>SZWC01000111.1:88788-203311 GCA_023375785.1 Penium margaritaceum | reverse complement strand
TGCGCACACAGCACCTAGGCTTGTCAAAAAAATGGCATGGGGAAGTTTGTTTAATGGGATCCATAGTGTATTAGTGCTTGTCTAAAGCTACAAGGGAAATTTTACGCCTCGTTGATGTCTTTTTGACTCACCCTGGTTCCATCGACCGCACCGGAAGAAAGTGCTCACCGCACACAGCACCTGGGCCTGTCAAAAAAATGCCATGGGCAAATTTATTGAACTGAATCCACAGTGTATTCGGGCTAGTCTAGGGCTTCCAGGAACACTTTACGGCTTGTCGATCCGTTTCCGATTGACCCTTGTTCCGTCGACCGCAGCGAAAGAACTGTGGGTGCTCACACAGCACCTGGGCTTGTCAAAAACATGCCATGGACAATTTTATTGAATGGAATCCACAGTGTATAAGGGCTTGTCTAGGGCTATGAGGAACATTTTACGGCTTGTCGATCTGTTTTCGATTGACCCTGGTTTTGTCAACAGCACCAGAAGAACGGTGGTTGTGCTCACTTTACCTGGGCATGTCAAAAAAATGGCATGGGAAAGTTTATTAAATGGAATCCACAGAGCATTAGGGCTTGTCTAGGGCTACCAAGAACATTTTACGGCTCATCTATCTATTTCCGATTCACCGTGGTTCCATCGACCGCACCGGAAGAACAGTGGGTGCGCACACAACACCTCAGCTTGTCAAAAAAATGCCATGGGCAAATTTACTGAATGGAATCCACAGTATGTTATGGCTTGTCTAGGGCTACCACGAATGTTTTATGCCTGGTCGATCTGTTTCCGATTGACCCTGGTTCCGTCAACGGCACCGGAAGAACAGTGGGTGCGCACGTAGCACCGGGGCTTGTCAAAAAGATGCCATGGGCAAAATTATTGAATGGAATCCACAGTGTATTAGGGCTTGTATAGGGCTACCACGAACATTTTACGGCTCGTCGATCTATTTCGGATCAGCCCTGGTTCCGTCGACTACACCGGAAAAACAGTGGGTGCGCACACAACACCTCAGCTTGTCAAAAAAATGCCATGGGCAAAATTATTGAATGGAATCCACAGTGTATAAGGGCTTGTCTAGGGCTATTAGGAACATTTTACGGCTTGTCGATCTGTTTTCGATTGACCCTGGTTTTGTCGACAGCACCAGAAGAACGGTGGTTGTGCTCACTTTACCTGGGCATGTCAAAAAAATGGCATGGGAAAGTTTATTAAATGGGATTCACAGAGCATTTGGGCTTGTCTAGGGCTACCAAGAACATTTTACGGCTCGTCGATCTATTTCGGATCAGCCCTGGTTCCGTCGACTACACCGGAAAAACAGTGGGTGCGCACACAACACCTCAGCTTGTCAAAAAAATGCCATGGGCAAAATTATTGAATGGAATCCACAGTGTATAAGGGCTTGTCTAGGGCTATTAGGAACATTTTACGGCTTGTCGATCTGTTTTCGATTGACCCTGGTTTTGTCGACAGCACCAGAAGAACGGTGGTTGTGCTCACTTTACCTGGGCATGTCAAAAAAATGGCATGGGAAAGTTTATTAAATGGGATTCACAGAGCATTTGGGCTTGTCTAGGGCTACCAAGAACATTTTACGGCTCGTCGATCTATTTCGGATCAGCCCTGGTTCCGTCGACTACACCGGAAAAACAGTGGGTGCGCACACAACACCTCAGCTTGTCAAAAAAATGCCATGGGCAAAATTATTGAATGGAATCCACAGTGTATAAGGGCTTGTCTAGGGCTATTAGGAACATTTTACGGCTTGTCGATCTGTTTTCGATTGACCCTGGTTTTGTCGACAGCACCAGAAGAACGGTGGTTGTGCTCACTTTACCTGGGCATGTCAAAAAAATGGCATGGGAAAGTTTATTAAATGGGATTCACAGAGCATTTGGGCTTGTCTAGGGCTACCAAGAACATTTTACGGCTCGTCGATCTATTTCGGATCAGCCCTGGTTCCGTCGACTACACCGGAAAAACAGTGGGTGCGCACACAACACCTCAGCTTGTCAAAAAAATGCCATGGGCAAAATTATTGAATGGAATCCACAGTGTATTAGGGGTTGTCTAGGGCTACCAGAAACATTTTACGACTCGTCGATCCGTTTCCGATTGACCCTTGTTCCGTCGACCGCAGCGAAAGAACTGTGGGTGCTCACACAGCACCTGGGCTTGTCAAAAACATGCCATGGACAATTTTATTGAATGGAATCCACAGTGTATAAGGGCTTGTCTAGGGCTATTAGGAACATTTTACGGCTTGTCGATCTGTTTTCGATTGACCCTGGTTTTGTCGACAGCACCAGAAGAACGGTGGTTGTGCTCACTTTACCTGGGTATGTCAAAAAAATGGCATGGGCAAGTTTATTAAATGGAATCCACAGAGCATTAGGGCTTGTCTAGGGCTACCAAGAACATTTTACGGCTCGTCTATCTATTTCCGATTCACCGTGGTTCCATCGACCGCACCGGAAGAACAGTGGGTGCGCACACAACACCTCAGCTTGTCAAAAAAATGCCATGGGCATATTTACTGAATGGAATCCACAGTATGTTATGGCTTGTCTAGGGCTACCACGAATGTTTTATGCCTGGTCGATCTGTTTCCGATTGACCCTGGTTCCATCAACGGCACCGGAAGAACAGTGGGTGCGCACGTAGCACCGGGGCTTGTCAAAAAGATGCCATGGGCAAAATTATTGAATGGAATCCACAGTGTATTAGGGCTTGTATAGGGCTACCACGAACATTTTACGGCTCGTCGATCTATTTCGGATCAGCCCTGGTTCCGTCGACTACACCGGAAAAACAGTGGGTGCGCACACAACACCTAGGCTTGTCAAAACATGGCATGGGTAATTTTATTGAATGGAATCCACAGTGTATTAGGGCTTGTCTAGGGCTACAAGGAACATTTTACAACTCGTCGATCTGTTTCCGATTGACCCTGGTTCCGTCCACAGCACCGGAAGAACAGTGGGTGCACACACAACACCTAGGCTTGTCAAAAAAATGACATGGGCAAGTTTATTGAATGGAATCCACAATGCATTAGGGCTTGTCTAGGGCTACCGGGAACATTTTATGACTCATCGATCTGTTTCCGCTTGAGCGTGATTCCGTCGACCACACCGGAATAATAGTGGGTGCGCACACAGCACCTGGACTTGTCAAACAAATGCCATGGGAAAATTCGTTGAATGGAATTCACAGTGTATTAGGGTTTGTATAAGGCTACCAAGAACATTTTACGGCTCGTCGATCTGTTTCCGGTTGACCCTGGTTCTGTCGACCGCACGGGAAAAACAGTGGGTGCACACACAGCACCTGGGCTTGTAAAAAAACTGCAATTGGCAAATTTATTGAATAGAATCCACAGTGTATTATGGCTTGTCTAGGGCTACCAGGAACATTTTACGGCTCGTCAATCCATTTCCGAATGACCTGGTTCCGTGGACCGCACTGAAAGAACAATGGGTGCGCACACAGCATCTCGACTCGTCAAGAAAATGCCATGGGTAAATTTATTGAATGGAATCCACAGTGTATTAGGGCTTGTCTAGGGCTACGAGGGGCATTTTACGGCTCATCGATCTGTTTCCGATTGACCCTGGTTGCGTCGACCGCACCAAAAGAACAATGGGTGTGCACACAACACTTGGGCTTGTCAAAAAAATGGCATGGGAAATTTTATTAAATGGAATCCATAGTGTATTAGGGCTTGTCTAGGGCTACGAGGAACATTTTACGGCTCATCAATCTGTTTCCGATTGACCGTGGTTCCGTCGATTGCACCGGAAGAACAGTGGGTGCGCACACAGCACCTAGGCTTGTCAAAAACATGCCATGGACAATTTTATTGAATGGAATCCACAGTGTATTCGGGCTTGTCTAGGGCTACCAGGAACATTTTACGGCTCATCGATCTGTTTCCGATTGACCGTGGTTCCGTCGATTGCACCGGAAGAACAGTGGGTGCGCACACAGCACCTAGGCTTGTCAAAAACATGCCATGGACAATTTTATTGAATGGAATCCACAGTGTATTCGGGCTTGTCTAGGGCTACCAGGAACATTTTACGGCTCATCGATCTGTTTCCGATTGACCGTGGTTCCGTCGATTGCACCGGAAGAACAGTGGGTGCGCACACAGCACCTAGGCTTGTCAAAAACATGCCATGGACAATTTTATTGAATGGAATCCACAGTGTATTCGGGCTTGTCTAGGGCTACCAGGAACATTTTACGGCTCATCGATCTGTTTCCGATTGACCGTGGTTCCGTCGATTGCACCGGAAGAACAGTGGGTGCGCACACAGCACCTAGGCTTGTCAAAAACATGCCATGGACAATTTTATTGAATGGAATCCACAGTGTATTAGGGCTTGTCTAGGGCTACGAGGAACATTTTACGGCTCATCAATCTGTTTCCGATTGACCGTGGTTCCGTCGATTGCACCGGAAGAACAGTGGGTGCGCACACAGCACCTAGGCTTGTCAAAAAAATGGCATGGGGATGTTTACTAAGTGGGATCCATAGTGTATTAGTGCTTGTCTAAAGCTACCAGGAACATTTTACGCCTCGATGTGTTTTTGACTGACCCTGGTTCCGTCGATCGCACCGGAAGAAAGTGCGCACCGCACACAGCACCTGGGCCTATCAAAAACATGCCATGGGCAAATTTATTGAACTGAATCCACAGTGTATTCGGGCTTGTCTAGGGCTTCCAGGAACACTTTACGGCTCGTCGATCCGTTTCCGATTGACCCTTGTTCCGTCGACCGCACCGGAAGAACAGTGGGTGCTCACACAGCACCTGGGCTTGTCAAAAACATGCCATGGACAATTTTATTGAATGGAATCCACAGTGTATGAGGGCTTGTCTAGGGCTATGAGGAACAGTTTAGGGCTTCTTGATCTGTTTCCGATTGACCCTTGTTTTGTCGACAGCACCAGAAGAACGGTGGGTGTGCTCACTTTACCTGGGCGTGTCAAAAAAATGGCATGGGCAAGTTTATTCAATGGAATCCACAGAGCATTAGGGCTTTTCTAGGGCTACCAATAACATTTTACGGCTCGTCAATCTATTTCCGATTGCGTGTGGTTCCATCGACCGCACCGGAAGAACAGTGGGTGCGCACACAACACCTCAGCTTGTCAAAAAAATGCCATGGGCAAATATACTGAATGGAATCCACAGTATATTATGGCTTGTCTAGGGCTACCACAAATGTTTTATGGCTGGTGGATCTGTTTCCGATTGACCCTGGTTCCGTCAACGGCACCGGAAGAATAGTGGGTGCGCACGTAGCACCTGGGCTTGTCAAAAAAATGCCATGGGCAAAATTATTGAATGGAATCCACAGTGTATTAGGGCTTGTATAGGGCTACCATTAACATTTTACGGCTCGTCGATCTATTTCGGATCAGCCCTGGTTCCGTCGACTACACCGGAAAAACAGTGGGTGCGCACACAACACCTAGGCTTGTCAAAAAATAGCATGGGTGATTTTATTGAATGGAATCCACAGTGTATTGGGGCTTGTCTAGGGCTACAAGGAACATTTTACGGCTTGTCGATCTGTTTCCGATTGACCCTGGTTCTGTCAAGCGCACCGGAATAACACTGGATGCGCACACAGCACCTGGGCCTGTAAAAAAATATGCCATTGGAAAACTTATTAAATGGAATCCACAGTGTATTAGGGGTTGTCTAGGGCTACCAGAAACATTTTACGACTCGTCGATCCGTTTCCGATTGACCCTAGTTCCATCGACCGCACTGAAGAGCAGTGGGTGCGCACACAGCACCTGGGCCTGTCAAAAAAATGCCATGGGCAACTTTATTGAATGGGATTCATAGTGTATTTGGGTTTGTCTAAGGCAACCAAGAACATTTTACGGCTCGTCGATCTATGTCTGATTGACCCTTGTTTAGTCGACCACACCAGAAGAACAGTGGGTAAAAACACAACACGTGGGTTTGTCAAAAAAAATGCCTTTGGCAAATTTATTGAATGGAATCCACAGCTTTTTAAGGCTTGTCTACGACTACCAGTAACATTTTTGGGCTCGTCGATCCGTTTCTGGTTGACCCTGGATCTGTGGACCGCACCCGAAGAACATTGGGTGCGTACACAGTACCTCGGCTTGTCAAAAAATGCCATAGGCAAATTTATTGAATGGAATCCACAGTGTATTAGGGCTTGTCTAGGGCTACGAGGAACATTTTACGGCTCGTCAGTCTGTATTCGATTGAGCCTGATTCCGTCGACTGCACCAGAAGAACTGTGAGTGTGCACACAGCACCTGGGCTTGTCAAGAAAATTCCATGGGCGAATCTATTGAATGGAAACCACAGTGTATTAGGGCTTGTCTAAGGCTATGAGAAACATTTTACAGCTCGTGGATCTGTTTCCGATTGACCCTGGTTCCGTCGACCGCACCGGAAGAACAATGGGTGCGCACACTGCATGGACATGTCAAGAAAATGGCATGAGCAAGTTTATTGAATGGAATCCACAGTGCATTAGCGCTTGTCTAGGGCTACCATGAACATTTTACGGCTTGTCAATCTGTTTCCGATTGACTGTGGTTCCGTCGACCGCACCAAAAGAACAGTGGGTGCGCACACAGAACCTGGGCATGTCAAGAAAATGCCATGGATAATTTTATTGAATGGAATTCACAGTTTATTAGGGTTTGTGTAGGGCTTTCAAGAACAATTTACGGCTTTTTGATCTGTTTCGGATTGACCCTGGTTCCGTGGACCGCACCGGAAGAATAGTGGGTGCGCACAGAGCACCTGGGCCTGTCAAAGAAATGCCACGGGCAAATCTATTGAATGCAATCCACAGTGTATTAGGGCTTGTCTAGGGCTACAAGGAACATTTAGGGCTTGTCGATCTATTTTCATTTGACCCTGGTTCCGTCGACCGCACCGGAAGAACAGTGGGTGCGCACACAATACGTGAACTTGTCCAAAAAATGGCATGGGCAAATTCATTAAAGGAATCCATAGTGTATTAGGACTTGTCTAAAGCTACCAGGAACATTTTATGACTCGTCGATCTGTTTCTGATTGACCCTGAATCTGTCGACTGCACTAGAAGAATAATGCGCACTGCACACAGCACCTGGGTCTGTCAAATAAATGCCATTGGACAATTTATTGAACTGAATCCACAGTATATTTGGACTTCTTTAGGGCTACCTGGAACACTTTACGGCTCGTCGATCCACTTCCGATTCACCCTGGTTCCGTCGATCGCACGGGAAGAAGAGTGGGTGAACATAAAGCATCTGGGCTTGTCAAAGAAATGCCATGGGAAATTTTATTGAATGGACTCCACAGTGTATTAGGGCTTGTCTAGGGCTATGAGGAACATTTTACGGCTCGTCAATCTGATTCTGAGTGACTCTGGTTCTGTCGACCGCACCGGAAGAACAATGGGTGCGCAAACAGCACCTGAGCTTGTAAAAAAATGGCATGGGAAAGTTTATTGAATGGAATCCACAGTGTATTATGGCTTCTCTAGGGCTACCAAGAACATTTTACAGCGCGTCGATCACTTTTTAAGTGACCCAGGTTCCGTTGACCGCACCAAAAGAACAGAGGGTGCGCACGTACTACCTGGGCATGTCAAAAAGATGGCATGGGAAATTTATTGAATGGAATCCACAGTGTATTAGGGCTTGTCTAGGGATACTTTGAACATTTTATGGCTCATTCATCCATTTCCGAATGACCCTGGTTCCGTCGACTGCATCTGAAGAAGAGTGGGTACGCACACAGCACCTGGGCTTGTCAAAAAAATGCCATGGGCAAACGTATTGAATGCAATTCACAGTGTATTAGGGTTCGTCTGGGGCTACCAACAACATTTTACGGCTCGTGGATCTGTTTCCGATTGACCCTGGTTCCGTGGAGTGCACCGGAAGAACAGTGGGTGCGCACACAGCACGTGGGACTGTCAAACAAATGCCATGGGCAAGTTTATTGAATGGAATTCACAGTGTATTGGGGCTTGTCTAGGGCTACCAGGAACATTTTACGGCTTGTGGATCCGTTTGCGATCGACCCTGGTTCCGTCGACCGAACCGGAAGAGCAGTGGGTGCACACACAGCACCTCGGCTTGTCAAACAAATGCCATGGGCAAGTTAATTGAATGGAATCTACAGTCTATTAGGGCTTGTCTAGGGCTATGAGGAACATTCTACGGCTCGTTGATTTGTTTCCGACTGACCCTGGTTGCGTCGACCGCACCGGAAGAACAGTACGCGCGCACACAACACCTGGGCTTGTAAAAAAAAATGGCATGGTCAGATTTATGAAATGGAATCCACAGTGTATTAGGGCTTGTCGAAAGCTACCAGGAACATTTTACGGCTCGTTGATCTGTTTTTGATGGACCTTGGTTCCGTCGCCCGCACCAGAAGAACAGTGCGCACCGCACACAGCACCTGGGCCTGTAAAAAAGAATGCTATGGGCAAATTTATTGAACTGAATCCACAGTGTATTTGGGTTTGTCTAGGGCTACCAAGAACACTTTACAGCTCGTCGATCCGTTTCTAATTGACTCTGGTTCCATCGACCACACCAGAAGAACAGTGGGTGCGCACACAACACAATTGTCAAAACAATGCCATGGGCAAACTTATTGAATGGAATCCAGAGTGTATTAAGGCTCCTCTAGGGCTACCAGGAACATTTTACGGCTCGTCGATGTGTTTTCGATTGACCCTGGTTCCGTCAACCGCACCGGAAGAACAGTGGGTGCGCACACAGCACCTGGGCCTGTCAAAACATTTCCATGGGCAAATTCATTGAATGGAATTCACAGTGTATTACGGTTTTTCTGAGGCTACCAAGAACATTTTACGGCTCGTGGATCTGTTTCCGATTGACCCTCGTTCCGTCGACCGCACCGGAAGAACAGTGGGTGTGCACATAGCACTTGGGCCTGTCATAAAAATGCCATGGGAAAGTTTATTGAATGGAATCCACAATGTATTTGGGCTTTTCTAGAGCTACTAGGAACATTTTAGGGCTCGTTGATCCGTTTTTGATTGACCCTCGTTCTGTGGACCGCACCAAAAGAATAGTGGGTGTGCACATTGTACCTCGGCTTGTCAAAAAAATGCCATGGGCAAGTTTATTCAATGGAATCCACATTGTATTAGGGCCTGTCTAGGGTTACGAGGAACATTTCACGGCTCGTCAATCTGTTTCCGATGGACCCTGGTTGCGTCGACCGGACCGGAAGAACAATGTGTACGCACACAGCACTTGGGCTTGTCAAAAAATGGCATCGACAAATTTATTGAATGAATCTACGGTGTTTAAGGCTTGTCTAGGGCTACGAAGGACATTTTACGGCTCCTCAATCTGTTTCTGATTGACCCTAGTTCCGTCGACTGCACCGAAAGAACAGTGGGTGCGCACACAGCACCTGGGCTTGTCAAAAAAATGAAATGGACAAGTTTATTCAATGGAATCCACAGTGTATTAGGGCTTGTCTAAAGCTATCAGAAACATTTTAGGGCTCGTGGATCCGTTTCCAGATGACCCTGATTCCGTCGACCGCACCGAAAGAATAAGGGGTTCTCATACAATACTTGGGCTTGTCAAAAACATTCCATGGGCAAAATTATTAAATGGAATCCACGGTGTATTAGGGCTTTTCTAGGGCTACCAAGAACATTTAAGGGCTGGTCAATCAGTTCCCAAGTGACCCTGGATCCGTCGACCGCACCGGAAGAACAGTGGGTGCGCACACAGAACCTGGGCTTGTCAAAACAATGCCATGGGAGAACTTATTGAATGGAATCCATAGTGTATTAGGGCTTGTATATGGCTATGAGGAACATTTTATAGCTTGTCGATCTGTTTCCGATTGGCCCTGGTTCCGTCCACCGCACCGGAAGAACAGTGGGTGCGCACACACTACCTGAGCATGTCAAAAAAATGACATGGGCAAGTTTATTGAATGGAATCCTCAATGCATTAGGGCTTGTCTGGGGCTACCAGGAACATTTTATGGCTCATCGATCTGTTTTCACTTGAGCGTGATTCCGTCGACCACACCGGAAGAATAGTGGGTGCGCACACAGCACCTGGACTTGATAAACAAATGCCATGGGCAAATTCATTGAATGGAATTCACAGTGTATTAGGCTACCAATAACATTTTACGGCTCTTCGATCTGTTTCCGATTGACCATGGTTCCGTCGACCGCACCGAAGAACAGTGGGTGCGCACACAGCACATGGGCTTGTAAAGAAGCTGTAATGGGCAAATTTATTGAATAGAATCCACAGTGTATTATGGCTTGTCTAGGGCTACCAGGAACATTTTACGGCTCGTCAATCCGTTTCCGAATGACCCTGGTTTCGTGGACCGCACTGGAAGAACAATGGGTGCGCACATAGCATCTCGACTTGTCAAAAAAATACCATGGGCAAATTTATTGAATGGAATCCACAGTGTATTGGGGCTTGTCTAGGGCTACGAGGAGCATTTTACGGCTCGTCGATGTGTTTCCGATTGACCCTGGTTGCGTCGACCGCACCGGAAGAACAATGGGTGTGCACAGAGCACTTGGGCTTGTCAAAAAAATGGCATTCGAAAATTTATTAATTGGAATCCATAGTGTATTAGGGCTTGTCTAGGGCTACGAGGAACATTTTTCGGCTCATCAATCTGTTTCTGACTGAGTGTGGTTCCGTCGATCGCACCGGAAGAACAGTGGGTGCGCACACAGCACCTAGGCTTGTCAAAAAAATGGCATGGGGAAATTTATGAAATGGGATCCACAGTGTATTAGTGCTTGTCTAAAGCTACTAGGAACATTTTACGGCTCGTTGATGTGTTTTTGACTGACCCTGGTTCCGTCGACCGCACCGGAAGAAAGTGCGCACCGTACACAACACCTGGGCCTGTCAACAAAATGCCATGGGCAAATTTATTGAACTGAATCCACAGTGTATTCAGGCTTGTCTAGGGCTTCCAGGAACACTTTACGGCTTGTCGATCTGTTTCTGATTGACCCTGGTTCCGTCGACCGCACCGAAAGAACAGTGGGTGCTCACACAGCACTGGGCTTGTCAAAAAGATGCCATGGGCAAATTTGTTGAATGGAATCCGCAGTGTATTAGGGCTTGTCTAGGGCTAACAAGAACATTTGACGGCTGGTCGATCTGTTTTTGATTGACCCTGGTTTATTCGACCGCAACGGAAGAACAGTGGGTGCGCACATAGCACCTGGGCTTGTCAAAAAATGTAATGGGCAAATTCATTGAACAGAATCCACAGTGTATTATGGCTTGTTTAGGGCTATGAGAAACATTTTACGGCCCGTCGATCTGTTTCCGATTGACCCTGGTTCCGTTGACCGCACCAGAAGAACAGTGGGTGCCCACTTACTACCTGGACATGTGAAAGAAATGGCTTGGGCAAACTTATCGAATGGAATCCACAATGCATTCGGGCTTGTCTAGGGCTACCAGGAATATTTTATGGCTCGTTGATCTGTTTCCGATTGACCGTGGTTCGGTCGACCGCACCGGAAGAACAATGGGTGCGCACACAGCACCTAGACTTGTCAAAGAAATGCCATGGGCAAATTCATTGACTGAAATTCACAGTGTATTGGGGTTTGTCTAGGGCTACCAAGAACATTTTACGGATCGTCAATCTGTGTCTGATTGACCCTGGTTTTGTCGACCGCACCAAAAGAACAGTGGCTGCGCACACTGCACCTGGGACTGTCAACAAAATGCCATGAGCAAATATACTGAATGGAATCCACAGTGTATTATGGCTTTTCTAGGGCTACCATGAACATTTTACAGCTTGTCGATCTGTTTGCGATTGACCCAGGTTCCGTCGACCGCACCGGAAGAACAGTGGGTGCGCACACAGCACCTTGGCTTGTCAAAAAAATGCCATGAGAAAATTCATTGAATGGAATCCAAAGTGTATTAGGGCTTGTCTAGGGCTCAAGGAACATTTCATGGCTTGTCGATCTTTTTCCGATTGACCCTGGTTCCGTCGACCGCTTAGGAAGAACAGTTGGTGCACACACTGCACGTGGGCTTGTCAAAAAAGTGGCATGGGCAAGTTTATTGAATGGAATCCATAGTGTATTAGGGCTTTTCTAGGGCTACCAGGAACATTTTACAGCGCATCCATCTGTTTTTGATAGATCCTGATTCCGTCAACCGCACCGGAAGAACACTAGGTGCGCACACACCACCTGGGAATGTCAAAACAATGGCATGGGAAAATTCATTGAATGGAATCCACAGTGTATTAGGGCTTGTCTAGGGCTACCAGGAACATTTACGGCTCATCAATCTTTTTCCGAATGACCGTGGTTCTGTCGATTGCACCGGAAAGAACAGTGGGTGCGCACACAGCACCTGGGCTTGTCAAAAAAATGCCATGGGCAAATTTATTGAATGGAATCCACAGTGTATGAGGGCTTGTCTAGGGCTACCAGGAACAATTTACGGCCCGTCGATCTGTTTCCGATTGTCCCTGGTTATGTCGACCGTACCGAAAGAACATTGGGTGCGCATACAGCACCTGGGCATGTCCAATAAATGGCATGGGCAAGTTTATTGAATGGAATCCACAGTGTATTAAGGTTTGTGTAGGGCTCCAAGGAACATTTTACGGCTCGTCGATCTGTTTCCAATTGACCCTGGTTCCGTCGACCGCACCAAAAGAACAGTGGGTGCGCACACAGCACCTGAATTTTGTTTAAAAGCACCGTCGATCTCTTTCAAAATTCCATGGGGAGATTTATTGAATGGAATCCAAAGTGTATTAGGGCTTGTCGAGGGCTACCTGAATTTTCCACACGTTCCTCGCCCGATTTTCCAACGTGAAATTCATTGTTTTATAATGTGCTCCTTTATGCATGCTTTGGCGTCTCCTGCTAAATTTAACCAGTTTTCATTCGGGTTCACCTCATTCCGCAACACGGGTTGCGGAAGGTTCACCTATTTTTGCACGGTTGAAGGTTTTCTGTGCCAACGCCTTTTTCCACAAAGAGACCTTCTGCACCGTTCGGCGTTTTTGTCGCTAGGCCTTAATGTCGACAAAACGTAAGCAAGAATTTCATTTGTTCTGCAACGTTCATGTCTTTCCGTGAAGATACAGAGATTCCGCACTGATACACTTATAAATATCAGTCGCTTATACGACGTTAACAATGTTCCGCACGGTTCAACGTTTTCCACACCGACATCATTTTCCACAAGGACAACCTCCGCAACGTTTGGAGTACACGTTCTGTTCGTGTTTTCACTCTTGCTAGGCGTTTATGTCAACGAAACGTAAGCAAGCATTTCATTCGTTCTGCAACATTCATGTCTTCCCGTGACGATAGAGATATTTAGCACGGATATACTTTTGTACATAAGTCTCTTCTACAACGTAAACAATGATCTGCACGGCTGAACGATTTCCCTACGACATCATTTTCCACAAGGACAACCTCCGCAATGTTTGTATTACACGTTCTGTTTGTGATGTCACTCTCGCTAGGCGTTCATGTCGACACAATGTAAGCAAGCATTTCATTTTTTCTACAATGTTCATGTCTTTCCGAGAAGATAAAGCGATTCCGCACGGATATACATTTGTACATCACTCTCTTCTGCAACGCTAAGAGTTTTCCGCACAATTGAACGTTTTCCACACCGACGGCCTGTTCCGCAAGGACGATTCTGCGATGTTAAGAATGTTCATTGCGGACGACGTAGTTCACATAGACAATGGAAAAGATTCCGCGCAGTTCCACTTTTCTACATCAGTCTCTTTTACTGACTTTCTACACGGTTGACGTTTTGCTGCGTCGACGACAGTTTCCAGAAATACGTTTTCCACACAGTTTGAACAATACGCAATGTGTGTGTGTATCCCCCTTGTTACGCGTTTTCACCGACATTTAGTGAGTGTGGAACGTTCCTTCATTTCCACAAGGATGATAGAATTCCACGCCGTTAGGGTTTTCCGCGATGTTCACCTTGCGCCACGAAGTTCAAATTGCTCTGCATCGATTATACATTTCCGTCACAATGACCATTTCCACAAAGTTCACAGTGGCCTTGCCTCCACAACGTTTTCAGGTTCCACGACGTCAAAGTCTTTTCCACCAAGACAAGTACATGCCGCGCCGTTGTACATCTGCGTCGTTTAACGATATCCGCACCGTTCCACGGTTTTGTGCCACAACCGTGTCTTCCCGGAGCATATATGCCTTTGCAGAGCATGCCAGCACTCTTACCCCGGGCGGCTCCCGACGTGGAAAAGTGTTTCCACAAGAGAAGAGAATGTTGTCAAGGTATGCCTAGTACTACCCTTCCTCCATGGGTGCCAACTGCAAGCATATAGAGTGGTGGTCTCCCAATCTTCTTGTTTGCTCCAAGGACACTGTAGACTAATGGCTCTTCCTCCCCACGATTACCTCATCTTCTCCTCCCCCATTGAGCTCAACTTCATTGTAGAGTTTGACCACCTCTAGGCATGTATAGTGACGTTTCCCTCAAGTTTCTCTTCCCTTCCAAGGACACTCCACACAGCGGGTTCTGCTCTTTCCATCACTACGACATGCCCCCCATTACCCTCTCTTTGCACCCTCTTTCTTTTTGCAACCTTTCTCCATTTTGGCATTTGTCCATGCTTGTACTCCATGTTTTATTCTTTCCATATTGTCCATGTGGTCTTCTCTCCATTGTGTAATTCGTCCATGCTTCTACTCCATGTTTTCTTCTTTCCATGTTGTGCATGTGTTCTTCTCTCCATTGTGTTATTATTTCATGCTTGTACTCCATGTTTATCTTGTCATCACATGAGTCTTCTACTCCATCTTTTCTTTTCTATGTTATTGTTATGTGTCCTTTGAACATTGCAAATGCGGCCTCCACATCCGCGTCCACCTATGCCTGAAGCTTGGTCCCGTGTTGGATGGCCGGCGGATATGCACATCATTGCGGAGAACTCTTCAGGACTAAACGTGCATTGTCATATTTGCACTGAAACAGGAAAAAAGAAGAGCTCCAGAGTTCTTGTTGACACTTAAAAAAATGCAAAAAATCCTTTCCCCCCTTTAGTTATTGTGAAAGGACGTTTTACACGGGACACGAATGAGGAAGCCCTCCTTGTCAGAAATGGAGGACAATGGGTATGCCTAGACAAGGATTGCAAAGGGAGACACAGCACTGCACGTTGTCAGCGTGATGGTGAATGAAGACTGGAGATTGCTGCTAGATGCATATGCTGGTATTCTTGAAGGAGTGAATGTACAAATGTAAACAACATCACTATGTTTAATTTAAAAAATTGAAACATATACAACATAGCGGAGTGAATGTACAAATGTAAACAACATCACCAATTAACAATCACATGCATACCCCACCTATTTTTATGACATGTTATGCAGTGGAACATAAACATCAATGATCCAGATAGTTTATAAAGGAACTTGGGTTGGTTGGTACTTGGGTTGGTACTTGGGTTGGTTGATACTTGGGTTGGTTGGTACTTGGGTTGGTTGGTAATTGGGTCGGTTCTTGGGTTGGTTGGTACTTGGGTTGGTTGGTACTTGGGTTGGTTGGTACTTGGGTTGGTACTTAGGTTGGTACTTGGGTTGGTACTTGGGTTGGTTGGTACTTGGGTTGGTTGGTACTTGAGCTGGTTGGTACTTGGGTTGGTTGGTACTTGGGTGAGATATATCACGTATGTTTTCTATCCATGTGTACCGGCTTGTACATTGCATTTCATTACAATCCACATTCTGGGACATTTCACTCGTCAATGTGAACAAGTTCCAAATTATTCTGTTTTATTCTGGAGATGGCATTGGTGTACCAGCTGGTGGTAGTATACCTGCTGCTACTTTGTACCCCGGAGCATAGAACTTTTCTGTCTCTTACATTTCATCGCAACGTATGTACTTTGTATTCTGGAATACAGCATTATAATACAAAGTACAAAGAATACACTAATGGTGAAATGCCTATCATTCCATAATTCATTACCTTTGGTAATTATTTCAAGGCCAAATTGATTACTTGTCAGTTACAATTCCTTTTGGATGTCTTGACAGATATGTACAAACTATGTGTTACAATTTGGCCGATTAGCAGACTATACCGTACACCAATGTTGATGTTCACATCAACATTGACTATCCGGAGTCAACTTTGTCAATCCACTCTCTTCTGGTGTAAAATTCAATTATCAATCTATTACTTCCGCCCTTTCAATCATCACCCTTCTTCTTCCGCCCTCTCTTTGACGTCTTTTCTTCATTCAGAGGATGCATCTGCCAAGTTCTTGCCGCAATGGGTGATGCATGGACATCCTTCCATGCAAGTCAATGGACATGTATCAGCTACGGCATTGACAAAGATTGGAAGTGACAAAAGCTGGAATTGACAGACCGGTACTTACTTTTTTCACCCACTGTTGGTTCGCTCGCGTTATGTACATCTGCTTTCATTGTCCCCATGGCTTCAGCCAAGTCTTTGACATTGTTGCATACTGCCCGCAAAATGAAACAACAAGTAAAGATATCACTCATGTTCCATATTGTAAAAAATGAAAGAGCAAAGTAAAAATAAGTACCATGATCAACACATATTCCCAAAGTGCGAATCTTACATTGGCCTTCTCTATGGTCTCCACCCACTTGCTTGCCCACTGCCCACTCAGCATCGGATCTGCATCAAATAAAACATTACTTTAATAACATATCCAAATAATTGAGATAAATGTTGGACAAGTTTCTTGGTCGTTTACCTTTGTTGCTGAGATGCTTTCCCTGAGACAGCATCCGCCTCATGCTTTTTGTCCACCCTTTGAAGTTTGAATAGAGCTGGTCAATGGCATGGTCGAACTCTTCAATGATATCATCCATCTCCTTGAAAGGATCTTCACAGATGTCAAAAGGTATTTTCACCAACAGTTGATCATCGAACCTTTGTGTACCAACAAGTTCAGGATAGTCTTCCAAAGAAAGAGTCTTTTTTGGTGCAGAGTCAGAGTTGAATATCCGGTTTGCAAAATCTTGCACTACCTGCAAAACGCGGAGGAAAATCATAAGAGTTTATTTTTGGATTGGTGAACAAAGAAAAAATACGGGTATAAAATTACCACGTTGTCAGGCTGACCAGGAACGCTGATGCATGTGGCGTTGCCCCGTTTATCTATCCGCGCCATCTCGTGGGGAGACTCTCCCTTCCCTACTCCACCCTATAATCCAAACCCGTCCTGTCAACTAGCCGCACCCTTTCCATTCACACAACCAGGCAAGTCACATTCTGCCTCTTTCGCACCTTTCGTACGTGGCCCATTTAACCCACCAGGTCCGTCCAGTCCACCTCGACTGGTAACTTGCGGCCCGGCAGCTTCTTCCGGCTCAACTGTGCTGTTCAACAACCCGGTCATGTTTAACCCGCCCGTCTGGTCAAACCCAGCAGATCCATCCCCGGCGGCATTCATATAAACTGCCTGGTACATTCCAGTCGTACCTGCTACTCCAGTTGAACAAGGCGCACCGGGTGTGACGGTTGTGGAGTCAACCGTGCGAGACACAGACGTCGGCACGGCTGGACCTGTAGACTACCTCATCCCGGCATTCTGGGCAGGACTCTCTTCCCTTCTCCCACCATCGCCACCGGTCCCACTAGAGCATGAAGTTTTGACAGCTCCGCCACCCAAACCGGTCCCGATAGCCCTAGCTGAACCGATAGCAGCATCAGTTCCGTCAGCACCACCAATCCCACCAGCTCCGTCGACCCGAGAAACCCCAGCAATCCCAACATCGCCACCGGACGATGCTTCCCTGATGTTCCGAACTGCCCCATTGATCCCATCCACCCCGTCACCACCATCCAACTTGGCCGCCCAACCTTCCCCGTCCGCCCCAAGAGCCCCACCAATACCAGCAGCCACACGAGTTTCACCCATACAAGCACTTGTTTTACCAAAGGTTGCAGTTCCACCAGTCGCACCAACTGCGACACCACCAATTCTGCCACTAGATCCATCCATTCTGGCCAATCGTTGGACTCTTCATGATCTTTCAGTTGTTGCTGTTCTTCCAGTTCTTGCTAAAGATGCTGTTCTCCCTGTCCCATGTTTTGCTGTCTTAGCAATGGTGCCGGTATCAGCACTCCCGACACTACCGGAGTCAGCATCAAGAGTCGATGCTGCAGCAGAGGCGACAGCTCTCCTTGTCACAAGATTTTGTCTTCTACCTTCAAGCAACTGCAGATCTTCATCATCATCTTCATCATCGTCCGAATCAGCTTTGATGGCATTGTCCTGCACAAAAAAACAAATTTCTGTTTATAAATTCTCCTTGGTGACTTTGAAAATGCGTAAACGACACTACACCGTGCCTTACATGCGAGTGTCATCAGTCTGAATCTCATGTCTGACCCTGTTGCTCCTGAGAATCTTTCCTTGATTTTTTTTTAGCTTCTGCATGAAGTTCAGTGTTGAGATAATGTTAGCAGCAAAAAAGAACTGAACGCTGATAAACAAAAAAAATGTCCAGACACTTACCGGCTGCTTTGATCTTTTGAAGTGGCTGACCACTTTGCAGTTCAGATAGGAATAGTAAGTGGGCCTCGTAATGTCTTTTCCTTCTTCCACGCCGTCTTGAATGAGGAAGTCACATGTTTCGATTCAAGCTTCTTGTACGGGTTGAGCATAGCCCATGGGAGTGTGAAGAAGGTTTCAATGCCGATTGTAACATTCGGCAACAAAGCCTTCTTGCCCTCCTTTGTACCTTGAATGAGATGTTGTGCTCGGCAAACTTGTTTTAACAGCCACGGAGTTGACAAACTTACCCTCTCAAACTTCAGCATGTCCGTCCACGTTTTGGAGTTTTGACCACAGTTCAGAAAGAGCAAAAATTTCTTCGCGCTTCTCAAGCGAGCGTAACTAATGCAAAAGGTTTTTGTTGATGCTTTCGTACCGAGACATCAGCTTCAGTAGCCAACTGGCTCAAGTCAGCTAATTGCACATTAGTTTACGTTAGACTGCTTTTCCTACAGTCAGTGTGTAAAAACGTAAAATTCATATTCACTTTCTGAGACAGGGGTCCACAAAGTCATCGCTCATGTTCAGTTGGGGACGATGGGCCAGCTCTCTGCGCAAAAATTGCCCCTGCTGACAACTTGCGCAAGCATTTAGCTGCGAGATCGACAGAAGTGGTTCACTCCCGGGAACGTTCTGTTGCGTTCCAAGAAATGGCGGACAAAAAGCTGTGGCAGCATTCACTGGCACTGCAGTCGACCGGAAGTAAGAGTTCAATAAGGACGTGGCAGCCTGAGGAGTCACAGCAAACGAGGGCGGCGGGGCAGCACCAAACTAATGGCGTGGATCTGAAGTACCCGGCGGAGGTGGAACAAAAGACTGCGAGTACACAACGCTATTCACCGGGAACGACTGCTCTGGGAAAGTCGGGAAAAGAGTCACTTGCGGCTGAGGAACTTGGCTTCCTGCAGAGCTACCACGGTTTGGCATCAGC
The DNA here is from genome assembly GCA_023375785.1 of Penium margaritaceum. NCBI lineage: Eukaryota > Viridiplantae > Streptophyta > Zygnematophyceae > Desmidiales > Peniaceae > Penium > Penium margaritaceum. The sequence goes on along the minus strand of SZWC01000111.1, from coordinate 183,745 downwards.
CTTCTAAGAAGAGAATGCCACTGTTGCTGTCTGCTGAAACATGGTTACAAACTAAGTCCAAGCACGCCAAAGCATGCTTGGAGCAATAACTCAAGTTGAAAGAATGGCGCAGACTAAAGAACTAACATAGGCGAGTACGGAAAAAAACCTGTGCGGAGTGAGTCTTTGAGCGCGGCACCGCTCTGACGATTAAGACTCATCTTTGTAGAACAACTGTGTAGCACATTGTCCCAAAAGACATCTGTTGCATTAAGAAACAGGCAACCCAGCGAAGTTGCACAATGGATGCAGCATGTCGTTGTCTTAGCAAAAGCGCTACCGTCTTGGTGGATGTGTTTTTGCATTGATGACAACAATGCCACGGAAAAGTTCATGGATCTTGTTCGCCAGGTTGATGCTACGGATCGAAAAACACCGCCCGTGTGGAAGCGCATCGTCGTTGCGGAAACTGATTGTCTTGGCGGAACGTTTGTTTGCGTAAAATACTGTCCTACTAGAAGTGCGTTGTTTTTATGCCACGCTAGGACGTCGCACCAGACAGTTGATGGGCTGAACCTCCGCAGCAGACAATGGAGGTTCTTCGTGCAAACGGCAAAAGATATGAAAAAGCATCGTCTTCGTGTCACCGCGTCGTCCTTGCAAAACGCCGACGTTGTTGTGGAATGTTGTGTTCCAAAACGCTTCCTTACTAGAAGCGTGTCGTCGACGTGAATCATCTATCATCGAAGCAGCATGACGTGGTCGTAGCGCAAGCGCTACTGTCGTGGTGGATGTGCTTTCACTGCGATGGTAACGATTACGCAGAAACGTTCATGCATCGTGCTCGCATTGTAGATGCTACAGATAGAAAAAATTCAGTCTACGCGGAATCACAACGTCGGCGCAAAAACTGGCCGTCATGGCGGAACGCGTTGTTGGGGAAGAATGCTTTCCTACTCGAAGCGCATCGCCCCCGTGACACTCTACAACGTTGCAGCAGACAATTGATGGGCTCGCTGAACCTTACATGGAGTGCTTTTGTGCAGACAACCATAAGTATGATACAGCGTTGTCTTAGTGGTGCCGCGTCATCCCTACAGAAGTAGGGCGTCTTTGTGGAATGTCGTTGTGCTGCAAAACGCTGCCTTGCTTGAAGCGTGTCGCCCGCGCGAATATTTTGTCATGGAAGCATTATGATGTTGTCTTAGCGGAACCGCTACCGTCTTGGTGGAATTGCTTTGACAGCAATGACAACAATGACGCGGAAAAGATCATGCATCGTGTTTGCGATGGTCATGGCATGAATGAAAAAAAAAACAGTCTGCGCAGAAGCGCGTTGTGGGTGCGAAGATCGGTCGTCTTGGCGGAAGGTCTCGTCGTGGCGGCACGTCTCGTTCTGAGACTATGTGAGGTATGCATGCAATGTCTTTGCGCAGACGGTATTATTTGTGATGATGTTCTGTCCTCGCGGAGACTCGTCGTCGTTGCAGATTTGTGACGTCTTTCCGGAAACACGCTTTGACACCAGTGTTGATCTCGTTGTCCATTGTAGGGCCCCTACAGCGGCAACAATACATCGACGGGCATCGATGCTACTTTGCGGCGATGTAGCACGTGTGGGGGCCCATGGGGCCACCGAGTGGCGAATGTGGTCGACCGAATATTGGGAATTTTCCACTCGTGGAAACCGCTCGGACCCGACCACGATCAACACTTCGATATTTTTTTGACTATTGATGTGACCATGCACCATCACCACGTGATGTGGCATGGTCACATGATCATGTTGCCAGTTTCATTGTACCATGTTTGGCCACATGGGATGATGTTTTATTGACCAATCAGATGTAGCCGCACAGCACGCCTGTCACCAATGCTGGCCATCGAAGATGAGGTGCATAGATTCATGTCTCATGACAGGTGGATGAACCTGCATGTTCGATATCTCCAATGTTGACAGGTGGATTGCTAAGTTGCCATGCGATCAGGGAGGGACTGGCGGGGGAGGGGGGGGGGAGGGGTTCCCACCCCCCTCCTTGTACGGGGGAGGGGAGGGGCCTCCATCTTGTGGAGGGGTGGGTATTCCCCCGTTCCTCGTCATTCTTGCTCCCATTCGCTTTGGGTACTCTGTGGCTTGCTCCTTGCGAGTCACAGATGACTGCCCTCTTAGCAACCAGAGTTAAACACTTAGTCTCAAATGTCCTCCCACCATGGCTTCCACAACTGCAACCGGGTGTAGCGCAGCCGCTTCCACTGCCAACACCGTGAACAGGCAATCTTCCGATGCAGCTCCTGGCATCTTTGATGCATCGAAGTGGAATCCACGAAAAAAGCGCCCTCTCACCGGTGACCACCTTACAAACGAGCTTTCGAAGTACTCCGAGAAGTGGCCAACGGCAACCAAGAAAGCAGGATTCAAGTGCGGTGCCTGTGGCAAGTGCGTGTCTGGGACATGCGATCGCATCTGTGGGCACTTTGGTGAAAGGAACAACAACATCAAAACCTGCCCACATCCTCCGCCAACATGCAGGGATGCGCTTGGTCTTTAACGTCAGCCTCCTCCTCGTGCTGGCTGGCAGCCGTACAGTGTGCAACTATACAAGGGTGAGGGTGAGGAGTGGGGAACTAAGGACAAGGCTGTCCCATGGGTGAAGCTTTGGGAGCAGCGTGAGAGGGATCAGCAGGCTGCACTTGGGGGCATGCGGATTGAGACTGAAAGCAAGGATGAGGAGGGTGGTGGGGCGTCAAGGGGAGGGAAAGGTACAGCACTATACAGAACACCAGGCACCACCACACTTGAGGGTGAGGTCCCACTGTTTGATGTGACAAAGGCAGCTTCATTCAGGCAGTCTACCATGGTTGAGCACACTGACCGAGCTAACAACCTGAACTGTCAGCTTTTCATTGTCAAACTCATGGCCATCCGTGCGTCTCCAGTCTCTTTCTCTCGTGAGCCTGTGATGCTTGAAGTCATAAAGAATGGCAAGAAAACCACAAACAGCATTAGGCTCCCAAGCTGAACGACTGTGGTGAAAGAACTACTTCCAAAGCTGGACAAGGAACTGGAAGAACTTGATGCCCCTCTGAAACAGGGATGGAGCATATATGGCACGAGTCTTGTAGTGGACGAGTGGTCTGACCGACAGGTCAGACCAATATATAATGCGATGGCATGCAATGCCATGGGGTCTGTCCACATCTTCTCCTGAGACGTATCTGGTCTCACCCGAGATGCAGACCACACAGGCTCAATCATAGGGGCTGCTATTGAGGCTGTGGGTGAAGAATTTGTTTTGTCCATCATCTGTGATAACACGTCTGTGAACAAGAGGGCATTCCAGGATCTTGGCGTGAAGTACCCAAAGCTTTTCTTCAAGTGCTGTTGTGCACACAATGTTGATCTTGTGATGAAAGACATTGGGAAGAGTGCATGGGGTGCGAGCTTGATTGGCAGGTGTGAGAAGATCATCTCGTTCTGGCAGAACAATGCCATGCCCCGCACTTGGCTGAAGGAACGAACAGGTGGCAAGGTGCTGGTGAACCGGTGTGACACAAGGTTTGTGTCAGTGTCGTCCATGGTTGAACGACTGTTGGACGTCAGAACATACCTGGAGACTTTGGTGAACAGTGAAAACTGGAAGCAGATTGGTTCCAAGAGAGATTCGGGATTCAGGTCCAGGAAGAGGGAGGTGAGACGCATCATCGGGAGGAAGGTGTTTTGGGTTCAGGTTCGACACATGCCGGACTTCCTTGAGCCACTGGTGCGGGTGCTAAGGGTTGCACACTGACCTGGTGGTGGGGTTGGGGAGATTTACGAGGGGCTTTTGGACTGTACGGAGGAGATAAGAGCACTGAGCGTAAGGAAAGGCAAGAAGGGACACAAAGTGGCACAGGCACAGGTGAACTTTGCTCTTGGGCGGCTGGAGCACCGTTGGACCAAGGACATGGCCTGCCCTCTGTATGCCGGAGCAAGGCGCCTGCAACACGAGCATTTTGGCAATGATTTCTCAACATGCTCAACCACCATACAGGCTTGGGATGATGTGGTTGATGCTTTGGTATCAAAAGCAAAGCACGATGACATCATGCAGCAGATTGGTGCTTTCCGGAAGGGCCCAGTCATGCTGGTGTGATACAGAGACGCCAACTAGAGAGGAAGTATCGATGACCAAAAGTCCACCTCGGGCCTTTTGTACCACTTGAACGATAGTATTGTCTCTTGTGTAACCTAAAAGCAAGACTGTGTCTCCCTTTCTATCGGTGAGACAGAGTACATCGCTTTGTGAAAATGATGCAAGGAGACAGTCTGGATACATAGTTTGCTTTCCGAGATGAAAGTACCACAAAAAGAGGCAACAGAGGTCTGCATTGACATCAAGAGTGCCATGAAAAATGCACCAGTCGATGGCCCCACCATTCACGAGGAACAAATGTCAAGAGATGGACTTGTGGTCTTGAGGGTTGGAAGCCCAATCTGTGTCTGTATAGCGGATGATGTTGTTGTTGCTGCCGTTGTAGGTGATGCCAATGTTGATGGTTCCAGCAAGGTATTTGATGATGTGCCTTACAATCATATGGTGCTTAGGTCCGGGATTTGCCATGTGCTTGCTCACAACGTTCATAGACTCTGCGAGGGTAGTCTGGTTCCCACCATCACGTTCATGAGACTGCCGATGGTGCTCCGGTACGTCTGCCGCTCAACAGCATCCGCTTCTCTATTGAAGCTCACAAATTACTGCCGCATTTCTAGGGGCGTGCTGATGGATTTGGCCTCTGCCCTGTCAAACGGGTGCAAAACATCATGGACCAGCGGCTTTCTTGTAGGAAAATGAGCGTGATTTGCTATCGTGCGCAATCTGGATTTTGATGAAGTATGATGCCTCCCCAAGATTAGACATCTGGAAACACTTATGCATGGCCTCTTTGAACTCATGTAGCGCACACATGCTGTTGGAAAGGAGGAGCATGTCATCCACATAGATGATGATGATGATGAGCACCTTATGATAAGGGTGCACACAGGTTCCATGAACCGTGGTTCCCGAACCGCGGTCTGGGTTCTGGAACCGGAATCGCGGTTCCAGTTCCAAGATTACGGAACCGTCTAGGAACCGTGGTTTGTGAGCCCAGGTCTACGTATGGGATGATGAGTGGGGAGGGGGGAGGTTTTAGGCTATTTTTGCTGATGTGGCACCCTTTGAGGCCATGTGAGCACTCCAATCAATTACCCACATACAATTATGGAGAGTGGAAGGTCTTTATCCTTGTCTTTTGGAAAAAAACATGGTAATGGTGGCCAATAATGCTTCATGTTTGAGAAGGAATTCTGTGGAACCGTGACTGGAACCGCGGTTCTGTGAGGAACCGCGGTTCCAGATCCAGAACCGCGATTCTGGTTCTGAGTTGGAACTGGAACTGCGGTTCCGGTTCCATTCTCAGAACCGTGGTTCTGTACCGGTGTGACGCCTTACCTTATGACCATGCTGCCAACGATAGATGCTGTACTCATAGTCACTGGGCCCCATCCAATTCCGGGTCCCAAGCACGCAATGCTTCATTGATGTCCTCTTGTGACATCTACACATCGGAAACCAAGTGCTCTTCACCATCCATAACAAACCCCTTCGGCTGCTCCATGTAGATTTCCTCCTCCTAGTCACCGTTCAAGAATGTTGTCTTAACATCATGTGGTGAATCTCCAAGTCCTGAGCTGCTGCATAAGGAAGGAGTGTGCGTACAGAGGCAAACACTGCAACATGGCAAAGGTTCTAGTGTGCTCAATGCCCTTCTATTGCGAGTAGCCTTTGGAGACGAGCCTCCCCTTGTACTTTTTTAGGTTGGCATTTGCGTCCCTTTTCTTCTTCAACAACTTCTAGCACTTGATTACCGTGCATCATGGTGGACGCTCACTCACCTCCTACGTACCGTTCTTGAGCTGCGATTATATCAATCACTGCACAAATTGTGCCCAATCCATTGCATCTGGTGCAGTAATGGCTTATTTTTCGTATTTTGGCTTTTTTGGATCTATTGCAACCACGACATTCATCTGATCTTGTTTTTGCAACATGCACAATTGCTTGCACTCACCAAGCTTGTAGCGCACCTTGGGAGTGTACCTCTAACTTGCGTCTGGGACGTTAGCTAGCAACTGCTACGGTTGTTAGGTAAAACTAGTGATGCAACTGATGCTGCATCTCCTTCCCGTGTCTCTGCCGATAAGGCCGCTATATCTGATGCATCAGGCAAGGGAGAGTAGATCTCGACATGATATGCTCCTTGTCCATGGCTGACATTTGGACAGGCACACAAGACTAGGTATTCATTGCTCCCTTGGAGTATGTCCCCTGAGTCTGGTCCAGATAGACAAGGCATGGAGTGTTCCTTTAGAGCAAGTCCCCTTGGTCTAAACTAGACAGTATAGCCAGCAAACAGTACCTTTGACAACTCCTTGTCTCTTGCATATTCCATAGATAGTTTCTCGGGTGAGAGGTCATTCGGTCGAATCCCAGCCCATTGACTACGTTTCTCTGTGACCAAAAGGAAGACAAAAGGTTCTAAAGGACATCTGAGAACATTCCAAGGTCCTTCCTAGTGGCTAGGCCCACTTGGCGGTCACACGGAGCGCCATGTATGCAATGGAGATGATGTAATCGAGATAATCTCCAAGTAGGACATCCAATGAGCAACTGCATACCCAGGCTGAAGGTTCGCTCTGGGAATGTAAGAACCTGTGAGTTGCGTGTCATTCAGTACAGTTATTACCTTTAAGACTCATCACAGAGTTGTCCACCAAAGGCAGATGCTAAAGAATCATTGGTTGGTCCAAGCCTCAGGAGTTTGCTCCTCGCGCAAAAGTGACCAGGTGCTAAGGACACCTTGGAAGGGAGTGATTCCTATGAACTACTCAGGTTGCATCCTTGGCTCTCAGCGTGATACCATCTCTTGGTTGGAACACCAAGAACGGTTGGCGGGAACCATTATGTTGGAACACATTTTTTACATTGTCGCCTCGGGCACGTTGTCAGGTACCTGCAATCTAGTGCTGGGACGTAAACAGGTGACTGGCGTGATGGTGCAAGTGAGACTAATGATGCTAGTGATGTTACAACTCCTTCCTCTGCTTTTGCCGATGAGGCCGTTGTATCTTCTGCATCTGACATGGTAGAGTAGGGTGGTTTTTCCTCTGTTGCAATAGAGGACGGATTCTGAGAGACGAGGTCAAAGATATTGTCTGCTTCCACTCCTTTGTCACCTACTGGTTTTGTTGCCTCTTGAAAGGTGATGTTTGTGCGGATGATGATGCTTTTGTTCAAAACAATATCATTGGTGATGATGACATGGCAAGTATCCTTCTCGTAGGGACGATATGCCTTGCTTGCCACGTCATAGCAAATCATCAGTTCCTATGCACTCTTTGCTTCCCATTGTTGCCGCTTCTCCTTGGAAACGTGCACGTGCACCAAGGTGCCAAAAGCACGAAGTTGATCCCCGCTCAGCTTTTTGCCAAACCACGCCTTTTGTTGGAGTATGGTTCTTCATTTACACAATGGGGCTCACTGCTTCTTCGTAAAAGTCATAGGTGAGCTGAGCCGCGTGCAACATGAATTGCACTGACTCAGCAATGGTGTGATTAGCGGATTTTTCTACGCCAACTGCTGTGGTGAGTATGGCGAGGTGCAGTGCACCTTGATGCCTGTTGCTGCAAGGTAGAATTGGAACTTCTTGCTCCAGTACTTTCTGCTACGGTCAGTGCGCAATGCCTTGATCTTCTTTCTTGTCTCATTCTCCATCATTGCTTTCATCTCCTTGAACCTGTTAAAGCATTGGTCCTTGGAAGAAAGGAAGTGCACAGTAGTATAACGGCTGAAATCATTAATGAAGGTGAGAAAACACCCAGAGCCTACAAAGCTCTGGGTCTGCATTGGGCCACACAAGTATGTGTGGACCGGATATAGCACCTCCTTTGCGCGCTCCCCAACTTCGGAGAACGCCTTTTAATGCTTCTTGCCCTCCAAACACCCGATGCTCAAATGCTGCTCAAATATAGAGATGGTGTGCAAGTCACGCACCATGTGCTTTGTTTGATGTTGCTACAAGACGTGCATGCCGATGTGAACATAGCTCGCATGCCAAATGTTGCCATCTGTTGCCTATACCGCTGTTGCAAGACTCAGCTCAAGCAGGATCTTGGTCGCCCTCAAAAGGCGGTCCATGTCGCCTTCCTTTACTGACCGGGCCAAGTCTTCTCCTAAGTCCTTGTCGAGGATGTAGCCATAGTTGTCATCAAAGACGCCTCGTAGGCGTGTGTTTGTGAGAGAGGTTACCGATAGAAGGTTGTGTCAACCTTCCTGAGGCGACGGTCTAGAAAACGGGTTCCCACACAATGGTTCCCATCGACGGCTCATCGTATCGCAACCAAGAGATGATGTCACCCTTAGAGCCATGTTCCACACTAAGCAGCTCATAGGAATGACTTCCTTGCACTTTATCCTTAGCACCTGGTTACTTTCGCGCGAGGAGGGAACTCCTTGGACTTAGACCACCCAATGCTTGCACAGTATCTACCTCTCATGGACAACTCTGATAGGAGTCTCAAAGGTAAGAACAGTACTTAATGATAGGCAAGTTTCAGGTTTTTATAGTCCTACAGCCGGCCTATAGCCTAGGCGTGCAGTGGTTCCTTAGATGAGCCACATTGGGCCAATCTGGATTGCATCACCCCCTGCTTACATGGCGCTCCGTGTGACGGGCAAGTGGCGCTAGCCACCACGATGGACCTTGGAATGTTCGAAGATGTCTTTTAGAACTTTGTGTCCCCCTTTTGGTCACAACCAAAACTAGTCACTTGGTTGGGAATTGACCCAGTGACCTCTTCCTCCTGAAACGAGCTATGGAGCGTCTAAGCCACAAGGAGTTGTCCAGGTTAGTGTTCTGTGGCTATACTATCCAGGTTAGACCAAGGGGACTTGCTCAAAAGGAGTAGTGCAAGCCTTGTCTATCTAGGCCAAACATAGGGGACTTACTCCAAGGAAACAGTGCATGCCTAGTCTGACCTATGCCTGTCCAAATAACAGCCATGGACAAGGAGCATAACAGGTCAACAAACTCTCCATTGCACCTCAATCCATTAGCTGTGATATCTCTCCTCCTCTAGTAGTCTTGGTTTTAGTGTTCGTACGCTGCGTTGACCATACCGATGCCTCGAGTACCTCATAGTCCAACTCGCTATCATGGGCCTTTGTCATGGAATCTGCAAGAATCTTCCGAGTCTCCACGTATTCTAGGTCCATGATCTCCTTTGTGACCAGTTCTTGTGAGTACTAGTACATGATGTCAATGTGCTTTGTCCACCGGGAGATGACATCATCCTCTCCCATTTTCATGGCACTCTTGTTGTTGATGTGGACCTCCGATGCCTTCGTTTGTGGCACTTTCATCTTGAAAGAAACTTCTTAGCCACTGTGTCTCTTTTCATGATTGTGACAAAGCAATGTACTCTACCTCATTGGTAGAGAGGGAGACACTTTCTTGCTTTCTGCTTGCCCAAGAGACTGCACCACCATTCAAGAGGCACACAAAGCCCAAGGTGGAAATTTTATTGTTGACTCTTCCTCACCGGTGTATGCATAGGACACCAGCTGCAGCAAATCAGATCCTTCTTGGCCTCCAAACTAGAGTCCCATGTGTCACGGCTTTTGTAGGAAGCGCATGATGCGCTTGCTTGCTTGCCAGTGCTCTGGCCCTGGATTGGCCACAAACCTGCTCATTTGTCCCACAGCATAGAAAATCTCAGGGCGTGCTCCTACCATGGCATACATGAGGCTGCCAACACCAAACAAGCAAGAAATGTTCTCCATATCATGCCGTTCTGCTTTTGTACTAGAGATCATGGAGGGGAGAGCTTGATTTCTATTGTCATGGGTATGCTAATAGGCTTGCATTTGTCCATGTTGAAGTGCTTGAGGACCTTAATGATGTACTTGGTCTGGTTCAACTCTATAGTCCCTGGTGCTCCATTCGGAGGGATCGTTATGGTAAGGTAGAACTTGAGTGGACCCATGTCCTTTATCTTTAACCTATTGTTGAGATCTGTCTTCAAATTGTTCAGCACCTCGACCGACAATGAGAAGATGATCAGGTCATCCACGTATACTGCAACTAGCATCAAGCCTTGCTCATCTTCTCGCACATAGACACTAGGGTCATTTTGGCAGTGCGTGACGGTGAGCTTGGCCATGAAGCTGCCCATCTCCTTGTATCACATCGTTGGGGCTTGCTTCAGCCCGTAGAGTCCTTTGACCAGTTTGCAACCCTTGCCCTTAGGAAGTCTCACTCCCTCGGGCACTTCCATAAGCACTTCTTTGTCTAGTTTTCCATAGAGGAAAGCCGTATTTACGTCCATGTGGTGGACCTTCGGACTGTTTGTGGAAGCGATGGCCAACATAGATGTGATGGAGGCAAAGGTGACGATAGGCGCAAAGGTGTCCTTGTACTCTAAAACTACACACTGGGAAAACCCCTTTGCCACAACTCTTGTAGTGTACTTATCGATATTACCATACTGCTTGAACGTTTTCTGGAGTATCCACTTTGTCCCCACCACGTGCACATTTGGGGGCCAGTCCACCAGAACCGATGTTTCGTTCTCTTTACTGGATGTGAATTCGCTATCCACTACCTCCTAGCACTTGGCTGCACCTCGAATGTTCATAACCTCTTTCACCGTCACAGACTCTCCCTGAGCCAAGGATGACTAGCTAAGTCCGATCAATTCTGCACTCTGAGCATCACACTTTGACAGAGGTGTCTTTTGGCGCGTACTACATTGTAGTGTTGGTGGTGGTGCATCAATGCTTAGTTGCTTCTGTTGCTGCTACGCTCCTAGTGATCCGTTGCTTCAGGGAGAATCACAGGCCTCAGAGTTTGACTCAGATGACTTAGTGTCAGAGTCCGTCGCTGTGTCAGCCTGCACAGCCACTCTCCTTGCAGTACCATCCCTAACTCACACCATCTACCAGTTCTCAGAAGCCTGATCACTTGTCTCAGGCAACACAACCCACTCTCCTGATTTAGAAGCATGGACACGGTCCAACGTCTCTCCCTTGCCGAACATCCTTTCTTCAAGGTGTACATCTCAGCTCCTTATGAGCTTTCTAGCACTTGCTACCAAGTCTATACACCTTTTGTGCAGTGTTGTATGCGACCATTACACACTTGCAAGTGTGTGCATCCAGCTTGTCACTTCCTTCTCTTGCTTGGATCTTTGCCCATATTGTACGATCAAAGACCCTCACGTGCGAGGCATCTGGCTTGTTCCATGAGTAAGCCTCCTGTGGCGTGTTGAGCTGCTTCTCTTGCTGCTTCTTATTACGCCTTCCAAGCATGGCTGCCGGAGTGAGATTCTCATGGTAGCAATGAGTTCTTGAAGCTTCAGCCCAGAAGCAAGGTGGGAGTTTGGCGTGAAAGCGCATGCTTGGTTTCATGCGGAGAATAGTCTAGTTCATACGCATGGCAACGCCATTACTCTATGAGGTGTAAGGCATGGTGGTCTTGTGGTTGATGCCCTGTTGGCTCAACTAGTCCTTGCACGCCTCATACTCACGACCGTTGTCCATGCGCACTACCTTGACCTTCTTGCTTGTTTGCTGCTCTACCATTGCAACAAACTCTTGCAGCTTCTCCTTGACCTCTCCTTTTGTGTTGAGGAAGTAGATCCACATCTTGTGACCGTGGTGATCAATAAAGGTCAAGAAATACCGGAAGCCGCTCTTCAAAGGGGTGCATAATGGTTCGCACACAGTAGAGTGAATCAGGTCCAAGATTGATGCCGCACATTACCCATTACGCTCAAAGGGCTTTCTCTTTGCCTTGCATTGGAGGCATGCCTCACAGAGCTTCTTGCACTTTCCCTAATCCTTGGCCTTGGATCCCTCCATCCCATGAAGCACTTTGTGCTGTTGCATACCTAGCAGTGAGTTGTACCATAGCTAAGCATGTGTGTCGGTGGAGTTGGCTGCCATGCTGATGGCCTGTAGTTAAACCCCGGGCTTTGGAAATTTGGGCTCTTAACCACTGCATACCCCTTGTTTGTACTCTCAAGGGGCTTGGTCTGCAGCACGTAGAGCCCATCAACTCTAGGGACTTGTGCGACAATACTCTTTTAGGGATACAAGATCGTGATGTCCTTCTTCTTGACAATCACGGCCTCCTCCTCCGTGAAGACGACCATCATGTTGTGGTCCGTGATTTTGGACACAGACAAGAAGTTTGGCCCAAAAGACAACATGTAGATGATGTTTTTGAGCTTCAAGTCTGTTTAAGCATCGTTCATGTTGATGGTCATCAACTTATCTCCCTAGCCTAGCGCATGGACAAGGCTGCCGTTGGCACACTTTAAGCAATTTTTTGTGTCCCCAATTGAGATGAACCCATCCTTCTCCCTTGAAATGTGGTGGCCCGCGCCAGAGTTGAGCTTGTTGGCTCCATGCTCAAGTAGTGCCTCTCCCTTGGTTGCCGGTACGCTCTCAGCCATCATGTTTTTCAACTCCTTCTTACCCTTTCCTTTGTCCTCATATTGACTACATGATATCCGTCTTGAAGCTTGAGAGCCCTACACTCTCATGTTCAATGATTAGGCTTACCACAATTATGGCACTTCCTAGGACGTTTTGAACTGTTTCCATTGCCGTGATTTCCTTTTCCTCCACCGCCACCGCTTCTGCTGCTGCTCTAACAAGAAGAGGAGTTGTTGCCACGACCATCGTACTATGCACCAGAGGCTGAAATTTTAGCCTCACTACCGCTGCGACGCATGGCCTCATTGCACACGTACTCAGACACTGCCTCATACGTCAAATCCTCCTCCTTCCAACCCCTCAAAACGGCGATAAGAGGGCCCGAGCTTTAAAGTAGCGGCATATGGAGGATCATGGCCTGCATGTTGGTGTTGATTTTCCAAGTTCATTTGGGTCACTTGATGTAGCAGTCCCTGAAACAAAAGAGGATGTCCAGAATCAACTCTCCGTCGCTTACCCTCGTCCACCTTAACTTTTCAACATGTCATTCAAGGAACATCTTCAAGTAGCCACACACCCTCGTGACAATCTCAAAATGCCATTTCCACGAGGGAAAACCAGACCTTGTGACTTTAGATATCCTACTCTTGACTTGCTCTAGAGGGAGCCTCACAGGTATCATCATACTGCTTAACTGCTCATCTGCTTCTCTACTTTGTTGAGTCCGATGTACGATGATTGACGCTGATGTTTGCTATCGGTTTTGAAGGTACACATCCGTTGCTTACCCATTTAGCATGCAAACATATCACCGACAAACAGAGAAGAATGCACACTACCTAACCTAGGGTCGTCCCTTCAAGGGCACAGCTTGTCTTGGTTAGGGCCCAATGGTTGTACCTCCAAGGGCAGAGCTTATCGTTGGCCCTTGTTTGCTATGCGGTAGCATTCGCCGTTGGAGATGATGGAGCACATGGAGCTGATAGAGCAGACGTGTGCTACAAGAGACAGAGGGCAAAAGAGTGAGTAGAAGCGTGCCTTAAAACTAGTTAGTGTGGGCCCGTAACTCTTTGTTAATGTGCCTCATGCGACAGTATAGAAAATGGGTTCCAACAGAGTGGTTCCCGCCACTCTTGGTAGTGCAACAACGAGATGTCACCCAGATGGCCAAGGTTCCACACTGAGCAGTTCATATGCATCACTTCTTTGCACTTTGTCCTTAGCACCTGGTCACTTTCCCGGAAGGAGCCAACTTTTGGGGCTTAGACCAACCAATGTCTCTTCAGTGTCCGCTTCTCGAGGACAACTGTGTGAGGAGTCTCGATGGTAAGAACTGTACTCAATGATAGGTAACTGATGGGTTCTTATAGTCCTAGAGCCAGCCTCTAGCCTAGGCAGGTAGTGGGGGCTTGGATGAGCCACTTAGGGTGCAATCTAGATTGCATCACCCTCTGTGCCTACATGGTGTTCCGTTTGACCGCCAAGTGGCGCCGGCCACCAAGAAGCACCTTGGTATGGTCTAAGATGTCTCTTATAACTTTCTTGTCCGCCTTTTGATCACAAAGAAAATTAGCCACTGGGCTGGGATTTGACCCAATGATCTCTCCCTCTAAAAACTATCTGTAGAACATCTAAGCCACATGGAGTTGTCTTGGGTAGTGTTTGTTGTCCAAAACATCTAGTTTAGACCAAGGGGACATGCTCCAAAGGAGCAGTGCATGCCTTGTCTATCATCACTTGAATTAGGGGACTCACTCCAAGGGAGCAGTGCATGCCGTGTTAGTCGTGTGCTTGTCTAAATGTCAGCCATGGCCGAAGAGCATATCAGGTCAACAAGTTGAACGCAACATCATAAATATACAATATTGGAGTGTTGGTCCTCACCATGGCAGGAGTAACTCCAAAACGGAACACCAAAGAGACATGCCGTAGTGGCTTAGTGGTTAATGGTGTCCACCTCTAGGGGGAGGGGCCCGGGTTCAAGTCCCACAATATCAGTTTGCGCCGTGCCTCAACGGAGGTGGAAAAAAGATGCCAGGAGGCCAGCTCAACCTCTCTAGTTCCTCTTCAAGTTTCTAGAAGGCCATGAGAGTGTGTAAGAAGGTGACACTCCTTCTACAAGGGGTGACTTGTCCTACAAGGCATCTAGAAGTGTCTAAGTCTTTTTGACACCTTCCGTCCTACTAGAAGCAAGCTGAGGAATCTAAGAAGGGGCAGAACGTCTATGTGAAGGAAGGGATGCCTTCCTTGGTGGGAAAATGAGAGCCTACCAAGGGCCACTCTTGAAGCCATAGAATCATATATGAAGCTCCAACCATAGCATGCTATGGTGTTCTACGAAGCTTAGATCAGTGGCTATAAAATGCCACTACTTTTTAGCCTTGTCCAATATTTCATTCGCGAGCAATTGAGGCCAAAATTGTTGCCAGACTTTCTGACCACTTTTCTGCCATCCAAGTGGACATTTGCCTCCACAGTTTTAGTCTCTCCAAAAAGAGCTAGTGGTGTGAACCAGCCATTGCTAGGGACCCTCCAGGGTGCACACTCACCCTCTTGGCGACCAAAGGGTTATGGGCCCATGCCTCTAAGGGGTTCAAAGCCAGCTTCATTTTACGCTTCCAATAGCAAGATATGGCGACTTGCGAGCAAGAGAGCAGCCATGTTGTCCTCATGTTTTATGGGACAGGCTTTGCCTTGTGGAGGTGGCAGTTTGAGGTCTTCCTCGATGACAAGGGACTGCTTGAGCTTGTGAAGGTCATCAGACTGCTCTGCTAGAGAGTGCGACGGCTCACGTGAAGGAGGCATACAAAGAGCGCAAAAAAAATGCGTTAACACTCCTTGTGTCCGTGTATGCTGGACACAACTTGGGCACATCCAAGGATGCACCCTGGCTGCAGACGCATGGTCAAAACTCTGCCCCATCTACTAGTCAAGCAACCTTTCCAATTAGCTCTTTATCTTCAAATGGCTCATCACCCTCCGAGCCAACGAAGGCTACAACATCATGGAGATCATGTAGCAGATTGAGTTGCTCGCAGCGGAGTGTGTGGCCAGTGGTCGGGAGGTCGACTCTGAGTGGCAAGCTATGATCCTCCTTCTAGCCTTGTTGGATCGTTAGAGTCCCACAATCACAGTCCTTGGTGGCTGGCCTTCTAACAAGCTCAAGTACCCAAAGGTTACGGAGTGTGTGCGCAATGAGTGGATGCAATGTGGCGGTTGAGAGAGTACCGCGGCATCAAGTTCATCTCACATGGTTCATCCTCAAAGTGGAGGCTGAGGCAACAAGTGGAAGGGTGCCAAACAGGGCACTAAGAAGGGTGACAAGAAGGGGGAGTACTTCAACTACGGCAAGGAGGGCCACTATGCGGTCACTCGTTCCCAGAAGAAGACAGATGGGTTGTAGTGGGGCGGGAAGAAAGATGAGTATGCCCTTATGGCGTACAACTTCACCAACTTGAAGGACTCAGGAGTTGCCCTCATGGACTCCAGATCAGGATGCCACACGCAATGTAACAAGGAGGCATTTTTCACCTACGACGCCTCACAGAGATGCATGACAGTGGCTAATGGAAAAAGAGAGGTGGTTGCCGGTGAGGGTAACGTCCGCATTGAGTCAATTATGGGAGGCAAACGTGTCACGAGCACAATCCATGATGTACTACATATACCCAACTTCAGGGCAAACCTGCTCTCCATTAGCCGCCTTACCGACAAGGGAGTTGCGGTGCTGTTCACAAAGAAGGAGGTCGTCATTCCCAGGGAGGGCAAAGGTGAGGTGATTGCGCGTGCCAAGAGGAAAGACAACTTGTACTTGCTACGCGCGAAGATCCTCAGCAGCCGGCAGGGTCCAAGGCCGCCAATGTTGCAACGAAGGATGGAGGAGACCTAGACATGTGGCACCGTTGACTCTGCCATATTCATCCATCAATAGTGAAGGAGATGGTTAAGAGGAAAGTGCTATAGGGTCTCCAAATCAGCAGCCTTCATGGAACCAAGGAGACTCTGTGTGAGCCATGTCTTATTGGCAAATCAACGCGACAGCCGTTTGTGGCCAAGGGGACATGTGTATCGGCAAAACTGGCCGTGGTACACACAGATTAGTGTGGATTGCTTGAGAGCTCCATCGGCAAAGCCGGCTACTCTCTGACCTTCATCAATGACCACAGCCGCAAACTCTACCTTTACCTAATGAAGCAGAAGAGTAAGGTCCTTGCGTGCATGCAGAAGTTTGTGGCAGATATGGAGCGGCAAACAGAGTTGAAGGTGAAGGCGTTCCGGATTGACAACATGGTGAATATGCAGGGTACCTTGAGTGGATGAAGAGCAAGGGGATTGAGTGGTAGAAAATAGCTCCACACTCCCCACAACAAAATGGCGTCGCACAGAGAGAAAAACGCACAATCCTTAACATGGTGCCATCCATGTTGAGCGACGCCGGCTTTCCGCAACAGTATTGGGCGAAGACGGCAAGGACAGCAGCATATATCATGAACCTAGTGCTAACAAAGCCATTGAAGGACAAGGAGAGCAAGGCGTGGAAGACGCCACAAGAGGTGTGGAGTGGGAGGAAGCCGGCGGTGGGTCACCTCCGCACATTTGGTTGTATTGCACGTGCGATGGTGCAGGTACGTGAGGGACGGAGAAACCTTGAACCGCACACCAGGTGTGTTTTCTTTTGATATGACAGCGGAAGCAAGGCGTACCAGCTCTTTGACCGAAGGAGGCAACACATTGTGCGGAGTCGTAACGTCATGTTTGATGAGAATAGCCATTGTATAGACAAGGAGGCAGGTCTCTCCAAGAGGGGGGAATGAATGCCACTCCTTGAGGGGGAGACGTCGGAAAACATGAATGAGGGTGACGTCCTTGCATCACCACCAACCCGAGAGCATCGCCCAAGGGATGGGCGAGCAACAGATCTTATTCCGGCCAGTTTGGACAACGAATCTGAAGCACCAGAGATGGACGTAAAGGCAAGGAGTAGACCAAAGTCTCCAAGGTCTCCAAGAGAAGGGGAGCATGCGCTTGGAGAGGATGGAACCAAAATGGGACATTAATAATAACGACCACCTCTAGAGCCCCGCACAAGCAGCCGTGTGCGAAGACAGACAAAAAGGTATGATGCCAACAAGGGCATTTGGACTGTGTTTGCACAGGCCATCTTCACACAAGAGGATCCTCAACCAGTAAAGGAGGCTTTGTAGCGGAAGGATGGGGCTGAGTGGAAGGGAGCTGTAAAATCTGAGCTTGCCTCCCACGAGGAGAACGACACTTGAGAGCTGGTTGACTGGCCGGAGGGCGAGAAAATCATCGGACTCAATAGGATCTTGTGGAAGAAGCTCACAAAGGAGAGGAAGGTAGAGCTATACGAGGCGGGGCTGGTGGCAAAAGGGCATGCCTAGAGAAAAGAGGAGGAATATGACGAGACCTTTGCATCAGTTGCCCAGTTTGCCTCCATCCGTGCTATCCTCTCACTTGCAATGGCACGCGACTACAGAATCCACCAAATGGACGTGAAACCCGCGTTCCTCAATGGCGACCTGGACAAGGAAGTCTACATGGAGGTGACGGAGGAGGTGGATGCGCTGCAAGGGAAGGTGTACTGGCTTCGCAAGGTGCTATACGGACTGAAGCAAGCTCCACTCAGGTGGTACCTCAAGATGGATAGTTTCATGGGTGAGCTTGGCTTCAAGCACTGCATGGCGGATCACAGCATGTACGTGCGTAATCAGCCCGGAGTCCACCAAATTGTCCTTCTCTACGTCGATGACCGCGTCCTTGTGTCTTCCAATGAGAGGGAGCTGAAGAGCCTGAAGCGACCTCTTGGAGGCCGGTTCAAGATGACAAACATGAGCAAGCTTGAGTACTACCTGTGCATTGCCATCGAGAAGGACCGCAAAGCAAGCACGCTATAGATGGGTGAAGAAAAATATGTGCAGGAGGTGCTCCTCTGTTACAACATGGAGGAGTGCAACCCCATCGGCACACCTATGACAATAAAATGTGAGCTGAGCTCAAGCATGGGTCCGAGCACGGAGGAAGGGAAAGAGGATATGGCTAGAGTACCGTACCAGTCTGCAGTTGGAAGTGTAACGTATGCCATGGTGGCCCCGCGGCCTGACCTTGCCTTTGCTGAAGGATAAGTGAGCCGCTATGTTCTGATCCGAGGCCGCTACATTGGCAAGCGGTGAAGAGAATCCCCCGCTACTTGAAGGCAACGACACATTTGCGACTTGTGATTGGAGGGGGAGCCCGGACTGACTCCATTGACTTGGTTGGCTACTCGAATGCTGACTTGGCAGGTGACATTGCTGATCGCAAGTCAACATCAGGCTATGTTTTTGTGCTTGGTGGTGCACGGGTATCTTAGGCAAGCCGGAAGTAGGACAGTGTCATAAGCCTCACCAAGAACACTGTGCTACACGAGAGGGCCAAACACATAGAGCTCTGGTATAACTTTGCACGATACCTTGTTGCAAAGGGTGATGTGGTGCTTATGCACTGCAGCACAAAGCACATGCTTGCCGATGCCATGACAAAGGCTAAACCCAATAACAGGCATGATGCTACTTGTATGGAGCTTGGGCTTTCCGAAGCCTCTTGAATTGCAGGTTAAGCATGGACAATTGCCAAGGGTGATGCGCAAGGAGAATATTGTTGGAGTGTTGCTCCTCACCATGGCAGGAGTGACTTTAAAAACTAACACCAAAAAGAGAAGCCGTAGCGGCTTAGTGGTTAATGGTGTCCACCTCTAGAGGTAGGGGCTCGGGTTCAAGTCCCACAAGATCAATTTCTGTCCTGCCTCAAGGGAGGTTGAAAATAGATGCCCCGAGGCTAGCTCAACCTCTAGAGTTCCTCTTTAAGTTTCTAGAAGTCCAGGAGAGGGTCTAGGAAGGTAGTTTACCTTCTAGAAGGGGTGACTTGTCCTACAAGGCATCTAGAACTGTCTTAGTCTTCTACACACCTTCCCTCCTACTGGAAGCAAACTGAGGAACATAGGAAGGGGAAGAAGCATATACAGGAAGGAAGGGATGCCTTCTTATGAGGGGAAAGGACAGCCTACCAAGGGCCACTATAGAAGCCATAGAATCTGCTAGGAAGCTCCAAACCTTGTATACTTTGGTGTTCTGGAAAGCTTAGATCAGTGGCTATAGAATGCCACTCCTTACAAGCCTTGTCCAATATTACATTTCAAGTCAATTGAGGCTACAATTGTTGCCACACTCTCTCAACAGGTTGTGGCCATTCTTTAAACTATTTGCGTCCACAGTATCAGTCTCTCCAAAAATAGTTGATTGTGTGAACCAGCCATTGCTAGGGACCCTCAAGGGTGCACACTCACCCTCACGGCAACATACACCACACCGTGGAGCACTCCCACTTCACTCCCATGTAGGGTCTCCAGCCACATCTCCACAATCGCAATCCCTTGAGCATACACCACCTGATCATCACTCAAAGCAATCGGACGGGGGAGGGGGGAGAATGGAGAGCAGATACGTAGATTACTCCTTGTGGTTTGTCAGACTTTTGGTGCACCTTGAGTCCTAGTACTATGCGAAATCCGCCTTCTCCACCTGCCACATATTAGACTTTGCCACAAAGAGATGGTCGCGCACCTCCTTGGCCACGTTCACATTGCCAAAATGGCGCAGGCCGCTTTAGTTCTGCTGTTGCTACTACTGCTGACGCTGTTCTGACTACTATTGCTGCTACTGTGGAGATTGCGGCTTTTGTTGCTAATGCTGCTACTGCTCTTTTTGGTCCATTTTGAACTTGAAGCCATCTTTTTTGTACTGTCCCTCTTTTTGGCAATACTAGCACTTGCCTTTCTTGTTGCTTGTCATTGCCCAGACTATTGCTGCTGCTTGTTATGTAAGGTTGTAGCCACAATTTGTACTTCACTGCTGCCGCCGCCATTTCTCTTTGTTGCATTACAATGTAGTTCCACATGCACCAAGTGCGTGAATATGAAGCCCATGTCAAGAGTCAGCTGGCACTGCCATGTCTCTTGCATCATGTTGTAGCTTGCTGCGAGTCCCCCTGAGAAGAGGAGGATGAAAGACATTTCTTCCACAAGATTTCTAGCTGCTTCTAGCTTCTTTGCCAGCTCCTTTGCCCTATTCAAGTACACCTCTATCCCTTTGCCACCCTTCATTTGCAATGCCATCATCTTCTCCTCCAAAAGGACAAGGAATGCAATATCCTTGCTCTCATACTTCTTGCACAACACTTCCCACCCCTCTTTTACAGTAGCCTTGTCACTCACATACTGAAGATGCGGGCCGGAGATGGTGTTGACAAGCAGCCTGTAGGCTTACCTGTCCTTCTCTTATACTCCCCATATGCCGCTACTACAGTTGTAGATGAGCTTGCATCTTCTCTACCTTTTCCCGGCGTCTTCATTGCGACTACCTCGGCTGCGGTGATGCCTTTTGATTCTGGAGGCGGAGCACGCTTTTCGCCACTTACCACCTCCCATTGGCCCCTCTCCTTAAAAAAGAGACAAGTACAGATCTTCCAAACCGTGAAGTTTGCGCATCCTTCTATCTTCATCAAGGGCTGGGCTGCTTTTACCAGGCCTACCCATGCCACTTTGAGCTTTTGTGATGCTTAACGCTGCCCTTGACTGGATGCGCTACCCCTGCTTTTGCTCTAGCTTCTACCAGATGTTTTCCGATAGAGATAGACTGCAGAGGCCAGAAGCATGAGAATGTGGAAAAAACAAGCCCACCACTGCACAATTGAGCTCAAAACCTTTCAGATTGCGCCATCAAACAAGGTTGTAAACAAGGGATTTTAAATGATATGCCCTTTTTAAAACAAAATATGTTTTAGCTCCTACTCCAACTCAGACTAACCAGCTTGTAAATGGTGTTACTGCCAAGTTAACCGATGGAATGCAAATCGTTTTTTGCCAATAGAAAGCTTAAAGAAAACAATCGATTTGCATGTGCTTCTTTCTAAATCTAACGGATAAATGAGAGAGTTATGGTCATCACAATGCAACAGTCTTACTAGGAGAGAAGAGTGTAGCCGTGGCCAACCGCTCCCCGCTAGAGCCAATGTTCCATAAAGAGCAGTGCAAAGGAATCACTTCCTTTCTTTGTGTCCTTAGCACATGGTCACTTTCGTGCGAGGTACGAAATCCTCAGGCTTAGACCAACCAATGCTTCTTTAGTGTCTGCCTCTGGTGGAAAACTCTGTTAGGAGTCTCAAAGGTAAGTCATGTACTCAATGATAGGCAACGTACAGGCTCTTATAGTCCTAGAACGAGCCTTTAGCATAGGCGCAAAATGGCTCCGTGGATGAGCCACTTGGGGGGCAATCCGGATTGAATTATCCCCTTTGCCTACATGGCGCTCCATGTGACTACCAAGTGGCGCCAGCCACTAGGAAGGACCTTGGAATGTTCTGAGATGTCTCTTGGAACCTTCTTGTCACCCTTTGGTCACAAAGAATGTTATTCACTAGGCTCGAATTTGACCCAGTGACCTCTCACTCCAGAGACCAAGTCAGGAACGTCTAAGCTACAAGGCGTTGTCCTATGTATTGTTTGCTGGCTACACAATCCTGTTTAGACCAAGAGGACTTGCTCCAAAGGAGGAGTGCATACATTGTCTATCTACACCAGACTGAGAAGACTTACTCTAAGATAGCAATGCATGCTTAGTCCATCTTGTGCATGTCCAAATATCAGCCATAGAAAAGGAGCATATTCAGGAAACAAACTCTCCCTTGCACCTCTGTCCATAAGCTGCAAGATGTCTCCTCTCTCTTGCAGTATTGGCCTCCGTCTTTGTCTGCTGCATTGACCATACTGAAGCCTCGAGTATGTCCGGAATGCAATTTGCTATTTAGTGCTTTTGTCTAGTAATCTGCAAGCATCTTCTTGGCCTCCACGTATTTCAGTTCCACGATCTCCTTCGCGACCAGGTCAGCTGATTAGTGCTACTAGATGTCAATGTGCTTGGTCCGCCGAGAGATGACATCATCCTGTGCCATTTTCATTCCATTGTTGTCATGGATGCCGACCTCTGTTTGTGGCAGTTTTATCTCGGCAAGCAAACTACATAGCCACTGTGTTTCCATGTACGCTTTTCACAGAGCAATGTTTCAACCTGCCTGAGGCAACGGTCTAGAAAATGGGTTCACACACAATGGTCTGCGCCGACCGTGCTTGGTATTGCGACCAAGAGATGATATCACCCTCAAAGCAAATGTTCCACACTGAGCAGTTCATAGAAATCAGTTCCTTGTAATGTGTCCTTAGCACTTGGCTGCCATTGGCACACTTGGAGTGACATTCAGTGTCCACAAATAGCCATTTCCACAAGGGAAAACCAAACTCTGTGAACTTTGACATCCCACTGTTGACCTTCTCTAGAGGAAGCGTCACGGGTGTTGTCAACATGCTTCTCTACTTCTCTACTTCGCTCATTCTCTGGTTTGTTGAGGTTGATGTAGGTTGACGTAGGCTGATGTAGGTCAAGAGACATCTTAGAACATTCGAAGGTCCTTCCTATTGGCTGGCGCCACTTGGCGGTCACCAGGAGTGCCGTACAGGCAAGGGGGATTATTAAATCCATGTTGCTCCCAAAAAGGCTATTCCGAGGAGCCACTACACGCCAGGTTAGAGGCTAGCTCTAGGACTATAACAACCTCTGAGTTGCCTGTTATTGAGTACAATTAGTGTATTTGAGACTCCTAATAGAGTTGTCCATAAGAGGCAGACACTAAACAAGCATTGGTTGGTCTAAGTTCTTACGAGTTTGCTCCTTGCGTGAAAGTGACCACGTGCTAAGGACACATTGAGCAATTGTTATGAATTACTCAATGTGGAACCTAGGTACTGAGGGTGAGATCATCTCTTGGTTGCAATGTCAAGAGCAATCGGCGGAAACCATTGTGTCGGAACCCATTTTCTATACCATTGCCGCAGGCAAGTTGACAAAGGGTTATGGGCCCACACTGACTAGTTGTAAGCCATGCTTCTGCGCATGCTCTCCTCCTCTCTGCCTTGGAGCGCACATTAGCTCCATCTGCTCCATCTGCTCCATCTGCTTCATCAACTCCAACAGTGGGTACTAGCACATAGCAAACAATGGCCAAGGATAAGCTCTTGCCTTAGAGGTACATCCTTGGGCCGTAACCAAGATAGATGCCCTTGGAGGCATGAGTGTGGGTTCACTATTCTGTATTCTTCTATGTTTGCAGTCGATCAACGACTAAGGGTAAGGCAACACCACTGTACCTTCTAGCCGGGAAGTAGATGAGAGCCTACATCAGCCTACATCGGCCCCAACAAAGCAAAGAAGGGGAGAAGTAGAGAAGCAGTATGACGACACCCAAAACACCCATCCTTGAGCAGGTTAACAATGGGATGTCAATGGGGAAAGGTTTTCTTCGCATGGAAATGGCAATTTGAGATTGTCATGACAGTGCCTGGCTACTTGAAGATGTTCCTTGGAGAAGAGGTTGAACCTCCAAAACAAAACCTTGATGTGAAACGTGGAGTGTAAAAAATGACATGGCACTTGCGATTACTGGGACATCAGTGCATGAGCCACAGCATGTCCATCCCCAAGGTATGACACATGCACCAAAGGCTTATGCAAAGGTTGCACGTGTACACCAATCAATGGCTCTTATAAATTGTCTCTTCATCCTTCGAGAGCTGATTTTGATGAGAGTGAGCAATGGAGAGTCAATACCGGACTTCCTCTTACAGTTTCAAGGACGGTTGCAACAAGTGACCAAAATAAACTGGGAAATCGACACCAACATGCAAGCCATGATCATCCTCATGGCGCTACCTGAAGAGAGGTGTCCTCTGATCACTAGCTTTGGCGGTTATAAAGAGAAGGATTTAACGTACACGACAGTATCAAAGTACACATGCAAAGAGGTAATGCGTCGCAACGGTAGTGAGGCTAAGATTTTAGCATATGCTGCACTGTACTTTGGTTGTGGCAACAACTCCTCTTTTGCTTACAGTAGCAACGGAAGCGCTGGCGGTATGAGAAATTGACATTGTGGCGGTGGAAAGATCTCAAAGCGTATTCGGAAGTGCCATAGCTATGCCAATCCTAGGCATTGGGCACGGGAGTGCATAGCTCCCAAAAAGGAGGATTGAGATCATGGTGGTAGATATCAGGGTAATAAAAGGGGTATGAAGGAGTTGACGAACATGATGGCTGAAACTGTGTCACCAAGCAAGGGAGTGGCAGTGCTAAAGCATGTAGCTTCCGGGCTCGACTCTTGCACGAACCACCACTTTTCAAGGGAGAAGGACGGGTTCACCTCCATTTAGGACATTGAATGGAACTTCAAGTGTTCCAACTAGAGCCTTGTCCATGCAGAAGGCGAGGGAGGTAAGTTAATCAGCATCAATGTGAATGGTGCTGCAAGAGACTTGAAGCTGGAGAATCGTGTCTACATGCCCTATTCTGCGGCTTATTGCTTGTGAGTGTCCAAAAGATTGACCACAATATGAAATTCCTCTTCACAGAGGAGGAGGCCATGATTGTCAAGAACAAGGACATCAAAATCTCCTATCCCAAGGAGAGTATTGTCGCACAAGTCCCAGAGTTGATGGGCTCTACCTGCTGCACACCAAGCCCTTTGAGAATACAAACAAGGATGAAAGTGAGGTTGAAGAGCACAATTCTCGAAAGCCTGATGTTGCACCCCGGGCTGTCACAATGGTGGCCAACTCCACTGACAGAGATGTTGAGCTGTGGCACATGCGATCTGGCCATGTGGCCGATAGCACATTGCAAGATATGCAGCAGTACTATGTGGTTTATCGGATACAAGGATGCGAGACTAAGGATTAGGGAAAGTGCAAGAAGTTATGTGAGCCATGCCTTGAAGGGAAGGCAAAGAGAAATCCCTTTGAGCATAAAGGGCAATGTGTGGCAGCAATCTTGGATCTGATTCACTCTTATGTGTGCGGACCATTCAACACCCCTTCAAACGGTAGTAGCAAGTATTTCTTGACCTTCCTCAATGACAATAGTTGTAAGATGTGGATATACTTCCTCAAGACAAGGGGAGAGGACAAGGAGAAGCTGTAAGAGTTTGTTGCGATGGTAGAGCAGCAGACAAGGAAGAAGGTCAATGCATTGCACACAGACAACGATGGTCAGTATGAGGGGTGCAAAGGCTGGTTGAGGCAACACAATATTAACCACTAGACCACTACGNCTGATTCACTCTTATGTGTGCGGACCATTCCACACCCCTTCAAACGGTAGTAGCAAGTATTTCTTGACCTTCCTCAATGACAATAGTTGTAAGATGTGGATATACTTCCTCAAGACAAGGGGAGAGGACAAGGAGAAGCTGTAAGAGTTTGTTGCGATGGTAGAGCAGCAGACAAGGAAGAAGGTCAATGCATTGCACACAGACAACGATGGTCAGTATGAGGGGTGCAAAGGCTGGTTGAGCCAACACAATATCAACCACTAGACCACAACGCCTTACACCCGAAGAGCAATGGCGTAGCCAAGCGGATGAACCGGACTATCATTGGAATGACACAAAGCATGCTTTTCCACTCAAAACTCCCACTTTCCTTAAGGGCCAAAGGTGCACAAACGACTTGCTACCATGTGAATCTCACTCCGGCAGCCGTGCTTCAAAGGTGCTATAAGCAACAAGAGAAGCAGCTCATGACGCAACAGGAGGCTTGGTCAAAGAAGAAGCGAGATGCTTCACACCTGAGGGTCTTTGGCTGTACCGCCTGGGTAAAGGTCCAAGCAAGAGAATGAAGTGGCAAGCAAGATGCACGCGCTTGCAAGTATCTTATGGTTGGATATGACACTACGCACAAGGCATACATGCTGTGGGAGCAATTGACTAGAAAGCTCATCAGGAGCCAAGATGTCGAGTTTGAAGAAAGCATGCTCGGCAAGGGAGAGACACTGGACCTTGTCCATGCTCCCAGATCAGAAGAGTGGGTATTTCTGCTCAAGTAAGGTGATCAGGCAATTGAGAACTGGTTGATGGTGGTAGCAAAGGATGGAACTACAGGGGGAGTGGTTGTGCAGGTTGACAAAGCTACGCACTTAGACACTGAGTTTAACTCATCCAGGGCAACCGAGTCAAACTTGGTGGCCGGAGGCTCTTCCTCAAACAAGAGATCGTTGGCCCGGGAGCAATAGAAGCAACTAAGCCTTGAAGCACCACAAGCAATACTTTGGCGTAGTACGCGCCAGGAAAACCTCCGCCCAAGTATGATGCTGAGACTGCAAAATATACCGAACGCAGTTGGTCATGCTTGGCTCTAAGAGAGCCTGTGACCGTATCGGAGGCTATGAACATACCAGATGCGGCCAAGTGGAAGGAGGCATTTGGTTGCCAACTCGCATCCATTGAAGAGAACGGAACCTGGGTTATGGTGTACAAGCCCCCAAACGCGCACATGGTGGGATCAAAGGAGGTACGTTATAAAAGTTTCAAGCAGCATAAAACTTTCGACAAGTTCAAGGCAAGAGTTGTGGCGAAGGGGTTTTCCCTATCACCTTTGCCTCCGTCCATTCCATGTTGGGCATCGCCGCTACAAAATATTTGGAGGTCCACCAGAAGGACGTCAAGACAAATTTCTTCTACGGGAAGCTATTCAAAGAAGTACTGATGGAAGTACCGAAGGAAGTGGAAGCTCCAAAGGGCAAGGCTTGTAAACTGGTGAAAGCAGTGTACGTGTTGAAACAGGCCCCAATGATGTGGTACAAGGAGATGGACGGCTTCATGGCGGGGCTCACTTTCACGCACTGCTATAATGACCCTAGTGTCTATGTGCTAGAGGATGAGGAAGGTTTGATGCTGGTTGCACTGTACGTGGATGACCTGATCATCTGCTTGTCGTCTGTCAAGCCGTTGAACAAGCTAACAATAAATCAGAGCAATAGGTTCCAGATGAAGGACATGGGTCTGCTTGAGTTCTACCTTGGGATATCAACCACCGCAATCAAGCACAAGGCACCATCAAGCTTAACCAGACAAAGTACATCATGGAGGTCGTCAAGTGCTACAATATGGAGGAGTGCAAGCCCATGTGCACACCCATGACAACAGACATCAAGCTCTCCTCCTCCACGCGCCTCAATACATAAGCAAAATGGTGTGAGATGGAGAACATTCCCTACCAGTCTGCTGTTGGCAGCCTCATATATGCCATGGTAGGAACACGCCCTAACATTTGACATGTTGTGGGACAAGTGAGCACGTTTTTGGACAACCTAGGGCCACAGCACTGGCAAGCAGTGTGGCGCATCATGCGCCATCGATAAGAGACGCGACGCATGGGACTCTAGTTTTGAGGCTAAGAAGGACCTGACCCACTACGGCTGGTGGCTAGATAAGGGAGGAAGAATCGATGTCAAAATGTCCACCTCGTGGTTTGTGTTCCTCTTGAAGGCTGGTGTAGTAACTTGGGAAAGCAGAAAGTAAGAATATGTCTCCCTCTCTACCATTGAGTACATCGTTGTGTGAGAAGCATGCAAGGAGACAAAGTGGCTATGCAGTTTGCTTGCCCAGATGGAACTACCACAAACGGAGGCAATAGAGAGGTCCGCATGGACAAGAAGAGTGCCATGAAAATGGCACATGATGATGTCATCTCCTGATGGACCAAGCACATCAACATCATGTAGCAATACTCAGGCGACCTGGTTGCAAAGGAGATCGTGGATTTGGAATATGTAGAGACCAGGAAGATGCTCGCAGATTGCATGACAAAGGCGTTGGACCGTGAATTGCATTATGAAGGTACACAAGGCATCGGTGTGGTCAGTGCAGCAAACGAAGACTGAGGTCAAGATTGCAAGAGAGGAGATATCTCGCACCTAATGGACAAATGTGTAAGGGATAGCTTGTTGACCTGATATGCTCCTTGTCCATAGCTGACATTTGGACAGGTACAGTACGGACTACGCATGCACTGCTCCTTTGGAGTAAGTCATGTGAGTCTGGTTCAGATAGACAAGGCATGCACTGCTCCTTTGGAGCAAGTCCCCTTGGTCTGAACTGGATAGTATAGCCAGCAAAGACTACCTGGGACAACGTCTTGTGGCCTAGACGTTCCAGAGTTAGTCTTTCAAGCAAGAGGTCACTCGGTCAAGTTTGAGCCCACTGAATACATTTTTTTGTGACCAAAAGGGGGACACAAAGAGGAATTATACTCAATGATAGGCAATTGACATGTTCTTATAGTCACAAAGCCGGCCTCTAGCCTAGGCGCGTAGTGCCTCCTCGGATGAGCAACTTTGGGGGCAATTTAGATTGCATCATCCCTCTTGCTTGCATGGTGCTTCCTATGACCGCCAAGTTGCGCTAGCCACAAGGAAAGACCTTGGCATGTTCTAAGATGTCTCTTAGAACCCTATGCTTCTTTGGTGTTTGCCTCTGGTGGAAATTCAGTTCAGACCAAGGAGACCAAAAGGAAGTGATTCCTATGTACTCCTCATCGAAGAACCTTGGCTCTGAGGGTGATATCAGAGCTTGGTTGCATTACAAAGAGCGGTCCTCGGGATCCATGGTGTCGGAAATCATTCTCTAGACTGTCGCCTCAAGCAGGTTGATGGTTGCTGATTATCCTATCCCGCTCACCTTTCCCATGGATAAGGCTGTTGTTGGCACACCCAAAGCGACATTCAGTGTCCCCGATGGAGATGAACCCATCCTTCTTCCTTGAAGAGTGGTGGTTTGTGCAAGAGTCCACGCCGTAGGCTCCATGTTTGAAGAGTGCCGCTCCCTTGGTTGTTGCCTCATTGTCAGCCACCATGTTGGTCAAGTCCTTCTTACCCTTTCCTTTATCCTTGCCTCTACCACCATAATCTCCGTCTTCCTTCTTGGGAGGTGTACATTGGCGTACCCAATGCCATAGATTTCCATAGTTTAGCCACTTCCCATTATATTTTGAGCTGTTTCCACCGCCACCGTTGTCGTTTCCTCCCATGCCACCTCTTTTGGTCAGAGCTGCTGCTGTAACCAAAAGAGGAGTTGTTTCCATGACCATCTTAATGTGTGGTAAAGGCTGAATTGTTAGCCTCACTACCGCTACGACGCATGTCCTTGTTGGACACGTACTCAGGTACGACTGCATACATCAAATCCACTACATTCCTGCTGCCAAACATGGTGATGATAGGACCCCAGCTTTCAGGTAGAGCCACGAGGAGGATCATGGCGTGCATGTTGGTGTTGATGTCCTAGTTCATTTGCGTCACTTGTTTTAGCAATCCTTCAAACTGCAACAAGAAGTCTACAATTGACTCTCCCTCGCTCACCCTCATCAAAACTAGCTTTTGAAGGATGAAGAGGCAATTTGTAAGAGCCGTTGATTGGTGTACACGTGCAAGCTTCGCACAAGCCTTTGATGCATACGTGATAGCTTGGAGATGGACATGATGTGCCTCATGCACTTATGTCACAAGAATCGCAAGCTCTATGTCATTCTTGACACTCAACGCTTCATATAAGGCATCCATTTTTGGAGGTGCAACCTCTTCTTCAAGGAACATCTTCAAGTAGCCACGCACCTCCATGACAATGTCAACTTGCCATTTCTGCCAGGGAAAACCTATCCTTGTGAAGTTTGACATCCCACCGTTGACCTGCTCAAGATTGAGTGTCGCGGTTATTGTCATGTTCCTTCTCTTAGATCTGTGCTTCTCTGCTTTGTTGAGGCTGGTGTAGGCTGATGTAGGTTCAGATCCATTACCTACTCCTTAGCCATTTGTCACCTGCAAATAGAGAAGCACTCACACAAGCAAACCCAGGGTTGGGCCTCTAAGGGCGGAGCGTACCCCGGTTAGGGCCCAAAGATCAATTCTCGAAGGGCATAGCTTATCCTTGGCCCTCGTTTGCTAAGTAGCAGCACCCGTTGTTGGAGCTGATAGAGCAGATGGAGTTGATGGAGCTCATGTGCACTACAAGATTCAGATTGCAAGAGAGTTCTCATAAGTGTGCCTTATAGCCAGACAGTGTGGGTCAATAATCCTTTCTCTGCCTGCTTCAGACGACGGTCTTGAAAACGGGTTTAGACATAATGGTTCTGTCAACCACTCTTGGTATTGCAACGAAGAGAGGATTTCACCCTTACATCCAAGGTTCCATTCGGAGCGCTTTACAGGAATGACTTCATTGCACCGTGTCCTTGGCATCTGGTCACTTTCACAAGAGGAGCAAAGTCCTAAGACATAGACTAACCAATGCTTCTTTAGTGTCTGTCTTTGGTGGACAACTCTATTAGAAGTCTCAAAGGTAAGAACTATACTCAATGAAAGGCAACTAACAGGTTCTTCTTGTCCTAAAACCAGCCTCTAGCCTAGACACGCAGTGGCTCCTTGTATGAGCGAGTTTGGGGGAAACCTGGACTACATCATCCTCATTGCCTACATGGCGCTCCCTTTGACCTCCAAGTGGCGCCAGTCACTAGGAAAGACCTTGAAATGTTCTAAGATGTCTTTCATAACCTTCATAGTCCCCTTTTGGTAAAAAAGAGTAATAGTCACTGGGCTTGTATTTGACCTAGGGACTTCTCGATACAGCGACTAACTATGGAGTCTCTAAGCCACAAGGAGTTGTCCTAGGTAGTGTTTTCTGGCTATACTATCCTGCTTAGGCCAATGGGACTTGCTCCAAAGGAGCAGTGCATACCTTGTCTATCTAGACCGGATATAGGGGACTTACTCCAAGGGAGCATCGCATAACTAGTCCATCTTGTGCCTTTCCAAATGTCAGCCATGGACAAAGAGCATATAAAGTCAACACACACGCCTTTTTGCAGTTTCCCTCCCCAGTGGCCTTGCATCCCTCCATCCCATGAACAACGTTGAGCTGTTGCATAGCTTGTAGTGTGTTGTCAGCCACATGGCCAAACCGCTTGTACTGCAACTCAGCATCTGCGTTGGTGGAGTTGGGCGCCATGGTGACGGCTTATGGTGCAACTTTATGCTTTAGGTGCTTGGGCTCTCTAACCATCACATATCCCTCATTTGTACACTAAAGGATCTGTTGCACATAAAGCCCATCATGTCTTGGGATTTGTGCGACAATACTCTCCTTGAGATAGGAGACTTTAATATCATTGTTTTTGACAATCGCCGCCTCCTCTTCCGTGAAGATGACCATCATGTCATGGTCTCTGATTTTGGACACTGACAAGAGGTTTGCCGTAATCTACGGCATGTAGACAATGTTTTATAACTGCAAGTATTGTTCAGCACCGTTTCCCTTGATTCTCATAAACGTATCTGCCTTGCCTTTTGTATAGACAAGGCTACCATTTGTATACCTCAAGAGACGTTAAGTGTCCCTAATGGAGATAAACCCATCATTCTCCCTTAAATCGTGCTGGTTTGTACCGAAGTCGAGTTCATAGGCTCCAAGCTTGAGTAGTGATGCTCCCTTGGTTGCCAATATTCTCTTAGCGATTGTGATTTCCTACTGGTTCTTGCCTCTTCCTTGGGCTTGTTTATACTACCGTGATCTCAGTCTTCCTTCTTGGGAGCCCTACACCCTCGTGTCCAATGCCCAGGCATGCCACAATAATGGCTCTTCCCAAAACGCTTTGAACCCTTTGTATTGCCACCGTTGCCTTTTCCTCTATTGTCATCTATTTTGTTGCCACTCTTATTAGAAGAGTTATTGCCACGTCCACCATATTGTGATGTCTAGGCTGAAGTATTAGCCTCGCTACCGCTGAGACGCATGGTCTTGTCCCGCATGTACTCACACACTGCCTCATACGTCAAAC
Source organism: Penium margaritaceum (assembly GCA_023375785.1). NCBI lineage: Eukaryota > Viridiplantae > Streptophyta > Zygnematophyceae > Desmidiales > Peniaceae > Penium > Penium margaritaceum. The sequence goes on along the minus strand of SZWC01000111.1, from coordinate 151,483 downwards.
ATTCATCCTTCCAACCACAAACGACGATGACAAGAGGACCCCAGCTTTCAAGGAGTCCCATGAGGAGGATCATATACCGCATATTGGTGTCAATTTCCTACTTCATTTGGGTCACTTGCCGCAGCCATCCTTCAAATTGCAGTAGGAATTCCTTATTTGAATCTCTCTCTCACACCTCATCAAATTCTGCTTTTGAAGAATGAAGTGGCGTTTTGCAAGGGCCATTGATTCGTGTACATGTCTACACTTCTCATTAGCCTTAGATGCATGTGTGATACCTTGGAGGTGGACATGCTATGGCTCATGCACTGATTTTAAAATAATGACAAGCGCAATGTCATTTCTTTCACATGTAGCATTTATTTGAGGAGGTTCAACCTCTTTGTCTAGGAAATCTTCAAGTAGCCACCCACACTCAGAACAATCCAAAATTTCCATTTCCACAACAGAAATGGCAGCTGTAGATGGGCATGGGGTTGTGTGGCTACTTGAACGTGTTCCCCGTAGAAGAGGTTGAACCTCCAAAAATGGATGCAGGATATGAAGCATGGAGTATCAAAATGACATGGCGCTTGTGAATCTTGTGAAATCAGTGCATGAGTAACAACATGTCCACCTACAAGGTGTCAAACATGCATCAAAGGCTTATGGGAAGCTTGCACATGTTGAACAATGAATGGCTCTCGCATATCACCTCTTCATCCCTCTTAAGCTGATTTCAATGAGAGTGAGCGAGGGAGAGTCGATTGCGGACTTCTGGTTGCATTCTGAAAGACCGCTACATCAGTTGATTGAAATGAACTGGGAAATTGACTGGAACATATAGGTCATGATCCTACTCATGGCGGTACGTGGAAGCTCGTGTCCTCTGATCACCATCTTTGGTGGTTGGAAGGAGGAGGAGTTGATTTATGAGGCAGTGTCCAAGTACGTGCGCAACGATGCCATGCGTCAGAGCAGTAGTGAGGCTAGCATTTCTCCCTATGATCCATAGTATGGTGGTTGTGGCATTAACTCCTGTTTTGGTCATAGCAGAAACAGAAGTGGTGGCGATGGATGAAAAGGCATAAGTGGCAGTGGAAAGGGTTCAAGGTGTCTTGGGAAGTACCATAAATGTGGCAAGTTTGGGCATTAGGCACGGGAGTGTACGGCTCCCAAGATTGAATACGGATATCATGGTCTTAGAAACGAGGGCAAAGGAATGTGTACAAAGGAGTTGACGACCATGATGGATGAGAGTGTGGCTGCAACCAAGCAAGCAACACTGCTCAAGCATGGAGCATACAAGCCCAACTCTAGCACTAACCACCACTCTTCAAAGGTGAAGGATGAGTTCACATCCATTGCAGACAGTGAATGTCGCTTCAGGTGTACCAAGGGCAGCCTTGTCCATGCATAAGGCGAGAGAGATAAGTTGATAAGCATGAACGTGAACAGTGTTAAAAACACTTGAAGCTAAACATCTTTTTCTACACGCCGTCTTTTGTGGCGAACCTCCTGTCAATGTCCATGATAATGGACCACAACATGACCGTCATCTTCACGGGGGTGGAGGCCGTGATTGTCAAAAATAAGTACATCAAGATCTCCTATCCAAAGGAGAGTCTTGTCGCACAGGTCACGAGTGTTTATGGACTTTACGTGCTGTAGATGAAGCTCGTTTAGAGTACAAATGAGGAATATGCAGCGGTTGAAGAGTCCAAGTCTCCAAAACCTCATGCAGTACCATAGGCTCTCACCATGGCGGCCGACTTCAACTAAGACAAAGGTGCTTACTTATGGAAAAGCGGTTCAGCAATGTGGTTGACACCACACTGCAAGCAATGCTGTAGTAGAAAGTACTTAATGGAATGGAGGGATGCAAGGCCAAAGACAAGGAGAGCGCAAGAAGCCATGTGAGCAATGCCTTCAAAGCAAGGCAAGGAGAAATCTCTTTGAGCGTAATGGGCAATGTGTGGACTTGATTAACTCTAATGTGTGCAGACCATTTTGTCGTTATTTGAACGACTAGAGAAAGTAGTTCTTGACCTTCGTCAATGACCACGATCACAAGGTGTGGATCTACTTCCTCAAGATATAAGGAGAGGTAAAAGAGTAGTTGGAATAGTTAACTGCAATGGTAGAACGACAGACAAGCAAGACGGTCAAGGCACTGCATATTGGAAATAGAGGAGAGAGGGAGCTTTAAAGCAACATGCATGTGGGACTGAAGGGGCATCACTTGTACTAGTGAATGGTTGTTGAATCACTACAAATCATGGAGTACATAAAGAGGAAGAGATTGGGCAAGTCAGCCCTCTCATAAGCTAAACCGCTTAGCCATGGAGGCTAATGCTCACACACTAGAGTTGATAAACTTACACAATGGAGGAAATCAGCGTAGCAATCAGGCCGACCACTCACACACAACCAAGACAGCTAGAAAATGCTAGCATGGCACACTTGTAGTGGTCACATAACCCACAATCCCATGGAAAATTTCCATGTCTCCATGGCTAGCACACGATGATCTCACCCCAGCTTAAATGTAGGGATCGGTATCATTTTTCTAGTTAGGACACTCTGACAAGGTTCTGCAAGGATGTAGGATTTTTTTGGATGTTTCTCCCATCAGGTCTTGACCCTGGACCTCTTGCCTTTTTCTTTTCTGAGGCTAAGGGTTGGAGCAATCATCCATGGTCATCCAGCCACGGGCTGTTGATGACTGCGAAAAACTTGAAAATTCAAATCTCTCTATCCGTTCGTTGGATCAACCTCAAAGTCACGGGTAGTTTCCATTCCTGATAGTCTCTCCCCTTGTCATGGTCAGAGTTGGCTCGACAACATGCCTTAATGCAGAACTGCTACTTCTCACGGGTGCCCAAATCGGCAACCTGCTTGCAGGTTGGAGGAAACTCCAGCTTGATAGCACAGTTGTGTACCATGTGTCTGATGAAATGATGTGCGATGTGGATGTCTTTGGTATGCGCATGGCACTGAGGATTCTTGGCGAGTACCCTTGCGCTCTGGTTGTTGACGCGTGTCGGAACTGGAACTACCACACTTCCTCTCATTTCTGCCATGAGACCCTAAATCCAAGCTTCTTCATTGGTTCCAGACCCGAGAGAGACGTACTCAGCTTCCGTGCTTGAGGTGGCCACAACCTCATACCGTTTACTACACATACTGATAGCCCCGTCATTGATGAGGAACACATGTCTAGATTTGGACTTGTGGTCCTCATGGTTTCAAGCCCAACCTGCGTCTGTGCAATTGATGATGCTATTTTTGTTACTGTTGTAAGCGATTCTAACGTTGATGACTCCAGCAAGGTAGTGGAAGATATGCTTCACTATTTATTGGTGCTCATGTCTAGGATTAGTCCTATGTCGACTCACAGCGCTTGCAGTGTGTCCGAGATCCAGCCTGGTTGCCATCATTAGGTAAACGAGACTACTGATGGCGCTCTTGTACCTGTGCCACTTAGCTGCATGGGCCTCTCCGTTGAAGCTCACAAGGTACTGTGACGTCTCCAGTGGCTTGCCGATGTGTTTGGCATCTGTTATGTTGAGCCACTGTTGCATGTCCTTGATGTGGCGGCTCTGCCAAAGCAAGAGAGCGTGATTTGTTATCAAGCGTGATCAAGATGATAAGGAGTCATGACCCCTCCCCTAGATTTCACATATGGATGCTTTTGTGTATGGCATCCTTTTGCTCCTATAGTGTAGACATGTTGGAGAGAAGGACGTCATCAACATGAAAATGAGGTGGATGGCTCCTTCCACAACATTCTCCCACTTTGCCGTAGTTAGAGTGAGCCGAGTCCACATGCCTTCATGCACAACTGCGTTTTCTCACCGGTTAATAGCTTTGTGCGGAAATGAGCAGCTTGCTTACTAGTTTGAGTAACCTCCAGCTTGAAGTCACCCTCCTATACCATGTGCCTCATGAAGTGATATGCGATGTCAATGTGCTTAGTACCTGCATGATGCCCATGATTCTTGGGGAGTGTGATTGCGCTCTAGTTTTCCACATGAAAAACAACAGGAACTACTATACGTCCATTCATCTCTGTTAAACTACGTTGAAGCTAAATTGCTTCCTTGGCTTTAGAGCCAAGAGAGACATAAGCAGCTTCCATAGCCATGACCTCTTGTAGCTTGCCGCACGAGCTGATGGCCATGCCATTCACGAGGAACACATGTCCAGAGATGGACTTGTGGTCCTCACAAATTGAAACCCAATCTGCATCTCTGTAACAGATGATGTTGCTGTCATTGCCGTTGTAGGTGATGCCAATGTAGATGGTTCTAGCAAGGTAGCGGGAGATCACCATCACTGCCTTCTACTGCTCAGGTCCAGGATAAGCCATGTGCCGTCTCACAATGCTCACAGCCTATGTAAGGTCCAGTCTGGTTGCCTCCAACAAGTACATCAGAATGCTGATGGTGGTCTAGTACATTTGTTACGCAGATGCATCTGTTTCTCCATTGAAGCTTAAGAGATACTACCATGTCTCCACTCGCATGCCAATGGGTCTGGCCTCTGCCATGCCAAACGGCTACTAGACATCTTCACACAATGACTCTGCCAAAGCAAAAGAAAGCATGATTTGCGGTCATGCGTGATCAGGATGCCAAGGGAGTATGAGGCCTCTGTGAGATCATACATCTGGAAGCGCTCCCGCATGGTCTGCCTGAACTCATACAGTGCACACCTGCTGTTGAGAGGGAGGAGCAGGTCATCCACATGAGGATCTCATGCCTATACTACAAGCAATACAAGTTGTAGTTACACTTGCTGTGCTTGAACCCCATGAACAGCAGCGCCGCATCCACTATCTGGTTCCAAGTACGCAACGCTTTCTTGAGGCCATACAACGATTTATACAATGTACAAACCAGGTGCTCTTGGCCATTCATGAAAAATCACTCTCGCTATTCCATTAATATCTCCTTCATCAAGTCATTGTGTAACAAACATGTCTTGACATCCATGTGATGGATCTCAAAGTTTTAAGCTGTTGCAGAACAGAGGAGCGTGTGCATGGAGGAAACCTTTGCAAAAGGAGCAAAGGTTTCAATGTAGTCGATGCCTTTGTGCTATAAGTAGCCCTTGGCAACGAGCCTTGCCTTGTACCTTTTTAGGTTGCCATATGCGCCCCTCTTCTTGTTGAACACCCACTTGTACTTTATCACCTTGCATCCCGGTGGAAGCTCAGTCGGCTCTCATGTACCGTTGTTGAGCTGCGACTATATTTCCTGCTACATAGCGTTCTATTGCGAAAAGTATGGTGCTGTACGCGCCTTCATGCCAGCTCCTGAAAGGTAGTCATTAAGTCCTTGCTCACGTATTGTCCACCATGGTCGTTGCGCAGTGCCTTGATCTTCTTGTCGGTCTGGTTCTCCACCATTACCTTGAACTCATTGAACCTGTCAAAGTACTCGTCCTCGGAAGCCAAGGAGTACCTAGAGCCTCCAAAGCTCTGTGTGTACATTGGGTCACACAAGATCGTGTGGACTAGCTTTAGCACCTCCTTTGCGTGCTCCTTTGCTTGAGAGAATGCCTTGCAAAGCTGCTTCCCTCAAAGTAAGTGATCCATAACTACTGGTTTATATTTGAGATGGTGGGTCAGTCACGCACCATTAGCTTTGTTAGTAGTTGCTACAAGGCGTGCATGCAGATATGGCCGTAGCGCAAATGTTAAATTTCACCATCTGTCACCTATAGCAATGCCACGAGACACTACTCATGCAAGATATTGGTTGCATCCAACAGGCAGTACATGTCACCTTCCTTCACAGACGTGGCCAGCTCCTCTCTTGTTTCCTTATCAAGGACGTAGCCATAATCGTCGTCAAAGACGACTCATATTCCTGTGTTGGTCTAGGAGGTTGAATGTAGCACCGGGTACATACAGCACGCCATGGAACACTTCCTCTTTAATGCCACGCGGGGCTTCCAACCACATCTCCACAATCCCATTTGCCTTAGAATACACCACTCGATCATCACCCAAAGCAATTGGTTCGGAGGGGTGAGGATGGAGAGCAGCTACTTAAAACCACTCGTTGTGATGCCTCAGGCTTTCAGTACACCCTGAGTCCATTTACCATGCAAGATCAGCCTTCTCTTGTTGCGACATAGCAGACACCGCTATGAAGAGGTGGTCACGCACCCCCTTTGCCACGTTCATGATGCCAAAATGGTGCACTCCATTTCAGTTTTGTTGCTGCTTTGTGATGTTGATGTGAGTGAGGTTGCTACAGCTATGAAGATTGCTAGTTTTGTTGTTGCTACTACTACTTCATTTGGTTCACCCTGAGCTTGAAGTGTTCTTTCTTGTTCTTTTTGTTTTCCAAGAAATGGTGGTACTTCCCTATCTTCTTGCCTCTCTGCTATCTAAACAACTGTTGCGTGAGCCCATGGCCATAGGATCTGCTTCACAACTGCTTCGCCTCTTGCATTTTGCTGCATTACTATGAAGTTCCAACAAGACAAGAAGCATGCACACAAAGCCCAAGTCGAGAGTCGGCTGGCACTCCAGTGTCTATCCCACCGTGTCATAGCTCGTTAAGAGTACCATCAACAAGAGGATGATGAAGCACGTATCTTCCACAGGGTTGTTGCCTGCTTTCAACTGTTTTGTTAGCTCCTTTATCATATCCAAGTATGCCTCCATCCGTTTGGCGCCATGCATTTTCAATGCAATCATCTTCTCCTCAAAAAGCATGAGGAATGAAGGAACCTTACCCTCATGCTTCTTGCACAACTTGTCCCATCTCGCTTTTGCAGAATCCTTGTTACTAACATGCTGAATAAGCAGGTTATACATGGTGTTTGGCTAGAAGAACCCCTTGCTACCTTGTGCATCTCCCTGTGGCAGTCGCAGTTGGTATGTATGTTAAGAAGCAGCAAAAGAAGCAGCTGCGGATGCCACATGAAGCTTTGCGAGGAAAGAAGCTAGATGCCTCACACTTGATAGTCTTTGGCTATACTACCTAGGCAAACTTCCAAGCAAAAGAAGGAAGTGGCAAGCTCGACGCACACGATCGCAAGTGTCTAATGGTCGGGTACAAAACTGCCCACAAGGCATACTCGTTATGAGACCAAGCCGCTAGAAAGCTGATCAAGAACCGAGATATCGAGTTAATAGAAAGAATTATTGGCAAGGGAGAGTTGTTGGATCATATCCATGCTCCAAAAACAGGAGAGATGGCTATAATGCTACAGATAGGTAATGAGGCACCTGAGAATTGGCAATTGGTGCCAACGAAAGATGGTACTACAGTCAGAGTGGCTATGTAGGCTGAGATAGCGACGCACTTTGACACCGATTTTGAGTCACTCGAGGCCTTTGAGTCCAATTCCAAGGCACCGGTCGTTCTTTCTCAAACAACGGATCACTAGCAATACACAAGCAATACAAGCAACTAAGCCTTGAAGGACCACCAGTAATACTCCAACGTAGAACGCGGCTAAAGAAACATCTGCCCATGTATGATGCTCAGAGTGTAGAATGGATTAGACTTAGCTCATCATGCTTCGCTTAGCTAGAGCCTGTGACCGTAATGGAGGCTATGAACATGCTAAATGCGGCAAAGTGGAAAGAGGCAGTGCATAGCGAACTCTTATCCATTGAAGAGAACGGATCATGGGTCTTGCTAGACAGACTCCCAAACACACACCTGATGGTATCAAAGTGAGTGTTTAGGAAAATGTTAAAACAAGATGGTACTTTCTGTCAACTAGCCTGAGGCAAACGGACTAGGAAAGAGGGCCCACACAATAGCACCTACTGCTTGCTCCTAGCATTTCAGCTAGGAGAAGATATCACCGTCATGATCACAGTTCCACACTGAGTACCTCCTAGGCAATCACTTGGTAGCAATTGTATCCACTTCACTCTTGGTCACTTTCACGCGAGGTGCTAGTCAAAGACTCACTCCAAAGGCTTCAACCAACTAGAGTCTTCTTTATACTTTCTTAGTTGGACAACTATGTGAGGAGCATCCAAGGCCAGCTTGTGTTGTTAGACTGAGGAATGAGCTTATTACATATAGTCCTAGGCTTGGCTTCTAATGTGTGTGGGCAGTGACACCTTTGGGGTGGTCTCGCCACACCACCTCACTAGTCGGCCACTTGCGGCATCCACTCACCGCCAAGTGGCACACTCTTCTTATGCATGTAGAAATGACGAAGAAACTTCCCCCCATGCAGGAAGGTAAAAAAACCTCGTGTGCACATCAAGGCTTGATCGAAGCACCCATTGTCCCTCAGCCCAACATGCTATCTGTTGCCCTTCAATTCTGGTGTCTCTCTTGGACTTGCACCACAAACAAGGTTTGGGCGACTTATTCCAAGGGACCTGTGCATGCCGAACCTGTTTGTCAGGCCATAGCGGTGGCCATGGGGCATAGAAGAACAACAATCTCTCCCTTGCACCTTAGGCCACCTGCTTTGGTAGTTTTCTTTGGCAAATCTGTCGCCCTATGTTGTGTTTCTGCATGTCAATTTCTTGGTCTCTAGTTCTCATCTATTGCATCCACCATGCCGACTCCTCGAGCACTTGCAACATGCAAGTCCCTGTCTAGCGGCTTTGTCAAGAAGTCCACAAGTATTTTCTTGGTTGCGACATGCTTTAGTTCCACGACACCCTTGGCGACAAGGTCACCTTGATAGTGGTACCGAACATCAATGTGCTTTGTATGCCGGGAGATCATGTTGTTCTCTCCCATAGCAATGGCACTTTGATTGTCGATGCGGATGATAATTGATTCTTGTTCTGGTGCTTTGATCTCATACAACAAACTGCGAAGCCACAATGTTTCCTTGCACACTACCGAGAGATGATTTACTCCGCCTTAGTAGTAAAAAGCAAGATGCAGTCCTGCTTCCTGCTTGCCGACAAGACCGCACCACCGCTCAGAACACAGACAAACCCTCAGGTGGACTTCCTGTCATCGATCCGTCCTCCCCAGTCTGGGTCAGTGTAGCATGTAAGCCAGAACAAGTCAGATCCTTCTAGATCTCCAACCCTAAGTCCGACATGCCGAGTCTTTTTATGTAGTGAAAAATCCGCTTCACGACTTGCCAATGTTCTGGCCCAGGGCTGACCAACTGCATAAGCAATGTCAGGTTGCATTCCCACCATTGCATACATGAGGCTCCCAGCGGCAGACTGGTACGCAATGTTTTGCATCTCCCGCCGGTCTGCCTGAATGCTTTGCGACATGGAGGAGGAGAGCCAGGAGTCAAAGGGCATGGGGGTGCTAACAGGCTTGCACTCCTCCATGTTGTAGCGCTTGAAGACGTCCATGATGTATTTGATCTGGTTTAGCTTGATTGTGCCTGCTTTGCGATTGTGGTGAACAATAATCCCAAGGCAGTAGTAAAAAGGTCCCCTGTCCTTCATCTTGAATCTGCTGACCACATTTTTTGTAAGGTCCGTGTGTCAGGAATGCTGTCCTGGCGTGCCCCAAACTGCCTGAGTGTCCACGGCTGCTTAGTGCAAAGAGGCTTCCAAGGGAGGTGTGTGCTTTGGGTCACCACAACACCAAGGGAGCAGAATTCTGGCAGACCACAGATTGCGGAAACTGAGAGAGTCTGGGAATCATCAATGGTTACTTGTTTTGGTGAGATTACATCAGATTCTTATAGCCTGTGATCTAAGCTTTCCATCGCATCCAAGCACGCCCAAAACGGAGCAGTAGAGCCCCTCCTACGGCCGTTAGAGTAAGCCATGGTGGAGCCGAGCCGCCCACCATACCCACGAACGGGAATGACGGGAGGCGCTTCGACGGTGGCCTGTCGAAGTGCCCTTCCTGTCATCCCAACGTGGGGGGAGGCTTGCCCTGGTCCAGAAGACCATCCACATCCATTTTGTTCATGGCCCATGTGCCCTTGGAGCATATTGAAGTCGAACTTGGATCACTGGTGGTGGAATTACTCCGTCACCAATGGCGGAACCCAGATTCCACCCACCTACCACCCGAACTTCGGATGCGGCTAACTTTCTGAATTCTCAACCAAATCGAGCAACTGAAAGCTCAAAACTGCATGGCAAAATTCAGGGAGTCCAAATCTGCAATCAGATAAGACATCCAACCACTCCTTGGTGGTCGAACCAGGAAAACGGCAAACGGCATCCATGGCAGGGGCACTTTTTAACAATCTCCCCCGTGCACCTTCCATGCCGGATGCCTCATGCTCACTCTCACTCGTCCGCGTCTGCGCCTTCAAGCCCTTCACAGCTTGTCAACCCAAGCCCTGCAAGGCTGATAACATGCCGATCCTGGAGCTACGCCTTGGTCAAGCAATCCACGAGCATGTGCTTCGTGCTGCAATGTTGTAGCACAACCTGTCCCTTCTCCACCATGTCACGCACGTAGTGGTAGCGCACTTTGATGTGCTTCGTCCTCCTGTGCTGCGTCGGGTTGTTGGTCAGCGAGATGGAGCCGGTGTTGTTTTCATGAACCACCGTAGGCTCCTGCTGCGGCACGCCCAGCTCCCCGAGTAATCTGCGGAGCCACACCGCTTCCTTGACCGCCTCGGCCAGAGCGACGTACTCCACCTCCACTGTGGAGGTGGCAATGCAGTCCTGCTTCCTGCCGCACCACAAGACCGCTACACCTGCGAGGAAGAACACATAGCCAGAAGTGGACTTCCTCTTGTCCACATCGCCGGCGTAGTCCGCGTCGGTGTAGCAGACCAGCCGCAAGGGGTCTGACCTCCCCTTTCCGTCGTACTTCAGGCGCGCATGCCGCGTTGCCTGCAAGTACCGGAGGATGCGCTTCGCCGCCTGCCAGTGTAGTGGCCCAGGGTTGGCCACATACCTGCTCACCTGGCCCACCGCGTAGGCCAAGTCCGGCCGAGTCGCCACCATGGCATACATGAGGCTGCCAACCACAGATTGGTAGGGCACCTCCGCCATGTCCTCCTTCTCCTCTTTTGTTTGCGGCGCCATCGCCGCACTCAGCTCACAGCTTGTGGAGAATGGACTGCCCACTGGTTTGCAGTCCTCCATGCCGTACCGCTTCAGTACCTCGGCCATGTACTTAGCCTGCCCCATCTCAAGCATGCGCGCTCTCCGGTTCCGCGTGATGCTTACCCCGAGGTAGTACCCCAGCTCCCCCATGTCCGTCATCTTAAATCTGCTTCTTAGCTGCTCCTTGAGCTGCTGCAAAGCCGCCAGATCTGATGAGCACAGGATCAGATCGTCTACGTAGAGTGCGACAATCTGATGGAGTCCCTTGCTGCACCGCACATACACGTTGTGGTCTGACTCACACCGCTTGAAGCCGAGCTCCGCCATGTAGCCATCCATCTGTTGGTACCAGCACCTGGGCGCCTGTTTTAGCCCGTACAAGGCCTTCCGCAGCTTGCACACCTTGCCCTCCGGTGCATCCACCCCCTCCGGCACCTCAAGGTAGATCTCCTTGTTGATGATGCCGTTCAGAAATGCCGTCTTGACATCCATTTGGTGGATCTCCATGTCCTTTGCGGCTGCCACCGCGAGGATCGTCCGGATGCTTGTGAACTTGGCGACGGGCGCGAACATCTCATCGTAGTGTNCTGACTCACACCGCTTGAAGCCGAGCTCCGCCATGTAGCCATCCATCTGTTGGTACCAGCACCTGGGCGCCTGTTTTAGCCCGTACAAGGCCTTCCGCAGCTTGCACACCTTGCCCTCCGGTGCATCCACCCCCTCCGGCACCTCAAGGTAGATCTCCTTGTTGATGATGCCGTTCAGAAATGCCGTCTTGACATCCATTTGGTGGATCTCCATGTCCTTTGCGGCTGCCACCACGAGGATCGTCCAGATGCTTGTGAACTTGGCGACGAGTGCGAATGTCTCATCGTAGTGTTTGCCTTTCCGCTGCGCGTACCCCTTCGCCACTAGCCGCGCCTTGTATTTCTCCACCTTGCTGTCCTTGGTGAGGTTCACCTTGAACACCCACTTGGAGCTGATCAACTTCACCCCCTCAGGCCGATCCACCAACTCCCAAGTGTCCTTCTCAGCAAGGGACGCAAGTTCAGATTTTATTACTTCGCCCCACTGCTGCCCGTCAGGACGTGCAAGCGCCTCTTGCACAGTTGTCGGCTCCTTTGCGGCTGCCATCACGCACCGCGCCATGCCGACCCAGCGGCTCGTGCTTGCGTCATACCGCTTCGCCGCATTCCTATGCCTCCGACTGCGACGCGGCGACCCTGGCAACGCTGGCTGCTGGTCCTGGTGCTGCTCTGCTGCAACGTTGTCCTCGGCCGCGGGGTCCCCCGCATCGGCTGCTGCAACTTGCGCTCCAGCGACACCTGCACCTGCTGCATTGCCCTGCTGCGCTCCAGCACCGTCATCCTCCGAAGACACGTCATCGACCTCTGCAGCCGCCGGCTCCTCCTCACGCTCAAGGAGTTGGAACCACCCCCCCTGCTTTGGAGAGTGCGCTGTGTCAATGTTGTTGCTGCTCCTGCAGTAGCTCTGCTGCTCATCAAACGTGATGTCGCGGCTGGTAATGACGTCCTGCGTCCGTGGATCAAAGAGGCGGTACGCCTTGAGCGCACTCTCGTATCTGACGAACGCGTATGCCTTTGCACGCGGGTCCAGTTTGGAGTCTTTTCTTTGCGCGACCTGCACCACCGCGTGTGCCTTGCACCCGAACGCCTTCAGGTGCGCCACGCTTGGTTTGCGCCCGCTCCAAGCCTCATGCGGCGTCTTCCAGCCGCCTTTCCCCTTCAGCACTGCTGTTGGAGTGAGGTTGGTGATGTAGCACGCCGTACTCACTTCCTCGGCCCACAGGCTCCGTGGCAACTTTGCATCCACGAGCATTGTCCGCGCCATTGTGAGTAGCGTCTGGTTCATACGCTCCGCTACGCCATTAGATTGAGGCGTGTACGGGGTGGTCGACTGCCACTCAATGCCCTGCTCCTTCAGCCACCCTCCGCAACCCACATACTCTCCGCCATTGTCGCTGCGTAGAGCTCTGACCTTGCGGCCAGTCAGCCTCTCCACCGCTGCGACATACTTCTTCAGCCAGTCCAGCACATTGCTCTTGCACTTCATGGAGTAGATGTAGAGTTTTCTCCTGCAATCGTCAATGAAGGTGACGAAGTAATGCGCGCTCCCAACAGACGGCGTCTTGATCGGTCCGCACACATCACTATGCACGACGTCAAGCAGGTTCTCGACCGGCCGTTGTCCGTGTTTGAATGGCTTGCGCTTTGCCTTGCCCACGATGCAAGGTTCGCACTTGTGCTCTGCGAAATCTGCTGCTGCATCATCTGTTGGTGATGTTGAGGCCGCGGATCATGTCGCGCTTTGCCATCTCTTGCACGACTGCAGGCGACGAGTGCCCCAGCCGCCGATGCCACAGCTGCACGGCTGCTCCCTCGCCTTTTGCGAGGTTGACGACGCGTGCTGGCGGGTCTGCTGCGTCTGATGCCGAGGGGATGACCTTGGTCTCAACGATGTAGAGGCCTCCCTCGCGCTTTGCCTCTAGCACGACCTCGCCGCCGCCGTCCATCCGCACAACTGCACCTTTCCTGCGAAAGAGGACTTCAGACCCCTTGTCAGTCAAGCGGCTCACACTCAAAATGTCAGCCAGGCCGGGAACATGTTGCACATTTTGAGTCACACATTGCGCCTTTTTTCCACCAACCACTACCTCTACGTCCACATCACCTTGGCCGGCCGCAGGTTCGATCTTGTCGTTGGCGGTCACCATGGACTTGGCAGACTTGGTGTAGTTGATGAACCCCACCTTCTCGACTTGGGTATGCTCCTCTGCACCTCAGTCGAGGCAGCGCCGGTTGGCGCCCTTCACGTCGTGGTTCTTTGTGCCGTTGAGGAGCGCCTTCTTGCCTTTGGCGCCTTTGCCGCCGGCCTGGGCCTCCTCCGGACACTCCTTGGCCAAATGGCCCTCCTTGCCAGAGTTATGGCATGCACCCTTCTTGGCGCCCTTCTTGCCGCCGCCCTTACCGCCGCCTCGCTTGCCGCTGCTACTGCCACCCTGTGTTTTGGTGATCAGGGCAGTTGAGGATGACGAGGTCTCGCCAGCGCTCCAACGGTGCACCTCGTTGCGGATGTACTCGGCGACTGCGCCGTAGGTGAGTTTATCCTCCTCCCAACCTCCCAGCACGGTGATGAGAGGGCCCCAACTGTCGGGTAGAGCCATGAGGAGTGCCATTGCCTGCATCTTTGTGTCAATCTTCCACCCCACATCATTGCATTGTGAGGCAAGAGACTCGATCTGTTGCATGGCAGAAATGACATCCTCACCCTCCTCGATCCTCACCGTCAAGAGTCGCTTCATTGCGAAGATCTTGTTGGCTAGGGATGTTGATTGGTGGATGGAGCGGAGCTTCTTCCACGCGTCGGCTGCCAGCGCGCAGCCATGGATATAGCCCCACTGAGATTCATGCAGCGCCGACAAGAGAAGCATCAGCGCCTCCGTGTTCTTCCTTGCGAAGGCCGTCTTCTCCTCGTTAGTTGCGCTCGCATCTTGAACCTCCGTTCCCTTCATGAGCTCCGGCAGTCCCTTGTTCGCGAGGTAGATCTCAAAATGCCACCGCCACAGCCCAAAGCCTGGGCCGCCCATGTACTTTTGGATGGGCGAGGACTCTGTCTTCTGCGCCATGTTGGACTTCTGCAATGGACAGTCTCAACGTGCAACGGCGAAGTCGCCCAGGGCGACACTCCCGTGCATTTGCGGAAGCTGTGAACGTCTTGGTAGGCAGGTCAGGGCTGTGGGCCCATAACCCTTTGTCAGGAATGCTGTCCTGGCGTGCCCCAAACTGCCTGAGTGTCCACGGCTGCTTAGTTCAAAGAGACGTCCAAGGGAGGTGTGTGCTTTGGGTCGCCACAACACCAAGGGAGCAGAATTCTGGCAGAACACAGATTGCGGAAACTGAGAAAGGCTGGGAATCATCAATGATTAGTTGTTTTGGTGAGATTACATCAGATTCTTATAGCCTGTGATCTAAGCTTTCCATCGCATCCAAGCACGCCCGAAACGGAGCAGTAGAGCCCCTGCTACGGCCGTTAGAGTAAACCATGGTGGAGCCGAGCCGCCCACCATACCCACGAACGGGAATGACGGGAGGCGCTTCGACGGTGGCCTGTCGAAGCGCCCTTCCTGTCATCCCAACGTGGGGGGAGGCCTGCCCTGGTCCTGAAGACCATCCACATCCATTTTGTTCATGGCCCATGTGCCCTTGGAGCATATTGAAGTCGAACTTGGATCACTGGTGGTGGAATTACTTCGTCACCAATGACGGAACCCAGATTCCACCCACCTACCACCCGAACTTCGGATGGGGCTAACTTTCTGAATTCTCAACCAAATCGAGCAACTGAAAGCTCGAACCTGCATGGCAAAATGCAGGGAGTCCAAATCTGCAATCAGGTAAGACATCCAACCACTCCTTGCTGGTCGAACCAGGAAAATGGCAAACGGCATCCATGGCAGGGGCACTTTTTAACACCGTGAGGGCCTCATGCGAGGACAAACACATGATAAGATCATCCATGTACAATGCCACAAGTAGCCAGATCTGGAGGTCCACAAGATGGACGTTAGTACAGCTTTCCTCTATAGGAAGCTGGACAAAGAAGTGCTCATGGAAGAGCGTGAGGGTGTGAATGGTCTAAAGGGTAAGGTTTGCAAATTAGTCAAAGCACTCTACAGATTGAAAAAGGCCCCAAGGATGTGGTACAAGGAGACGGACCGCTTTATGAGCAAGCTCACCTTCAGACAGTGTTAGAATGACCCTATTGTCTATATGCAAGATGATGAGCAAGGAATGATGCTAGTTGCACTGTACGTGGATGACCTGATCATCTCCTCCTTGTCAATCAAACTATTGAAGAAGTTGAATACAGATCCCAGCAACAAGTTCAAGACGAAGGACATGGGTCTGCTCGAGTTCTACACTGGGATAGCCATCCACCACAATCGAGCACCAAGCACCACCGAGCTGAACCACACCAAGTACATCATGGAGGTCCTCAAGCGCTACAACATGGAGGATGGCAAGCTCATCAGCACATCCATGACAACATACATGAAGTTCTCCTCCTTCATGAGCCCTAGCATGGAAGCAGAACGGTGTGAGGTGGAGAACATAACCTACCTGTCTGCAATGTAGGAGCATGCCCTGACATTTATTATGCTATGGGACAAGTGAGCAGGTTTATGGCCAATCCAGGACCACAGCACCCGCAAGTAATCAATTGCATCATGCACTATCTATAGAAGACACGACCCTTGCGGCTTTAGTTTATAGACGAAATGGGATCTGACCTGCTGCGGTTGGTGTAGTACACAGATGCCAACTTGGGAGGAAGAATCGATGACAGCAAGTCCACCCCGGGCTTTGTGTGCCTCTTGAACAGAACTGCTATCTCTTGGGCGAGTAGAAAACTATACTGTGCCTCCTTTTCTACCGCTACGGCAGAGTACATCGCTCTGTGAGAAGCATGCTAGGATAAACAATGGCTACATAGTTTGCTTCCTAAGAAGAAAGTACCACAAATAGAAGTAACAAAGGTCCGTATCGACAACAAGAGTGCCATGAAAATGGAGCAGGATGATGCCATCTCCCGGCAGAGCAAGAACATTGACATTACATACCACTACTCACATGACCCGCTCACAAAGGAAAGCGTGGACATGGAATACGTGGAGACCGAGAACATGCTCATAGATTTGATGACAAAGACGATTGACAATGAATTGCACTATGTAGGTACTCAAGGCATCGGTATGGTCAACGTAGCCCACAAAGACTAAGGTCAAGAATGCAGGAGAGAGAAGAAGTCTCGTGGAAAATGGACAGGGGTGCAAGGAATAGTTTAGTTACCTGATATGCTCCTCATCCATAACTTCCATTTGCACAGACACAAGATAGAATAGGCATGTACGGCGCCCTTAGAGTAAATCCCTTGAGTCTGGTCTAGATAGGCATGGCATGCACTGCTCCATTGAAACAAGACCCATTCTTCTAAATTGGATAGTATAGTTAGCAAACAATACGTAGGACAACTCCTTAAAACTGAGACGTTCGAATATAATTCTCTAAAGCAAGAGCTTACTCGCTCAAATCTGTCAACCTGCATGGGGCAACGGTCTAGAAAACAGGCTCAGAAACAATGGTGAACGTTGCCTGCTCTTGGTATTACAACCAAGAGGTCATATCACCTTCAGAGCCAATGTTATACAATGAGTAGTTCATAAGAATCACATCCTTGCACTCTGTCCTTAACACTTGGTCACTTTTGTCCGAAGAGCAACCTTCTGGGGCTTAGACCAACCAATGATTCGTTAGTCTCAGCCTCTTGGAGACAACTTGTTAGGAGTCTCAAAGGAAAGAACTTCACTTGATGTCAGGAAATTGACAAGTCATATCAGTCCTAGAGCAAGCATCTAGCCTAGACGCAAATTGGCTCCTTCGATGAGCCACTTTAGGGCCAATCTAGATTCCATCATCCCCCTTGCCTACATGGCAATCCCTGTGCCCACCAAGTGGCACGAGCCACCAAGAAGAACCTTAAAATGTTCCAATATTTCACTTGGAACCTTCTTGTCCCCCTTTTATTCAAAAATAAAAAGTGGTCACTAGGCTGGGATTTGACATGTGGAGCTCTTGCTGTGGATACTAGCTCTGGAATGTCTAAGCCACTAGGAGTTGTCCTATGTGGTGTTTGGTTGCTATACTATTCAGGTAAGACCAAGGGGACTTGCTCCAAAGGAGCAGTTCATGCCTTGTCTATCTGGATCAGACTTAGGAGACAAGACTGACTCTAAGGGAGAACATGAGGTCAACAATAAGGAAATCAAATGATGTACAACCTTTTCGGATATTTCTCCCATCACGTCTTGACCCTAGACCTCTTGCCTTTTTCTTTTCTCAGGCTTAGGCATGGAGCCATCACCAATGGTAACCCAAACACTAGCGCTTGATGCCCCTGGAATCTTTGAAAATTTGTATCTCGGAATCCAATCGTTAAGTCGGCGAGAAAGTTTGACCATAGACATTTTGCCACCTGATCTCTCCAATAGTTTGGTCAGACTGACGATCGGAGCATGTATCTGATAGTTTCCTGGAACTTGCTCTTGTGGACCTGCAATTGAGCCAGATGGCCCCTTTGCAATCAGTCTCCCATTTTGCCGTAGTGAGAGGGCGTTGAGTCCACATGCTTTCATGCAAATCTGCTTCTTCTCACGCGCCAGTGGTTTGGTGCAGAAATCAGCAACATACTTGCTGGTTTGAGTGAATTCCAGCTTTGTAGCACCCTCCTACACCATATGCCTAATGAAGTGATATGCGATGTCAATGTGCTTGGTGCGTGCATGGTGCTTGGGATTCTTCATGAGTGTGATTGCGCTGTGGTTGTCGATACGCACAATAACTCGAGCTGCTCCCTTCCCACTCATCTCCGCCATGAGACGCTGGAGGCAAACTGTTTCATTTGCTCCAGAGCTGAGAGACACGTACTTTGCTTTCGTGCTTGAGGTGGCAACAACGACCCGCCGCTTGTTGCAACTGAAGATGGCCCAACTATTTGCAAGGAACACTTGTCAAGAGAAAGACTTGCGGTCCTCAGGGTCTCACGCCCAAGCTGCATCTGTGTAGACGGTGATGATGTTGTCGTTGCCATTGTAGGTGATGCCGTATTGATGGTTTGAACAAGGTAGCAGAATATACGCTTCATTGCCTTCTTGTTCTCAGGTCCGCGATTCCCCATGTGGTGGCTTACATCGCTCATAGCCTATGCAAGGTCCAGCCTCACTGCTACCACTACATACATAAGATTTCTGACGGCGCTCAGGTGCTTCTACCGCTCAACAGCGTCCGCTTCTCCATTGAAGCTTATGAGATACAACCACGTCTCTAGTTGCATGCCTACGGGTTTGGATAATGCCATGCGGAACCCTTGCTAAACATCCTTGATGTAGTGGCTCTACTGCAGGGAGAGAGAGCGTGATTTGTGGTCACGCACGCTTTGGATGATAAGGAAGTGTGAGGCCTCCTTGCGATCAGACATCGTGAAGCGCTCCTACATGGCCTCCATGAATTCTTCTAGTGCACAGATGCTGTTGGAAAGGAGGAGCATGTCATCCACATAAATGATGATGATGAACACCTTGTGACCATGTTGTTAGCAATAGAAGCTGTAGTCACACTCAATACGCTCAAAGCCCATGCACTCCAGCGCCACATCCAATTTCTCGTTCCAAGTACACTACGCTTGCTTGAGGGCGTAGAGGGACTTCTGCAACTAGCAAACTAGGTTCTCTTGGCCATCCATGATTAATCATTCGGATGCTCCATGTAGATTTCCTCCTCCAAGTCACCCTTGAACAATGCCATCTTGACACCCATGTGATGAATCTCAAAGTCCTCAATTTCTGCATAAGAAAGGAGCCTGAGCAGAGAGGCAAACTTTGCAACAAGAGCAAAGGTTTTGGTGTAGTCAATGCATTGTTGCTGTGAGTAGCCCTTGGCAAGAAGCCTAGCCTTGTACTTTTAGAGGTTGCCATGTGCGTCTCTCTTCTTCTTCAAGACCCATTTGCACTTGATTGCCTTGCGTCCAAGTGGACGCTCAGCCAACTCCGACATACCGTTGTCAAGCTGCGATTATATCTCCTGCTGCACACCTTGCGTCCAATGTGCTACATTTGGTGTACCCATGGCCTCCTTTGTGGACGTTGGCTCGTCTAAATCTGCTACAGCTACGACATTCATCTAATCTGGTTTTTGCAATATCCATAAAGTTTCCCGCTCACCAGGCTTGTAGGGCACCTTGAGAGGTGCCTGCACCTTGGCGCCGCGACGATAGCGGGCGGCTAGAAAGGTACTATAGGTACCAATGCTGGTGCTGGTGATGCTACATCTCCTTCCTCTGCTTTTGCCAATGAAGTCGCTCCATCTGTTGCATGAGACATGGGAGATTAGAGTTCTTCTCCCATTTTCATCATAGATTAAGGGTTAGGAGAGATGGAGAAAAAGAGAATATCTACTCCCACTTCTTCGTAAGCTACTACCATTGCTGCCTCATTGAACATGATGTTGGTGCAGATCACGTTGCATTTATTGATAACCACAGCCTTGGAGATGATGACGTGGCCTGTATCCCTCTTGTAGAGATGATACGCCTTGTTTGCCATGTCATAGCCGAACATCAGCATCAGTGCGCCCTTTGCATCCCATTTTTGCAACTTCTGCTTGGGCAAGTGTATGTGTGCCAAGGTGCCAAACACGCGAAGATGACCCACGCTCGGCTTCTTGCCAAACCACGCCTCATACAGCGTCATCTGCTTGATGGCTTTGGTTGGACTAGGGTTCTTGATGTACCATAGTGCTCACGGCTTTAGCCACGAAGTCATAGGTAAGCCGAACCGCATGAAGCATGGAGCGCGCTCACTCAACGATGGTGCGGTAGGCGCATTCCACTATGCCATTCTGTTGCAATGAGTATGGCCCGGTGCACTGCGCCTTGATGCCTACGGCTGTGTGGTAGTCATGGAACTCCTTGCTCAGGTACTCTCTACCACGGTCGCTGCATAGCGCCTTGATATTCTTTCCAGTATGGTTCTCAACTATTGCCTTGAACTCCTTGAACCTGTCAAAACACGAGTCTTTGGTAGAAAGAAGTATACACCAATGTAACGGCAGAAATCATCAACGAGGGTGAGAAATACCTACAGCATCCAAAGCTCTTGGTGTGTAATTTGCCACACAAGTCTGTGTGGACCAGCTCCAAGACCTCTTTTGCAAGTTCCTTTGCTCCAAGGAACGCTTTCTTATGTTTCTTCCCCTTCAAATAGCCGATGTACACGTGATGCTCAAAGTTGAAGATGTTAGGCAAGTCACGCACCATCTTCTTTGTTTGAAGTTGTTGCAAGGCGCGTACGCCAATGTAGCCATGGTGGGCATGCCAGATTTGGCCATCTCTCGCCTGCACTAGTGTTGCTCGACTCTGTTGATGCTTGATCTTTGTCACCCCCACTAAGGAGTACATGTCGCCTTCCTTCACTGACCTGCCCAACTTCTCCCTTGTTTCCTTATCGATAATGTAGCCATAGTTGTCGTCAAAGACAACTCGGAGTCTTGTGTCGGTGAAAGAGGACACTGAGAGAAGGTTGAATGTAGCATCGGGTACATACAACACGCCATGGAACACTCCCACTTCAATGCCACGCGGGGTCTCCAACCACATCTCCACAATCACAATCCCCTTAGCATACACCACTCGATCATCAACCAAAACAATCAGATGCGGGGGAATGGAGAACATCTGCATAAACCACTCCTTGTGGTGCGTCAGGCTCTTGGTACACCTTGAGTCTTAGTGCCATGCAAAATGCGCCTTTTCACCTGCGACATATCAGACATCGCCATGAAGAGGCGGTCTCATGCCTCCTTGGCCACATTTGCACTCCCAAAATGGCGTATGTCGGTTTGGGTCTGCTGCAATTGATGCTGCTGCTACTGACGCTGCTATGACTGCTGGTGTAGCTGCTTTGTGGATTGATGCCTTTGTTGCTATCGATGCTACTCCTTCTTCTGGTTCCTTTTGAACATGAAGCACTGTTTCTTGTAGTGCCCCTCTTTCTAGCAATAGTGACACTTGCTTTTCTTCTTGCCTCTCTGCTGTCCAGCCAGCTGCTGTTGGTTACGTAAGCTTGTGGCCACACATCCTACTTCACTGCTGCCATCGCCATTGCGCTTTGCTCCATTGTGACGTAGTTCCACGTGCACCAAGTGCATGCAGATGAAGTCCAGGGTGAGAATCAAATAGTAACCCACGTCTCTTGCACTGTATTGTAGCTCGCTAGGATTCCGATCAATAAGAGGAGGATGAAGCGCGTGTCTCCCACAGGGTTTTTGGTTGCTTTCAACTGCTTTTCCAGCTCGTTTGCCTTGTCCAAGCACGCCTCCGTCCCTTCACCACCCTGCATTTTCAACGCCATAATCTTCTGCTCCAAAAGCATGAGAAATATAGAATCCTTGCTCACATACTTCTTCCACAACTTGTCCCAACCCTCTTTTACAGTAGCCTTTTCACTCACATACTGAAGATGCGAGTTGGAGATGGTGTTGACAATCAGCCTTTAGGCATGTCTGTCCTCCTTCTTCCACTCCTCATATGCCAGTGCTGCAGTTGTAAATGAACTTGCATCTACTACACCTATTTGCGGCGTCTTCCCCACCACCACCTCCGATACGGTGATGCCTTTTGCCTATAGAGGTGGAGCGCGCTTGTTGCCACTCACCACCTCCCACAAGCCCCTCTCCTCCAAAAGGAGGCAGGTACGGACCTTCTAAACGTGAAGTTAGGGCTTCCTTCCAGCCTCTCCAAGGACTGTGCTGCTGTTACAATGCCTACAACTGCCATTTTGTGCTGTTGTGATACGCAACGCTGCCCTGAGGGGCATCGCTTTCCCTATTTCTACTACTGCTTTTGCCGGAAATCTGTCAGACACAAAATAGTATGTAGAGGCCAATAGACTATGAGTTTGGAAAAACCAAGCCCACCACTAGAAAATTCAGCTGAAAACCTTCCACATCAACCCATGAAACAGGGTCATCAACTAAAGGATATGGCCTTCTGAAAACAGGGTATGCTTTTCCTCCTACTTAAACTTAGCCCAGCTAGCTTGTAAACACCTGTTATCCCAAACATACAAATGGAATGCAAATAGTTTTGCATCAATGGAATGCATATGAAAAACATAATTCAATTTGCATGTGCTTCTTTTTAAACTTCACAAAGAAATGAGAGAGTTATGGTCATCACAAGGCAACAATGTTACTCGGAGAGAAGAGTATAGTCGTGGCGAATCTCGTTTTGATCATAACCCTATATCCGACTGTTGGATAAATGCAATCATGGGCTCGTTGAAGAGCTTACCTCTTGAACTTGGAGATCAAGTGGTGGACTCTCAAATTTGGTGGAGGTTTCACTCTAACCCATCACTCTAAATGTGACGGCCTGCGTTGACTAAAAGTGGTAGAACCTAGCTCTGAGACAACCTGTTGGAATTGGAGGAGAGAGGGAGCCATGGAAAAGTAAACATGCGGGACTAAAAGGGCATCTCTTGTGCTAAGGAATGGCTATTGAATCACTTGAAACGATTGAGTACATATAGAGCTAGAGCTTGGGCAAGTCAGCCCTCTCACAAGACACACCACTTTGCCATGGAGGTTAAGGCACACACCAATCACATTGACATCGCATATCACTGCATTAGGCACATGGTGCAGGAGGGTGCTATCAAGCTGGGCTTTACTCCAACCACCAAGCAATTTGCTGCTTTCTGCACCACGTAGGTGACCCATGAGAAGTAACAGTTGAGCATGAACGCATGTGGACTCAACCCACTATGACAAGGGCAGGTTGGGACAGTGTTGGAAAAGGAGCCATCTGGCTCAATTTCAGGTCCACAGGAGCAAGTTCCAAAAAACTACCAGATGCCTAATCCGATCATTGATACGAGCTCACCATTAGATAGATCAGGTGGCAAAACGTCTATGGTCGAAGTTTTCCGGGTCATCAACCACCGGTATCTGGGTGACCATGGTCAATGACTCCATACCTTAGCCTGAGGAAACAAAAAGTTAAGAGTTCCATGGTCAAGACTTGACGAGAACAATGTCCAAAAAGGTCATAGAATCTTGGGTTGCCTTGTCGGAGTGTCTTGAGTAGGGAAAAGGCATCTCTCCGTACTATTAGAGTGAGGTGAGATCCTTGGGTGCTAGCCATGGACACATGGCCATTCTCCATGGGATTGTGGGTTGTGTGACCACTAGGAGTGTTCCATGAGAGCATTTTCTAGCTCTCTAGCTTGTGTGTGAGTCGTCAACCTGATTGCTAGGCTGATTTGCTCTCTTGTGTGAGATTATGGACTCTAGTGTGCGAGCCTTCGCCTCCATGGCTAATTCGTGTGGCTTGTGATGGGGCTGACTTGCCAAACCTCTAGCTCTATATGTATGCCATCATTTTGAGTAATGGAATAACCATTTTCAGCATAAGTGATTCCCTTTTAGTCCCACATGTTTGCTGCTCCAAGGCTCCCTCTCTCCTCTAGTGCCAATAGTTCCATGGCGTGCTGTATGAACCTGATGTGGCGTTCGACCTTCTCTTAGTGTCCTCTCTCACCAACACAGGACTATGAGTTGTTTTTGACGATGACTATGGCGTCATCCTTGACAAGGTTTCGTGAGAAGAGTTGGCTAGGTCGGTGAAGGAGGGCGACATCTAGTACCTGTTAGGGGCAACCAAGATCCCGTGTGTGCATAGTCGTGTAGCAGTGGTGTAGGAGACATCTGGCATGCGCGCTATGGCTACATGGGCCTGCGCACCTTGAAGCTACTTCAAACCGAGAAAATGGTGCGTGACTTGCTCACCATCTCTCACTTTGAGCAGCAGTTGTGCATCGGCTGTTGGGAGGGGAAGTAACATTACGAGGTGATATTTGGTACAGGGAAGCGCACAAAGACGGTGCTACAGCTGGTCCACACAGACTTGTGTGGCCCGATACAAGCCCACACCTTTGGAGGCTCTATGTATCTTCTCACATTCATTTATGATTTCAGCCGTTACACTACTATGTCCTCCCTTTACTCCAAGGACCAGTGCTTTGACAGGTTGAAGGAGTTTAAGGCAATGGTGGAAAACCAGACAAGCAAGATGATCTAGGCATTGCGCAGCAACTGTGGCGGCGAGTACCTGGGTAGGGCGTTCTATGATCACCTTGAAGGAGCAAACATCAAGGCGCAATGTATTACGCCATACTAGCTATGCAATAGGGTAGAGCAAAACTGCACCATCATTAAGCCGTCACACTCCATGCTACACAAAAATGTGTAGACCTACTAATTCCGGGTTGAAGCCGTCAGCTGTGCGGTGTACATCAAGAACCGTAGTGCAACCAAGGCCATGGAGGAGATGACGTTGCATGATGTATGGTTTGGTAAGAAGACGAGCGTGGGTCATCTTTGCACGTTTAGCAGCTTCTCACACATACAAGTGCCAAACAAGAAGTGGCATAAGAGGGATGCAAAGAGCTCACATATGTTTATGATTAGCTATGATGTGGCAAGTATGGCCTATTGCCTCTATGAGAGGGATAAAGGCCACGTCAGCATCTCTAGGTGTGTGGTTTTCAACTAAAGCAACATCATTCATACCAATGTCATGTGCAAAGAGACAAAGAACCAGCAGCAAAGAAAGCAGCGGGAGCAGACACTCTCCCTGATCCCGTCTCTCCTCCTCACCCTTCCTCTACTGTGACAGGGGGAGAACCACTCCACTCTCCCATGTCTGATGTAGCAGATACAATGGCCTCATTGATATAAGTAGAGAAAGAAGATCCACCACTACCAACTGTAGCAACTGTGCCAGCACCATCGCGCCAGCCCCCTAGCAACGCTCCACTAGAAGGTCACAGGTACCCTTTAAGGATGTGCTACAAGCTGGTAAGCGTGCCCATTTATGGATGCTGCAAAAACCGGACCAGGTTCACGTCGCAGTTGTAGCACATTCTTGTGAGCCGATGTCATACAAGGGGGTGATGGTTGTATTAGATGCAGCGATTGGACATAAGATTTGTAGCAAGAGATATAGTCGCTGCTTGACAAGAATACGTGGGAGCTGACTGAGCGTCCACATAGACGCAAGGTAGTCAAGTGCACGTGGGTGTTCAAGAATAAGAAAGGCAAAGATGGCAACCTAAAAAAGTACAAGGTGAGGCTCGTTACCAAGTGATACTCATAGCAAGAAGGCATCGACTCTAGTGAAATACTTCCTTGTGTTGCAAAGTTTGCCTCTTTGCGCGCGCTCCTCTCTTGTGCAGCAGCTGAGGACTTTGAGATCCACCACATGGATGTCAAGACATCATTCTTGAACGTTGACTTCGAGGAGGTGATCTACATGGAGCAGACATGGGATTTGTCATGGGTGGCCAGGAGCACCTAGTTTGAAGGCTTCTAAAGTCGTTGTACAGTCTCAAGCAAGCGTCACATATAAGGAACCAGAAATTTGATTAAACGGTGTAATGTATGGGGTTTGAATGCACTGACTTTGACCACATAGTCTACTGCTTGCAACATGGTTATGAGGTGCTCATCATCATCATTTAGGTGGGTGACATGCTCTTCTTTTCCAGCAGCATGTCTTTTGTGCCGGAGTTCAAGGAGGCCATGTAGGAGCGCTTCTAGATGTTGGAAGTCAAGGAGGCGTCATACGTCCCTGGCATCCAGATTACGTGTGACCACAAATCACGGTCTCTCTCACTTTAGTAGAGTCGTTACATAAAGCATGTCTTGTAGCGTTTAGGCATGGTAGAGGCCCATTCCATCCGTACGCCGCTAGAGTTGTGGCACCACCTTGTGAGCTTCAATAGAAAAGTTGATGCAGCCGAGCGGCACAAGTACTCGTGTGCCGCTCGTGGTGGCAACCAGGCCAAACCTTGCACATGCTGTTAGCATTGTGCGATAACGTATGGCTAATGCTACACCCAAGCACCAGACGGTAGTGCATTGGATCTTCCGCTGCCTTACCAGAACCATCAACATTTGAATCACCTAGAATGGCAACGAGAACAACACCATCGGCTATACAAATTGGGCTTCAAACGCTGAGGACTCTAACTCCCTTTATGGAAATGTATTGCTCATGAATGGTGTGGCCATCATCTGGTGTAGTAAGAGGCATGTGTTTGTGGCCACCTCGAGCTTGGAAGTAGAATGCATCTCTCTCAAACTTGGAGCCAATGAAGGAGTTTGGTATCAGCGTCTCATTCTCATGGCGGAGATGAGTGGGGGTGTAGCCGTTTGTGTTCATATGTGCGTTGATAACCAGAGTGCAATCGCACTCGCAAAGGATCGTGAGCACCATGCAAGTACCAAGCACATTGACATCACATATAACTCCATCATGCACAAGGTGTATGAGGGTGCTATTCATCTGGAGTTAACTCCAACAAACAAGCAGGTTGCCGATTTTTGCACCAAGCCAATCACTCGTGAGAAGCAGCAATTTTGCATGAAAGCACGAAGACTCAGTCCACTATTTGTGCAGGAAAGAAGGAGACTGTTGGAAAAGGAGCATCCTCCTCTATTTCCGTTCCATATGAGCAAGTTCCAAGCAACTACCATATTTGTGCTGTGATGGTTAATACCACTTCTTCATTAGAAAGACCACATGGCAAAATGTCGTCAATCCAAATTTCAGGCTGATCCAACAGGCAGATGGAGATATATGAATTTCTGGAATTCTTGGGGTCATCGACCAGCAGTGTCTGGGTAACCATGGGTGATGGCTCCATGCCTTAGCCTAAGAGGTCCATGGTCCATACGTGATGGGAGAAATATACAAAAATGGTACTAGATTCGTAGATTGCTTTGTCGGAGTATGCTGACTAGAAAAAAGGGACCTCTTCTTAGTTTTTATGTGATATGAGATTATTCTGTACTAGCCATGGACACATGGCGATTCTCTATAAGATTGTGACTTATGTGACCATGGGGAGTGTGCCATGAGAGCATTTTCTAGCACCCTATGTGGTTTGTGAGTGGTCTGCTTGCTTTGTAAGTATGTATCATCTCTTGTGTGAGGGTATGGACTCTAGTGTGTCAGACTTAGCCTCCATGGCTAAGTGGTCCGGCTTGTAATGGGCTGATTTATCCAAGCTCTAACTCTATATGTACTCCATCATTTTCAGTGATTCAACAACCATTCTCTAGCACAAGTGATGCCCTCTAAGTCCCAAATTTATGCTGCTCCAAGGCTCCCTCTCTCCTTAAGTTTTAACAAAAGAGAGAGGACAAGGATGAGTTGTAATAGGTCGCCATGGTAGAGCGACAGACAATCAAGAAGGTCAAGGCACTACGCAAGGACAGCGGTCATGAGTACAAGGCCTACAAAGACTGATTGAGCCAACACAACATCAATCAAAAGTCTACTACGCCTTAGAATCCTTAAACCAAATGGAATTGCCAAACGGATGAATCAGAATATCCTCAGCAAAACAGAAAGTATGGTATTCGATGCAAAACTCCTTCCTTGCCTATGACCTGCAATAAGTGCTTCCTACCTAGGGAATCTCACTTCTTTGGTGTCTACCTCGGGAGGATGACTCTATTAAGAGTCTCAGCTATAAGAACAGTGTTCATTCACAGGCAACTGACAATCTCTTATAGTCCTTCAGCCACCAGCTAGCCTACGCGTGTTGTGGCTCCTTAGATGAGCCACTTTGGGGGCAATCTAGATTGCATTATTCTATTTGCCTACATTAAACTGTGTAACCGCAAAGTAGCGCCAGCCACTAGGAAGGACCTTATAATGGTGTAAGATGTCTCTTAGAATCTTCCTCTCCCCATTTAGTCACACACAAAATTAGTCACTGGGCTGGGCTTTGACCCACTGACCTCTCACTTGAGAGACTAACTCTGGAATGTCTAAGCAACAAGGACTTGTCCTAGATAGTGTTTTCTTGCTATACCATCCACTCTAAACCGATCACACTCGCTCCAAATGAGTAGTGCATGTTTTCTGTACCTCGACCAGACTTGATGGATATGGAGGACAGAAGGAGTATTGGGGAAGAAAACACATTGGACCTGAAAGGCATCCCTTGTGCAGAAGAATGGCTGTTGAATGAATTAAAAATGATGGAGTACATATACAGCTAGAGCTTGGGCAAGTCAGCCCTCTCACAAGCCACACCACTTAGCCATGGAGGCTAAGGCTCACACACAAGAGTCCATAATCTCACACAAGAGAGGAAATGATCCTAGCAATCACATAAATCACTCTCACATAACCTAGGTAGCTAGAGGATGCTCTCATGGCACACCTGTAGTCGTCACATAACGCACGCTCCAATGGAGACTCTTCATTATACCCTACCTCAACTAAGAAGTAAGAACAGATACCTTTTTTCCTATTCAGCACCACCTGACAAGGCAACCCAAGAATGTAGATTTTATAAAAAGTGTTTCTCCCATCAGGTCTTGACCCTTGACCTCTTGCCTTCTTCTTTTCTAAAGCTAAGGCATGGATCCATCACCCATGGTCATCTAGAAACTGGCAATTGATGACGTCGAAAACTTTGAGAATTCATGTCTCCCAATCTGATTGTTGGATAGGTATGAACTTGAACTGTGGACATATTTCCTCTTGACATTTCCAATGGAGAAGTCTGATTGATTATGGGATCAAGCCTTTGGTTGTTTTCTGGAACTTTCTCATGTGGGCCTTAAACCAAGCAGGATGGCTCCATTCCCAACACTCTCCCAATTTGCCGCAATTGAAGCATGGAGCGCGCCCATTGCGTTCAGCTACCTTGTTTTGCTGTGGGGAGTATGGCGCAGTGCACTGCGCCTTGATGCCTGTTGCTGCAATGTAGTCTTGGAACTTGTTGCTCACGTACTCTCCGCCGCAATCGCTACGCAGCACCTTGATCTTCTTACATGTCTGGTTCTTAACCATGGCCTTGAACTCCTCAAACGTTTAAAAGCAATGTTCCTTGGAGGAAAAGAAGTACACAGTGTTGTAAGGGCTCAAATAATCAACGTAGGTGCGAACATACCTAGAGCCTCCAAATATCTGGTCGTGCATTGGGCGATGCAAGACTGTGTGGACCAGGTCCAGCACCTCTTTTGTACGCTCCCTGCTCCATAGAATGCCTCGCGACGTTGCTTCCCCTCCAAACAGCTGATGCACAATCATTGCTCAAAGTTAGTGATGGAGGGCAAGTCACGCACCATGTGCTTTGTTTGAAGTTGGTGCAAGGCGCGCATGTTGATGTGGCAGTAGGGCACATGACAGATTTTGCCATCAATGGCCTGCACCAATGATGTAAGACTTTGCTCATGCTGGATCTTTGTTCCCTCCAACAGACGCTACATGTCGCCTTCCTTAACCAACTTTGCCAATTCCTCTCACGTTTCCTTGTCAAGGATGTAGCCATAGCCGTCCTCAAAGACAAGTCGTTGTCGCATGTTGGTCTGAGAGAACACTGAGAGAAGGTTGAACGAAATCTTAGGTATATACAGCACACTATGGAACACTCCCACTTGAATGTCACCCGCCGTCTCCACCCACATCTCCACATGCCCAATCCCTTCAGCATATACCAACCAATCATCACCTAAAGCAATCGGTGGGAGAGGAGTGGAGAGGACTTGCGTCCACCACTATTTGTGATGCCTTAGGCTCTAAGTACAAACCGAGTCCTCGTACCATGCGAGATCCACCTTCTCCATCTGCAACACATCTGACTTTGCCATGAAGAGGCGGTCACGCACCTCCTTTGCCATGTATATGTTGCCTAAGAATAGATGGTCTAGTGATGGTGCTACTGGTGTTACTACCTTTCACGCTGTTGTGACTATTGCTGCTGTTGTGGGAATTGTTGTTTTTGTTTCTGCTACTACTACTCTTTTTTGTCCCTCTTGAGCTTAAAGCACTCTTTCTTCTATTGCCCCCCTTTCTAGAAAGAGTGGCAATCACTTTTGTTCGTGCCTCTTTGCTATCCAGACTACTGCACGTGCAGGTAACATGAGTTGCTAGCCACAAATGCTGCTTTACTACTGCCACTACCATTGCGCTTTGCTGCATTATGAAACAATTCCACCTGAACCAGGTGCGTGTAGATAAAGTCCCGGTTGAGAGTCGACCGCCACTCCTTTGCCTTTCACAACGTGTCGTAGCTCTTTGGCAATCCCCTCGGCAAGAGGTCGATGAAGGGCATCTCTTCTACAGGGTTGCCGGCCGCTTTCAGCTGCTTTTCTATCTCCTTTCCCTTGCCCAACTATGCCTCCATCCCTATGTCACCCCGCATTTTCAACGCCATCATCTTCTCCTCCAAAGGAATGAGGAATGTAGGATACTTGCTCTCATACTTGTTCCACAACGTGTCCCACTCCTCTTTTGTAGTAGCCTTGTCCCTCACATATCAAAGATGCGGATTGGAGATGGTGTTCTGAAGCAGCCTATAGGCCTGTGTGTCTAACATCTTCCACTCCTCATATGCCGCAGTTGCACTTCTAATGAACTTACATTTGATGCATCTTTCTGTGACGTCCTCCCTACCACCACCTCCCCTGGGATGATGCCCTTTGCCTGTGGAGATGGAGCGCTCTTGTCGCTGCTCGCCATCCCTCTCTCTCACTAGCCCCTCTCCTCTGAAAGGAGGCGGGCAGGGATATTCCAAAACGTGAAGTTGGCGCATCCTTCCAACCTCTCCACGGGCTGGGCTGCTATTATCACGTTTGGTGCTGCCATTTTGAGCTTTGTTGATGCAAAACTCTCCCCTTGAGTGGCGGCGCTATCCCTCCTTCTGGTACTGCTTTTGCCACAAATTTGTTAGACAAAAAATTGTTAGTAGAGGCCAACACACTGGGAATTAACAAAAAAACATAGCCCCTCATTGGAAAAGTCAGCTCTAAACCTTTCAGATCAACCCATCAAGTTGGGTGATCAATAGGGGATGTTTAGACATGTGCATTTTAAAAAACAAGGTATGTTACTGTTTATATTCCAGCTCCCATCAGCCAACTTGTAAATGGAATTTCTCCCCAATGTACAAATGGAATGCAAAACGTTTTGCACCAATGGAAAGTGTATGAAAGCTCCTTCTATTTGCATGTCCTGTTTTTTTAGTTTGACAGATAAACAAGAGAGTTGTGCTCATCACAAGGCGACAGTTTGTCTTTGAGAAACGAGTGTAACCTTGTCCGTCCTTGTTTTGAGGGAAAATCTGAATGCGACCGTTATATCTTTGCAATCTTGGACTTGTTGGAAAGATTGTATTGGAACATTAAATTCTAGTGGTTTTTCATCAAACTTGGTCAAAGTCCGACACTAATCTGTCACTCTGAAAACAACGGCCTGTGCTAGGAGAAAGTGGCAGAACTTGGCTCTAATATGAAGTGCTCGAAACAGAGGAGAGCGGGAGCCTTATAGGAGCAAACACGTGAGACTGAAAGGACCTTGCGTGTGCTGAAGAATGGTTATTGAACAACTCAAAATGATGGAGAACATATAAAGTTACAGCTTGGGCACGTCACCCCTCTCACAAGCGACACGTGGACCTCACCTCACCTAAGAAGCAACGAGAAACATCTTTTCCTAGTCAGCACACTTTGACAAGGCAACCCAATAATACACGACCTTTTGTATATTTCTCCCATTACGTCTTGACGTTGGGTTTCCTGTCTTTTTCTTTTCTCATGCTAAGGCACAGAGCCATCACTCCTGGTCATACCGATACCGGCGGTTGATGACTTCATTGAAATTTCATTGAAACATTGAAATTTCATATCTCTCCATCCAATTGTAGGATCAGCCAGAAAGTTGGACCGTATACATTTTGCCACCGGATCTTTGTAATGGTGAAGTCTGATTGAAGATCGGAGCAGGCATCTGGCAGTTTCCTAGAACTTGCACCTATGGACCTCAAATTGAGCCGGATGGCTGCTTCCCCAAGAAGACTTATGGGACTTACTCCAACGGAATAGTGCATGCGAAGTCCGTCCTGTGCCTGTCTAGATCTCAGCTATGGACAAGGAGCATATCAGGTCAACACAAACCCCACAAATTCTCATGTCATGCTTGACTTCCATGTCCATGTCACAGCATTTGAGAGGCAAGGTCATCGCGTAGTCTTAGCATAACACTTCTTTTTCTCTGTTGACTTGTCAACTGGCCTGAGGCAACAAAGTAGAGAACAAGGCCGAGACAATGGCACTTGCTCCTTGCTCCTTGTATTCCAACTAAGATGAGATTTTAGCCATAGAATCAGGTTTCCTTACAGAGCATTTCATGGGAATCACTTTCCTACACTGTGTCCTTAGCTCTCGATCACTTTTCCGCAAGGAGCTAACTCTTTGGGCTTGGGCCAACCAATGCTTCTGAAGTGTCTCACTCTAGTACACAACTTTGTAAGGAGTCTGAAAGGTAAGCATTGTATTCAATGAAAGTCAACTGACAGGTTCTTATAGTCCTAGAGCTAACCTCTTGCTTAGGCACAAAAGTGGAACCTTGGATGAGCCACTCTGGGGGCAATCTGGATGCCACCATCCCCACTGCCTACATGGCGCTTCCTATGACCGCCACGTGGCCCAAGCGACAAGAAAGGATCTTGGAATGCTCTCAGATGTATCTTAGGGGCTTCCTTACCCTCTTTTAGTCACAAACAAGACTAGTCACTACGCGTTGACTCCACCAAGTGACCTCTTGCTCCATAGGTTAACTCTGCAACATCTTAGCCTGAAGGAGTTGTCCTAGGTAGTATTTGCTAGCTATACTATCCAGTTTATACCGACACAACCTGTTCCATAGGACAAGTACATGCCTTGTCTATTTGGACCAATTTTATAGAACTTACTCCAAGGGAGCAGTGCATGCCTAGTGCCTCTAATGCCTGTCCAAATGTTTGCTATGGACAAGGAGTACATCATGTTAACAAACTCTGCCTTGCACCGTTTTCCATTAGCTGTGATATATCTTTCTCTCCAGCGGTCTTGACAGTAGTGTTTGGTGGCTATGTTGACCGTATTGATGCTTTGACCACCTACATAGTGCGATTCGCTATCAAGCACCTTTGTCGTACTAGCTGTGAGCATATTTTTGGTCTCTTCGTACTCCAGGTCCGTAACGTCCTCTCCAGCCAGGTCGCATTTGAATGGTATTTTACGACAATGTGTTTGGTCCTCCAAGAGATGTGATCATCTTGTGCCATTTTCATAGCACTCTTATTATCAATGCATGCCCCATTTTTGTTTGTAGCACTTTCACGTTACCAAGCAAACTACGTAGCTACTATGCCCCATTGCATGCTTCTTACAGAGCAATGTACTCTACCTCACTGGTAAAGAGGCAGATGCAGTATTGCTTTCTGCTTCCATAAGAGACTACACTACCATTCATGAGGTACACGAAGCCCACGGTGGAATTTCTGTCATCAATTCTTTGTGTGCAGTCGGCATCTATATTGCACACCAGCGGTAACGGGGCAGGTCCCTCTTGGCCTCAAACCTGAAGTCTTAAGTGTCTTGTCTTTTGTATTTTGGGCATGTTGTGCATGACTGCTTGCCAGTGCTGTGGCCCTGGATTGGCCACAAACCTGCTCTCTTGTCCTACTGTATAGCAAACATCAGGTTGTGTCCCTACCCTGGCATACATAAGGCTGTGAAGAGCAGACTCGTAAGGAAGGTTCTCCATCTCAAGCCATTTTGCTTCCATGGTTGGGCTCTTGAAGGAGGGGAGCTTGAAATTTGCTATCATGGGGATGCTGATTGACTTGGACTCCTCCATGTTGTAGCTCTTGGAGACCTCCATGATGTACTTGGTCTAGTTCAGCTCGCTGGCGCTTGGCACGGGGTTGCGGTAGACGGCTATATCGAGATATAACATGAGTGGATCCATGCCCTCCATCTTGAACCTATGACTGGGATCTATCTTTAGCTTGTTCAACATCTCGACTAACGGCAAGCATATGATTAGGTCATCCACGTATAGTGCAACTACCATCAAACCTTGCTCAACATCCCCCACATGGACACTAGGGTCATTCTAGTAGTGCGTGAATGTGAGCTCAGCCATGAAACTAACCATCTCCTTATACCATGTTGTTGAGGCCTCTTTTAGCTCATATAGTGCTTTGACGAGTTTGCAAACATTGCTCTCAGGAGCTTTCACTCTCTGAGGTACTTCTATGAACACTTGTTTTTCTAGCTTCCTAATGTGGAAAGCTATCTTGACATCTTATACTTGACCCCCACATTTTTTGGAGCAATGATGTTAACTATGGATTTGATAGAGGGAAAGATGATGACAGGCACAAGTGTCTTCTTGTACCTTGAGTGTACGTGCTGGGAAAATCCCTTTGCCACATTTCCCGTCTGGTACTTGTTAATAGGACCATCATGCTTGAACTATTTCAAGATTACCAACTTTTACCCCACCACGTATGCGTTTGAGGGGTCTGTCCACCAGGACCCATGTTCCGTTCTCTTCAATAGATGTGGGTTTGATATAGACTACCTCCTTGCATCGGGCATATTCGTAGCCTTCGCTATGATCATAGGCTCTTCCTAAGTTAGGCATGACCCACAAAGTCCGGTCTATTCTGCACTCTCAGCATCGCACTTAAGCAAAGGTTTCTTCTGCCACGTACCACGCCAAAGTGTTGTTTGAGGAGGAGCCACCTACCTCAAAGTTGGACTCACATGCCTCTAACGACTCAGACTCGGTGTCAGAGTTTGTCGTTGTGTCAGCATGTATAGCCACTCTCGCTACATTACCATTCTTCACTAACACTATCTACCTTATCACCATACTTGAGCAATATAGTGCACTTTGTTTGTCAAGAAGCATGGACAAGACCTAGCGGCTCTCCCTTGTGGAGCATCCTTTCATCAAACTCAACATCTTGGCTCCTAACGAGGGTTCTAGTAGCTTGATTTTCTTCTTGTACCACCTTACAAACCAAAAAACAATTTTAGAAGCTTGATTCCACATCCAGTATGCCTTGCGTGCAGTGTTGTTTTCAAGTATTACACACTTGCAAGCCAGCGTATATAGCTTTCCACTTCCTTCTCTTGATTGAACCTATCCCCATGGATTATAAGAAAAGATCCTCAAGTATGAGGCACCTTTCTTCTTCCCTGACCAAGCCTTAGGTGGCGTCCTCAACTGCTTCTCTTACTGTTTCTTACCACGCCTTCCAAGCGTAGCTGCCAGAGTGAGATTTACAAGGTAGCAAATAGCCTTTCTTCCTTCAGCCCAGAAGCAAGGTGGGAGTTTGGCATTAAAAAGCATGCTTCGTGGCTCAACCACCCTTTCCACGCTGTAAACTCACTTCTTATAGTGCGTAGTGCCAGCAATTTCTTGCTTATGTGCCTCTCTACCAAGTCAACAAACTATTGCAGCTTCTCCTTTATCTCTCACTTTGTCTCGAGGAAATAGATTCACATATTGCTATTGTAATCAGCAATGAAGGTCAAGAAGTACTTGCTGCCATCCTTTGAGGGAGTACGGAATGGGTTGTACACATCGGAGTGAATAAGGTCTAAGACCGCTGCCGCACATTCCCCATGACATTCAAAGGGCTTTCATTTTGCCTTAAAGGGTTTTTATAGCAAGTGACCACTTGCTGCAATTTGTCACCTGGTGTACCAATCATCCAATGCAAAGAGAAAGCTTGTCATACTTGAAGGAATGTAGGATTGGCCTTAAACTTGGACCGTAGAAAATTTTCCACCTGATCGTTATAATGCTGAAATCGGATTGATGATGAAAGCTGCCATCTAGTAGTTTCTCATCGCAAAAGGGTAGTCATAGTTGGATGGCATGGACTGCATTGAATCCTTTGGTCCTATTGGAAGGTTTGCCTATCTGCACACAATCATCTCTTGTACAGCGGCAAAGGACTTCAATGTTCCACCACATGGATGTCAAATGGCATCGTTGAATGTTGACTTAGAGGAGGATATCTAGATGGAGCAGCCAAAGGGAATCGTCATGGATGGCCAAATTTCCCTGGTTGGTAGGTTGCAAAAGTCCCTGTACTATCTCAAGCAAGCGTCGTGTGTTTGGATGCAGAAGTTTGATGCAGTTGTACGGTGCATGGAGTTCAACCACACTGAGTGTGAGTACAATGTATCTCAGTGGCAGCATGGACATGAGATCTCCATGATCGTTGTTTATGTGGATGACATGCTCCTCCTTCCCAACATGTCTCTATTGCAGGATTTCAAGGAGGCCATGCAGCAGCCCTTCTATGTGTCTAATATCGGGGAGGCGTCATACTTCCGCGGCATCCAAATCACGTGTGACCGCAAATCACGCTCTCTTTCTTGCTGCAGCAGAGTCGTTATGTCAGTCATGTCTTATACCAGTTCATCATGGCAAAGGTAAAACCAATCGGCACGCCACTTGAAACGTAATAGTACCTTGTGAGTTTCAGTGGAGAAACAGATGCAGCTGAGCGGCAGAAGAACCTGAGCGGCATTGGTAGTCTCATGCACCTGATGATGGGAACCAAGCGGGACCTCGCACACGCTGTGATCGCTGTGAGCAAGTACATGGCTAGTCTCGCACCTAGGCACCATAAGGCAGTGAAGCGGATCTTGCTACCTTGCTAGAACCATCAATCTTGGAATTACCTACAACGACAATGACAACAGCATCATGTACTACACAGAGGCAGACAGGGATTCAATCCCTAAGGACTATCAACCGGCCTGAGGCAAACGGATTAGAAAACAGGGCCGACACAATAGCACCTACCATCAGCTCCTAGCATTTCAGCTAGGAGAAGATATCACCCTCAGGATCACGGTTCCACACTAAGCAGTTCCTAGGCAATCAATTGATAGCAACTTTGTCTACTTAACACTTGGTCACTTTCGCCCAAGGTGCTAGTCAAAGACAAACTCCTCATGCTTAGACCAACCAGTGTCTTCTTTATAATGTTCCTTGGTTAGACAACTCTGTGAGGAGCACCTAAGGCCAGATTGTGTAATTAGAACGAGGAATGAGCTGGTACATATAGTCCTTGGCCTGGCTTCTAAGGTGTGTAGGTAGTGGCACTTTTGGGGTGGTCACTCCACACCAAGTCACCACTCCCCCAATTGGCGCATCCACTAACTGCCAAGTGGCGCACTCTCCTCATGCATGAAGAAAATGTCTAAGAAACTTCCCTATGCTCGAAAGGTCAAAAACCTTCTGCGCACATCAAGACTCGATAGCAAAAACTGTTGTTCCTAAAGTTCAACATGCTATTCGTTGCGCTTCACTTCANGGCCTGGCTTCTAAGGTGTGTAGGTAGTGGCACTTTTGGGGTGGTCACTCCACACCAAGTCACCACTCCCCCAATTGGCGCATCCACTAACTGCCAAGTGGCGCACTCTCCTCATGCATGAAGAAAATATCTAAGAAACTTCCCTATGCTCGAACGGTCAAAAACCTTCTGCGTACATCAAGACTCGATAGCAAAAACTGTTGTTCCTAAGTCCAACATGCTATTCGTTGCACTACACTTCAGGTGTTTCGCTTGGACTTGCACCAAGGGACTCACTCCAAGGGAGCAGTGCATGCCTAGCCTGTCCGTCAAGCCATAGCATTGGCCATGGGAAATAGAAGAACAAAAATCTCTCCCTTGCACCTTAGACCACCTGCTGTGGTAGTTTTCTTTGGCATGAACCTGTACCTCTAGGTTGTGTTTGTGCACGTCAACTTTCTTGGTCTTTAGTTCTCATCTCTTGCATCCACCATGCTGACTCCTCGAGCACTTGGAACATGCAGGTCACTGTCTAGCAGCTTTGTCAAGAAATCCGCAAGCATGTTCCTGCTTGCTACATGCTCCAGTTCCATGACACCCTTGGCCACAACATCACGTGAGTAGTGGTACCGAATACTGATGTGCTTTGTACGCCGGGAGATCATGTCGTCCTCTTCCATAGCGGTGGCACTTTGGTTGTTGATGCGGATGACAATAACTTCCTCTCGCGATGCCTTGATCTCATACAGCAAACTACAAAGCCATTTTGTTTCCTTGCACACTTTGTAGAGTGCAGTGTACTCCACCTCGGCATGAGAGATCAAGACGTAGTCTTTCTTCTTCCTTGCCCAACAGATCGCACCACCGTTGAGAAGACACACAAACCTTGAGGTGGACTTCTTGTCATCAATCCGTCCTCCCCACTCTTTGTCACTGTAGCATGTCAGTCGCAGCAAGTCTGATCCTTCTAGATCTCCAAACCGAGGTCCGACGTGCTGAGCCTTTTTGAGGTAGCAAACAATTCGCTGCACAGCTTGCAAATGTTCTTGCCCACGGTTGGCCACAAACCTCCTCACCTAGGCCACCACATAAGCGATGCCAGGTCGCGTTCCCACCATCGCGTACATGAGGCTCCCAAAGGCGGATTGGTACGGAATGGGTTGCATCTCCCGCCTGTATACCTCGTTCCTTGGTGACATCGAGGAGGAGAGCTTGCAGTTGGAGGGCATGGGGTATTGACGGGTTTGCAGTCCTCAATGTTGTAGTGCTTCAAGACGTCCATGATGTACTTTGTTTGGTTGAGCTCGATGGTGCCTGCTTTGCGGTTGCGGTGAACAAAAATCCCTAGGTAGTACCCAAGAGGTCCCATATCCTTCATTGTAAACTTGCTGGCCAAGTTTTTCTTGGGGTCTGTAAGTGCCTCTTGCGAGGAAGAACACATGATGAAATCGTACAGATACAACGCCACGAGTAGCAAGCCATGTTTTTCCTCTTGCACAAAGACGCTGGGGTCATTCTTGCAATGTGCAAATGAGATCTCAGCCATGAAGCTGTCCACCTCCTTGTACTAAATCCTTGGGGTTTGTTTCAGCCCGTATAATGCATTCACCAGCTTACACACCTTACCCTTGGATGCTTTGACACCTTTTGGTACCTTCATGCGCACCTCCTTGTTGAGCTTCCCATAAAGGAACGCTGTCTTCACATCCATCTTGTGGGTCTCAAGGTCTTTGGTGGCAGCGACGGCAAGCAAGGACCTCATTGAGGCAAACGTGACAATCAATGCGAAGGTCTCATCGTACTCAGACCATGCACGCTATGAGAATCCTTTTGAGACGACCCTTGCCTTGTACTTGTCGATGGTATCATCTTGCTTCCGGTTCTACATGAGCACCCACTTTGGGCCCACCACGTGAGCGTTAGCGGGTTTGTCCACTAGCTCCCATGTGCCATTTTGTTCAATGGACGCGAGCTCGCTGTCCACCACCTCCTTCAACTTGGCCGCATCGAGCCTTCCCAACGCCTGAGCCACTGTGAGGGGCTCTTCGTGAGGAGAACAGAACCAGCTCAGTCCAGTCCAGCTTCCAATGTCAGCATTGTACTTTGAAGTTTATTTTCTTTGTGGTGTGCTGCAATATTGCATTGTTGGTGGATCTTCACAATGCTGTTGTTCTTGTACTGCTGGCAACCTGAAGTTAAGTTCTCTTGTTTTGAAGAGCCATTGACCTGCGAGCTGCTTTGAGAGGCCTTGGACGTCTCTGACTTAGCATCGGAGCTTTTCGCTCCGTGAGCCTGCGCAGCCGCTCTCCCTGCCACTCCCCTGTATTGGCACCAGTTGCTAGTTCTCCTCACTCTAGCAGGACCATCCACTCTCCCTGTTTTGGAGCTTGCGTGGGATCAAGCATCTCTTCCTTGCCTCGTTTCCTTTCATCAAACGTTACGTCCTGGCTGGTGATGAGTCTTCTTCCTACCAGGTCCCACAGGTCATAGGTCTTGTGGGCCGTCTCAAAGCCCACCATGACGCACTTTCGCGCTCTTGCATCCAGCTTGCCGGCACCCTCACCCGCCTGGATCTCTACCCATGCGGTGTAGCCAAATACTTCTAGGTGTGATGCGTCCGGCTTCTTCCCTGACCAAATGTCTTGTGGCGACATCTATTGCTTTCCCTTCTTCTTCCCACCTCTGCCTAGAGCATCTGCAATTGTTAGGTTGAGGAGATAGCATGCCGTTCTTGTCGCTTCTACCCATAACCGAGGTGGAAGCTTTGCATAAAAAAAGCATGCTACGCACCATGCCGAGGATGGTCTGATCCATCTGTTTGGTAACACCATTCCTCTACCGCGTGTAAGGCATTGTGGGCTGGTAGTTGATCCCATGTTGACGCAACCAGCCCTTGCATGCCTCGTACTCTTCGCCGTTGTCGCTTTGTACTGCTTTGACTTTCTTTACTGTTTGCCGCTCTACCATGGCGACAAACTCCTACAACTTTTCTCTGACCTCTCCCTCTGCTTTCAGGAAGAAGATCCATATCTTGCGCTTGTGGTCTTGTATGAAGGTGAGAGAGTACTTTCTACCACCATTTGACGCCGTGCGAAAGGATCCGCACACTTTGGTGTTAATCAGTTCAAGGGATGTTTCTACGCGGCGACCATTGCGCTCAAAGCGAGTACGCTTGGTACTGCTTTGGAGGCAAGGTTCACATAGGCTGCCACATCCAACCGCATCCTTCTTGCAACCATCCATGACACAGACCAGCTGTTGTTGCTTGTTGATTTGAAGCCTGCTGTTTGCAACATGCCCAAAGCGTCTATGTCAGATATGAGCGTCTTTGCCTTTTACAGCAGAGGATGGTTTTTTAGCTTTCGTCGGTGTGCTCATTTGTGTCGCTGTTGAGACCACTGCCTTTGCTGCACCCACATGACCCTCGTTTTCTGAGCTCTTTGCTGGCTTTGTCTGTAGTACATAGAGTCCGTCAACCCGTGGAACCTGT
The DNA here is from genome assembly GCA_023375785.1 of Penium margaritaceum. Taxonomy (NCBI): domain Eukaryota; kingdom Viridiplantae; phylum Streptophyta; class Zygnematophyceae; order Desmidiales; family Peniaceae; genus Penium; species Penium margaritaceum. Next base: position 110,221 of record SZWC01000111.1, on the reverse strand, counting down.
GCCACAAGATATTTGTTTGCATAGAGGACTTTGGTGCCCTTGTTCCCGGCAATGATCGCCTTTGTTTGCGTGAGCAACACAGTCATGTCGTTGTCCGTTGTTTTTTACATGGACAGAAGGTTTGCCGCAAAAGAGGACATGTAGATCACGTCACGTAGCCGTATATCCTTTTGTGCACCATTGAGGCTGATGCTCACCAGCTGTGGCCTACACCATTTGCGTTTACGACGCTATTGTTTGCGCATCTGAACCGCCGATTGGTGGGGCCGATGGAGAGAAATCCAGCCTGGTCATTGCTATAGTGATGACCGGTGCCGGAGTCAAGGCCAAAAGGTCCTGGCCTGAGCAGCGCCACTCCTCTTGCTGGAGGCGTGCTCTGTGCCATCATGTTGGTGGCTTCTTTTCCACCTTTTTTGCTGCCTTTGTTCCCATTGCTTCCGCCGTCTTCCTTCTTTGGCAACTTGCACTCTCTTGCCCAGTGCCCAGGTTTGCCGCAGTTGCGGCAGTTACCCTGTCACTTGGGAGCCTTGCGGCCATTGTTTCCTCCGCCGCCATCGCTTCCGCTGTAGCCTTTTTTACCAGAGGCTGACCCTGTGCTCCCGCGGCCACCGTAGCATGCGGCATAGGCTGAGAAGTTAGCCTTACTTCCGTTGCGGCGCATGGCGTTGTTTTGCACGTACTCGGACACTGCCGTGTGCGTCAAGTCATCCTTTTTCGAGCTGCCCATGACGGTGATCATTGGGCTCCAGCTCTCCCATTGCGCCATGAGGAGGATCATGGCTTGCATGTTTTCATCAAGGTCCCAGTTCATCTGGCAAGCTACGCCAAGTATTCCTTCAACCTCTTGTAGGAAATCAGGGATTGATTTTCCCTTATTCACCCGCATGCTGATTAGCCATTGTAGGATAAATAATCCGTTTGTAAGGGAGGTGGATTGGTGTACCCGCTTGAGCTTTTTGTAAGCTTCAGAAGCAAGCCTATACCTGGCAATGATGGGAACAGTGCATGGAGTTCAACCACACTGAGTGTGAGTACAGTGTCTGTCAGTGGCAGCATGGACATGACATCTCCATGATCATTATTCATGTGGATGACATGCTCCTCCTTCCCAACGTGTCTCTATTGCAGGATTTTAAGGAGGCCATGCAGGATCCCTTCTCTATGTCTAATGTCAAGGAGGCGTCATACTTCCTCGGCATCCAAATCACTTGTGACTGCATTCACGTTCTCTTTCTTGCTGCAGCAGAGCCGTTATGTCAGTCATGTCTTACACCAGTTCATCATGGCAAAGGTAAAACCAATCGGCATGCCACTTGACACGTAATAGTACCTCGTGAGTTTCAGTGGAGAAACATATACAGCTGAGCGGCAGAAGAACCTGAGAGGCATCGGTACTCTCATGTACCTGATGATGGGAACCAAGCGAGACCTCGCACACGTTGTGATCGCTGTGAGCAAGCACATGGCTAGTCTCGCACCTAGGCACCATAAGGCAGTGAAGCGGATCTTGCTACCTTGCTAGAACCATCAATATTGGATTTACCTACAACGGCAATGACAACAGCATCGTGTACTACACAGAGGCAGACAGGGATTCAATCCCTAAGGACTATCAACCGGCCTGAGGCAAACGGATTAGAAAACAGGGCCGACACAATAGCACCTACCATCCGCTCCTAGCATTTTAGCTAGGAGAAGATATCACCCTCAGGATCACGGTTCGACACTAAGCAGTTCCTAGGCAATCACGTGCTAGCAACTTTGTCTACTTAACACTTGGTCACTTTCGCCCAAGGTGCCAGTCAAAGACAAACTCCTCATGCTTAGACCAACCAGTGTCTTCTTTATAATGTTCCTTGGTTAGACAACTCCGTGAGGAGCACCTAAGGCCAGATTGTGTAATTAGAACGAGGAATGAGCTGGTACATATAGTCCTCGGCCTGGCTTCTAAGGTGTGTAGGTAGTGGCACTTTTGGGGTGGTCACTCCACACCAAGTCACCACTCCCCCAATTGGCGCATCCACTAACTGCCAAGTGGCGCACTCTCCTCATGCATGAAGAAAATGTCTAAGAAACTTCCCTATGCTCGAAAGGTCAAAAACCTTCTGCGCACATCAAGACTCGATAGCAAAAACTGTTGTTCCTAAAGTTCAACATGCTATTCGTTGCGCTTCACTTCAGGTGTTTTGCTTGGACTTGCACCAAGGGACTCACTCCAAGAGAGCAGTGCATGCCTAGCCTGTCCGTCAAGCCATAGCATTGGCCATGGGAAATAGAAGAACAAAAATCTCTCATTTGCACCTTAGGCCACCTGCTGTGGTAGTTCTTTGGCATGAACCTGTACCTCTAGGTTGTCTTTGTGCACGTCAACTTTCTTGGTCTTTAGTTCTCATCTCTTGCATCCACCATGCCGACTCCTTGAGCACTTGGAACATGCAAGTCACTGTCTAGCGGCTTTGTCAAGAAATCCGCAAGCATGTTCTTGCTTGCTACATGCTCCAGTTCCATGACACCCTTGGCCACAACATCACGTGAGTAGTGGTAACGAATACTGATGTGCTTTGTACGCCGGGAGATCATGTCGTCCTCTTCCATAGCGGTGGCACTTTGGTTGTTGATGCGGATGACAATAACTTCCTCTCGCGATGCCTTGATCTCATATAGCAAACTACAAAGCCATTTCGTTTCCTTGCACACTTTGTAGAGTGTAGTGTACTCCACCTCGACACGAGAGATCGAGACGTAGTCTTTCTTCTTCCTTGCCCAAGAGATCGCACCACCCTTGAGAAGACACACAAACCTTGAGGTGGACTTCCTGTCATCAATCCGTCCTCCCCACTCTGCATCACTGTAGCATGTCAGTCGCAGCAAGTCTGATCCTTCTAGATCTCCAAACCGAGGTCCGACGTGCTGAGCCTTTTTGAGGTAGCAAACAATTTGCTGCACAGCTTGCAAATGTTCTTGCCCACGGTTGGCCACAAACCTCCTCACCTAAGCCACCGCATAAGCAATGCCAGGTCGCGTTCCCACCATCGCGTACATGAGGCTCCCAAAGGCGGACTGGTATAGAATGGGTTGCATCTCCCGCCTGTATACCTCGTTCCTTGGTGACATCGAGGAGGAGAGCTTGCAGTTGGAGGGCATGGGGTGTTGACGGGTTTGCAGTCCTCAATGTTGTAGTGCTTCAAGACGTCCATGATGTACTTTGTTTGGTTGAGCTCGATGGTGCCTGCTTTGCGGTTGCGGTGAACAACAATCCCTAAGTAGTACCCAAGAGATCCCATATCCTTCATCTTAAACTTGCTGGCCAAGTTTTTCTTGGGGTCTGTAAGTGCCTCTTGCGAGGAAGCACACATGATGAAATCGTACACATACAACGCCACGAGTAGCAAGCCATGTTTGTCCTCTTGCACAAAGACGCTGGGGTCATTCTTGCAATGTGCAAATGAGATCTCAGCCATGAAGCTGTCCACCTCCTTGTATTAAATCCTTGGGGCTTGTTTCAGCCCGTATAATGCCTTCACAAGCTTACACACCTTACCCTTGGATGCTTTGACACCTTTAGGTACCTTCATTAGCACCTCCTTGTTGAGCTTCCCATAAAGGAACGCTGTCTTCACATCCATCTTGTGGGTCTCAAGGTCTTTGGTGGCAGCGACGGCAAGTAGGGACCTCATTGAGGCAAACGTGACAATCAATGCGAAGGTCTCATCATACTCAGACCCTGCGCGCTATGAGAATCCTTTTGCCACGACCCTTGCCTTGTACTTGTCGATGGTATCATCTTGCTTCCGGTTCTACATGAGCACCCACTTTGGGCCCACCACGTGAGCGTTAGCAGGTTTGTCCACCAGCTCCCATGTGCCCTTTTGTTCAATGGATGCGAGCTCGTTGTCCACCGCCTCCTTCAACTTGGCCGCATTGAGCCTTGCCAACGCCTGAGCCACTGTGAGGGGCTCTTCGTGAGGAGAACAGAACCAGCTCAGTCCAGTTCAGCTTCCAATGTCAGCATTGTACTTTGAAGTTTGTTTTCTTTGTCGTGTGCTGCGATATTGCATTGTTGGTGGATCTTCACAATGCTGTTGCTCTTGTACTGCTGGCAACCTGAAGTTAAGTTCTCTTGTTTTGAAGAGCCATTGACCTGCAAGCTGTTTTGAGAGGCCTTGGACGTCTCCGACTTAGTATCGGAGCTTTCCGCTCCGTCAGCCTGCGCAGCCGCTCTCCCTGCCACTCCCCTATATTGGCACCAGTTGCTAGTTCTCCTCACTCTAGCAGGACCATCCACTCTCCCTGTTTTGGAGCTTGCGTGGGATCAAGCATCTCTTCCTTGCCTCATTTCCTTTCATCATACGTTACGTCCCGGCTGGTGATGAGTCTTCTTCCTACCAGGTCCCACAGGTCATAGGTCTTGTGGGCCGTCTCAAAGCCCACCATGACGCACTTTCGCGCTCTTGCATCCAGCTTGCCGGCACCCTCACCCGCCTGGATCTCTACCCATGCGGTGTAGCCAAATACTTTTAGGTGTGATGCGTCCGGCTTCTTCCCTGACCAAATGTCTTGTGGCGACATCTATTGCTTTCCCTTCTTCTTCCCACCTCTGCCTAGAGCAGCTGCAATTGTTAGGTTGAGGAGATAGCATGCCGTTCTTGTCCCTTCTACCCATAAACGAGGTGGAAGCTTTGCATCAAAAGAGCATGCTACGCACCATGCCGAGGATGGTGTGATCCATCTGTTCGGCAACACCATTCCTCTACCGTGTGTAAGGCGTTGTGGCCAAGTGGTTGATCCCATGTTGACGCAACCAGCCCTTGCATGCCTCATGCTCTCCGCCGTTGTCGCTTTGTACTGCTTTGACTTTCTTTACTATTTGCCGCTCTACCATGGCGACAAACTCCTACAACGTTTCTCTGACCTCTCCCTTTGCTTTGAGGAAGAAGATCCATATCTTGTGCTTGTGGTCTTGTATGAAGGTGAGAGAATACATTCTACCACCATTTGACGCCGTGCAAAAGGGTCCGCACACTTTGCTGTTAATTAGTTCAAGGGATGTTTCTGCGCGGTGACCATTGCGCTCAAAGCGAGTACGCTTGGTACTGCTTTGGAGGCAAGGTTCACACAGGCTGCTACATCCAACCGCATCCTTCTTGCAACCATCCATGACACGGACCAGTAGTTGTTGCTAGATGATTTGAAGCGTGCTATTTGCAACATGCCCAAAGCGTCTATGTCAGATATGAGCGTCTTCGCCTTTTGCAGCAGAGGATGGTTTTTTAGTTTTTTTCGTCGATGTTCTCATTTGTGTCGCTGTTGAGACCACTGCCTTTGCTGCACCCACATGACCCTCGTTTTCTGAGCTCTTTGTTGGCTTTGCCTGTAGTACATAGAGTCCGTCAACCCGTGGAACCTGTGCCACAAGATATTTGTTTGCGTAGAGGACCTTGATGTCATTGTTCCTGGCAATGATCGCCTTTGTTTGTGTGAGCAACACAGTCATGTCGTTGTCCGTTGTTTTTTACATGGACAGAAGGTTTGCCGCAAAAGAGGACATATAGATCACGTCACGTAGCCGTATATCCTTCTGTGCACCATTGAGGCTGATGCTCATCTGCTTGTCGCCCACGCCATTTGCGTTTACGACGCTATTGTTTGTGCATCTGAACCGCCGATTGGTGGGGCCAATGGAGAGAAATCCAGCCTGGTCATTGCTATAGTGATGACCGGTGTCGGAGTCAAGCCCAAAAGGTCCTGGCCTGAGCAGCGCCACTCCTCTTGCTGGAGGCGTGCTCTGTGCCATCATGTTGGTGGCTTCTTTTCCACCTTTTTTGCTGCCTTTGTTCCCATTGCTTCCGCCGTCTTCCTTCTTTGGCAACTTGCACTCTCTTGCCCAGTGCCCATGTTTGCCGCAGTTGCGGCAGTTACCCTCTCACTTGGGAGCCTTGCGGCCATTGTTTCCTCCGCCGCCATCGCTTCCGCTGTAGCCTTTTTTACCAGAGGCTGACCCTGTACTCTTGCAGCCACCGTAGCATGCGGCATAGGCTGAGAAGTTAGCCTTACTTCCGTTGCGGCGCATGGCCTTGTTTTGCACGTTCTCGGACACTGCCGTGTACGTCAAGTCATCCTTTTTCGAGCTGCCCATGACGGTGATCATTGGGCTCCAGCTCTCCCGTTGCGCCATGAGGAGGATCATGGCTTGCATGTTTTCATCAAGGTCCCAGTTCATCTGGCAAGCTACGCCAAGGATTCCTTCAACCTCTTGTAGGAAATCAGGGATTGATTTGCCCTTATTCACCCGCATGCTGATTAGCCATTGTAGGATGAATAATCCGTTTGCAAGGGAGGTGGATTGGTGTACCCGCTTGAGCTTGTTGTAAGCTTCAGAAGCGAGCCTATACCCGGCAATGNCCGTGTACGTCAAGTCATCCTTTTTCGAGCTGCCCATGACGGTGATCATTGGGCTCCAGCTCTCCCGTTGCGCCATGAGGAGGATCATGGCTTGCATGTTTTCATCAAGGTCCCAGTTCATCTGGCAAGCTACGCCAAGGATTCCTTCAACCTCTTGTAGGAAATCAGGGATTGATTTGCCCTTATTCACCCGCATGCTGATTAGCCATTGTAGGATGAATAATCCGTTTGCAAGGGAGGTGGATTGGTGTACCCGCTCGAGCTTGTTGTAAGCTTCAGAAGCGAGCCTATACCCAGTAATGATGGGAACATATTTCTTGGCTATCACGTTGCTGAGAAATGACATTACAATATCATTTCGATCCATCAATGCCTCATGCTCGGATGTGCCTTCCATGGGAACCTGCTCCTCTCACTTCAGTTGCTTGACGAAGCCATGCACTTTCATCACCAACTCAAATTGCCATTTCTAAAGTGGGAAGTCAATCCCCTCAAAAATGGGGATTTCTCCCAAGGGTCCAAGACCTTGTAGTTGTGACGTAGCAATCACAATTGCTCCAGTGGTCTACCGTGTGGTAGCCACTGTTGAGTTTGAGGACTGCCGTGCGGCAATCCCCACTCCTCCTGATTGGTCAACCATTTTTGTTGCCCTTATCTGCTTTCCACGTCTCTGTTGCGTTGAGGCCAATGTACGCTGATGTTAGCTGATGTCTGCTACCGGTTTAAGGATGAAGCTTTGTTGCTTATCCCTCCAGCCGATGTTCACCTGCACATAGAGAAGATATCTACACTTACACACTTGGGGTCTTGCCACCAAGGGCAAAGCTTGTCTTGGTTGGGACACAAGGGTCGTGCCTCCAAGGGCAGAGCTTCTCCTTGGTTTTTATGTGCTGAGTGTAGATGAAGACATTGGAGCTGATGAAGCTGATGGAGCTGATGGAGGTGATAGAGCCGGCGTGCACACCCGGAGAGAGCGTACCATAGTTGAGAGAAGCGTGCCTTTCATTTGGTCAGCATGGGTCCATAACCATTTGTCAACCGGCCTCAGGCAAGCCGACTAGAAAACAGGGTTGACACAATAGCACCTGCCATCCGCTCCTAACATTTCAACTAGGAGAAGATATCACCCTCAGGATCACGGTTCCACACCGAGCAAGTCCTAAGCAATCACATGCTAGCAACTGTGTCCACATAATACTTGGTCACTTTCGCGCGAGGTTCTCATGAAAGAGTATTTCATGGGGCTTGGACCAAAAAGTGTCTTCATTATCCTGTTCATTAATTGCATAACTCTGTAAGGAGAATCTAAGGCCAAATTGTGTAATGAGAATGAGGAATGAGCCTGGTACATATTGTCCTAGGTCTGGCTTCTATGGTGTGGGGGTAGTGGCACTTTTGGGGTGGTCAATCTACACCACCTCACCAGTCTGCCAGTTGGCGCATCCACTGACCGCCAGGTGGTGCACTCTCATCATGCATGGAGAAGATGTCTAAGAAACTTCTCCTGTGCTCGAAAGGTAAGAAACCTTCTGCGCACATGAAGACTGGATTGCAGGACCTCTTGTTCCTAAGTCTAATATGCTATCTTTTGCGCTATTGGTGTCTCGCTTGGACTTGCACCACGGACAAGGTTTGGGGGATTTACTCCAAGGGAGCAGTGCATGCCTCATCGTTCCGTCAAGCCATAGCAGTGGCCATGGGGCATGGAAGAACAACAAGGACCCCAAGTCCATCTCTGGACATGTGTTTATCATGAATGGAAGGCCTATCAGCTCCTGCAGGAAGTGGTTATGGCCACGTGAAGGACGAAAGCTGAGTATGTCTGTTTCAACTTTGGAGCCAAGGAAGTAGATGGCTCATACGTCTCATGGCCCTGACGATTGGGAGTGCGGTAGTTCTTGTGCCTGTGCGTGTCGACAACGAATGGGCAATCACACTCGCCAAGAATCCTGAGCACCATGCACGCACCAAGCATATTGACATCCTATATCACTTCATCAAGCATATGGTGCAAGAGGATGCTATAAGGCTAGAATTCACTCCAAACAATAAGCATGTAACTGATTTTTACAACACGCCCATGATTTGTTATAGCTCCAGTTCTACATGAAGGCATGTGGAGTCAGTCCACTATTATTACGGGAAAGTGGGATGCAGTTGGACAGAGGGCCATCGCACTCAATTTGAGGTCTAGATGAGCAATTTCTAAGAAGCTACTAGATGTCTACTCTGATCGTCAGTCGGAGTTAATAAATGGAAAGATCAAGTGGCAAATTGTCTATGGTCCAAGTTTTAGGCTGATCAAACGGTCTGATTGGGCGATGAATGCTCCAAGTTTTCAGGGTCATGGACCGCTCATGTGCGGGTGACCATGGGTGACGGCTCCATGCATCAGCTTCAGAAAAGAAAAAGGCAAGAGGTCCACGGTCAAGACCTGATGGGAGAGACATCTGAAACGTTCCTAGTTTCTTAGGTTGCCTTGTCATATTGTGCTGACTAAGAAAATTATATCTTTCTTTAATTGTTATGTGATGTGAGATCCTTGTGTACTAGCCATGGACACACGGTAACTAGCCATATGATTTTGGGTTTTGTGACAACTAGTAGTGTGTGATGAGAGCATTTTTTAGCTCTCTAGATTGTGTGTAGGTGACCAGCCTCATTGCTAGGCTGATTTCCTTACTTGTGTGAGATTATAGACTATAATGTGTGAGCCTTAGCCTCCATGGCTAAGTGGTGTTACTTGTGGGAGGGCTTACATGCCCAAGCTCTAGCTCTATATGCATACCATCATTTTGAGTGATTTAATAACAGTTATTAAGCACAAGTGATGTTCTTTCAGTCCCACATGCTTGCTACTCCAACACTTGTTCTTTCCTCTTGTTCCANCCATATGATTTTGGGTTTTGTGACCACTAGTAGTGTGTGGTGAGAGCATTTTTTAGCTCTCTAGATTGTGTGTAGGTGACCAGCCTCATTGCTAGGCTGATTTCCTTACTTGTGTGAGATTATAGACTATAATGTGTGAGCCTTAGCCTCCATGGCTAAGTGGTGTTACTTGTGGGAGGGCTTACATGCCCAAGCTCTAGCTCTATATGCATACCATCATTTTGAGTGATTTAATAACAGTTATTAAGCACAAGTGATGTTCTTTTAGTCCCACATGCTTGCTACTCCAACACCTGTTCTTTCCTCTTGTTCCAACAGCCTTCTGCTCTCCTCTCTTTCTTGATCACCTTGCGTCTAGCTGGGCGCTCACTTAGCTCACATGTTCCGATATTGGGCTACAATTGTATCTCTTATTGCACACCTTGCACCAATATGCTGCATCTAGTTTAGCCATGGCCCCTTGTAGGACGTCGGCTCATCAGAGTTTGCTCACCAGGCTTGTAGCGCACCCTGAGAGGGTACATGGGACCATGTGTGAGAGCATTGGCAGATGGATTGCGTAGTGCTGGTGGAACAACTAGTGCAGTAACTCTTGGCGCTTCTCCTTACTCTGCTTCTGCCGATCAGGTCGCTGTATGTGCCGATCAGACATGAGATGATATTGTCATTCTCATTTTGGCACTGTGGAAGAAAGGTCAAGAGAGATTGAAGAAATGAGGATAGCTACTTCTACTCGCGCATCAGATTCTTGTTCTACTCCCTCTTCACAAACAGTATTGGTGTTGATGACGCTACTCGTGTTGAAGACGACATCCTACGCATGATGACGTGGCCACCGTCCCTCTCACAAAGGTGATATGCCTTACTTGCAATGTCATAGCGGATCATCATTATCAGTGTGCTCTTTACGTCCCATTTCTTCCACTTCTCATTGGGCGTGCCATGTGTGCCAAACTGCCATACACACAAAGATGTCTTGCGCTATGCTTCTTGCCAAACCGTGCCTTGTATTGCGTCATCTGCTCCGACGCTTTTGTTGGACTGCAGTTCTCGATGTGCATCGGAGTACTCACTACTTTTACCCAGATGTTCCACGTAAGCTGAGCCGCATGCAGCATAGAGCGTGCCAACTCAACAATGGTGGGGTTAGCGTGTTTTGGTACGCCACTCTACTGCATATACTATGGCGCAAACCGCTGCGCCTTGATGGCAGCTGTTGCAAGGTAGTCTTGGAAATCTTTACTCGGGTATTCACCACCTCGGTTGTTCTACAACACATTGATTTTCTTGCCCGTCTGGTTCTCCACCATGGCCTTGAACTCCTTGAACCTGTCAAAGCATTGGTCCTTCTTCAAAAGAAAATACTAAGAACCACAATGGCTTAAATCATCAGCAAAGGAAAAAATACCTAGAGCCTCAGAGTGTCTGGTCTGCATCGGGCCACACAAATCTATGTGAACCTGCAAAACTACCCCTATGGCATCCTCTCCTACTCCAAAGAACGCCTCGCGATGCTGCTTCCCATCCAACAGCCTATGTGCAAAGGCGGAGTTTGACATGGTGCGTGAGTCACGTGCCATCTGCTTTGTTTCAAGTTGATACAAAGCACACATGCCTGTGGGGTCGTAGCGTGCATCCTATATTTTGCCGTTTGTTACTTGTACCACCATTACAAGATTCCGCTCATACGGAATCTTGTTTCCCCCAATGGGCCATACATGTTGCGTTAGCTCACTAACCTCGCCAACTCCTTTCACATTTCCTTGTCAAGTATGTAGCCATAGTCATTGTCAAAGACGACTCACCGTCCTCTGTTTAGGAGGGATGCCTCGAAGAGAACATTGAATGGAGAATCAGGTACATGTAGCATGCCATGGAACATGCCCGCTTGAATGGGACACGAGGTCTCAAACCACGTCTCCACAATCCCAGCCTCCTCATCAAACACTATCTGATCATCACTCGAAGCCATCGACCAGTGGGCGAATGGAGAGCAACTACGTAAACCACTCCTTGTGATGCATCAGGCTCTTGGTATACCCCCAATCCATGTACCATGCAAGATATGCCTTCTCGCCCTGTAACTAGAGGAGAGAAGAAGCATTGGAGCAGCAAACAGGTAGGATTGAAAGGAAGTTACTTTTCTAGAATAATAGTTATTGAATCACTCAAAATGATGGAGTACATATAAAGTTAGAGCTTGTGCAAATCAGCCCTCTCACAAGCCACACCACTTAGCCATGGAGGTTAAGGCTCACAGACTAGAGTCCATAATCTCACAGCAAAGAGTAAATCAGCGTAGCAATCAGGCTAACTACTCACACATGACCCAGACAGCTAGAAAATTCTTTCACGGTACAACAATAGTGGTCACCTAACCCACAATCCAGTGGAGAAGCGTCATGTGTCCATGGCTAGTATAGAAAGATCTCACCTCATGTAAAATCTAATGAGAGCTACCTTTCTTATAGTCACTAAATCTGACAAGGCAACCCAAGACTCTATGACCTTTGAGGAAATTTCCCTGATCACGTCTTCACTTTGGACATATTGGCTTTTTGTTTTCTCAGGATAAAGCACAAAGCCATCTCCAATGGTCACCCAGACAGCGGCCATCGATGACCCCGCTAATTCCAAAAGTTCATAACTCTCAATCCAATTGTTTGATCGGCCTGAAAGTTAAGTTCTGTACACTTTGCCACCTTATCTTTTCAATAATGAAGTCGGATTTACGATCACAGCTGGCATCTAGCAGTTTCTTGGAATTTGCTTTTGTGGACCTACAACTGAGCCAGATGGCCCCTTCTCCCAGCAATCTCCCGATTTGCCACAAATAGAATGGACTGAGTTGATGCCTTCTTCCATAATTACTGCTTCTCAGAAGTCACTAGCTTGGTGTAGAAACTAGCGAGTTCTTTGTGTCTGCCTCTCTATGGCGACATTCTAGAAAATGGGATCCAACACAATGGTGCTTGCCAACTGCTCTTAATATTGCAACCAATAGATGATATCACCATTAGAGCCAAGGTTTTACACAAAGCATGTCATATGAATCACTTCCTTGCACTATGTCCTTAGCACCTGGTCACTTTCGAGCGAGGAGCAAACTCCTGGGGCATAGAGGAACCAATGCTTCTTTAGTGTCTACCAATGGTGGACAACGCAGTTACAAGTCTCAAAGGTAAAAGCTATACTAAATGACAAGCAACTCACAGGTTCTTTTAGTCATAGAGCAAGCCTCTAGCTTAGGCGTGAAGTGGCTCGATTCGATGAGCCACTTTGAGGGCAATTTTGACTGCGTCATCCCCCTGCGTATATGGCGCTCCTTTTGATTGCCAAGTGGTACCAGCCACAAGGAAGGAATTTGGAATGCTGTAAGGTGTTTCTTGGACCCTTTTTGTCCCTCTTTTGGTCACAAAGAAAATGAGTACTAGGCTGGGAATCGACCTCGTGACCTCTCGCTCCACATACAAACTCTGGTATGTCCAATCGACGAGGAGGTCATTGCCTTTTGGTGCTCCAAGACGCGAGCACCAAATGGCAGTAAATCCTAAAGGCAGTGTTGGCTGGCTATACTATCTTGTTTAGACGGAGACGGCTTGCTCCAAAGGAGCAATGCATGCCTTATCTATCTTGACCAGACTTAGGAGACTTACTCCAAGGAAGCAGTGCATGTATAGTTTGTCTTTTACCCGTCCAAATGTCAGCCATGGACAAGGAATACATCAATTCAACAGTTTGCTTGTTGGAGTAAACTCTAGCTTAATGGCACACTGCAACGCCATGTGCTTGATGAAATGATATGCAATATTGACGTGTTTGGTACAAGCATGATGCTCGATGTTCTTGGCAAGTGTGATTGCGCTCAGGTTGTTGATGCGGACAAGAACATGAATTGGCGCACTCCTACTCATCTTTGCCATGAGACGTAAGAGCAAAGATACTTCCTTAACTCAAAAGCTGAGAGACACGTACTCAACTTTTGTGGTTGAGGTGGCCACGACTACTTATCGCAAGCTAAACCAGCTGATGGTCCCACCATTCATGAGGAACACATGTCTAGAGATGGGCTTGCGGTCCTCAGGGTTTGAAGCCCGATGTGCGTGTGTAGAGTTGGTGATTCAATTGTCATTTCTGTTGAAAGTGATGCTGGTGTTGATGGATCAAGCAAGGTAGCGGAAAATTTGCTTCACTGCCTTTTGGTGCTCAGGTCTTGGACTAACCATGTGATGGCTCATTGTGCTCAAAGCCTATGCGAGGTCCAACCTTGTTGCCACCATCAGGTACATGAGACTCCAGACGGCGCTGTGGTACTTCTACCGCTCAGTTGCATCCGCCTCTCCATTGAAACTTACAAGGTACTGCCACGCATCCAACGGCGTATTCATGGGTTTACCCTCTACCATGCCAACTGGTGCAAAATATCCTTGACACAACGACTTGGTCTAGAGAGAGAGAGAGAGAGAGAGAGCATGATTTGCGATTACATGTGATTCATATGTCAATGATACATGACACTTCCCCAATATCGGACATCTGGAAGCGCTCCTGCCTAGCCTCCTTTAATTCCTTGAGTGCGACCATGCTATTGAAAAGAAGAGCATCTACATACACGATAATGATGAGTACCTTGTGATCATACAGCCATTGATAGATGCTATAGTCACACTCATTGTGATCAAAGTCCATGCACTAAAGTGCCGCATCTAGCTTCAGGCTCCAAGCACGCGACACTTGCTTGAGGTTGTACAACAATTTTTGCAAATTGGAAACAAGGTGCTCCTGGCCATCCATGACGAATTCCTCTAGCTGCTCCATGTACATCTCCTCATTCAATTCATTTTTCAAAATGCAGTCTTAACAACCATGTGGCGGATCTCGAAATCCCGAGTTGCTACGTAAGAGAGGAGATGTGCGCATAGAGGCAAACATGGCATTAGGAGCAAATGTTTTGGTGTAGTTTCTATCCTTATTCTGCGAGCAGCCATTGGGGACAAACCTCGCCATGTACTTTTCGAGGTTACCGTCCGCTCCCCTCTTCTTCTTAAACGCTGGATTTATTGGTGGAAGCTTAGTGTGCTTCCGCGTATCATTGTTGAGTTGTGACTATATGTCCTGCTGCATAGTTTCCAGTCAATCTACTACTTCCAGTGCAGCCATGACCTCCTTCTACAACGTCGGCTCATTAGAGTGTACTGCAACTGCAATATTCATTTTGTCTGGTTTTTGCAACATCTTGAAGTGCTCGCGCTTACCAGGCTTGCAACGCATTTTGAGAGGGTACGTGCGGCTTGGTGCTGGAGTGTTGTTAGGTGGCCGTCGCGGTGCTGTAGGTACAACTATTAGTGCTGGTGGTGATGCATCTCCTTCTTATGCTTCTAGCGTTGAGCTTGTTGTATCCGCTCCATCATACATCAAAGAGTGGAGTGGTTCTCCCATAGTCACAATAGAGGAAGGGTCATGAGAGACTGGGTGATAAAGGATATCTACTTCTACCGCCTTGTCTGTTGCTGGTTTCTGGCTTCCGGACAAACAATGTTAGTCCAGATGAAATTGCTCTTGTTGAAGATGTCATTCCTGTATTTGATGACGTGGCTAGTATCCCTCTCGTACAAAGAATAGGCCTTCCTTGCCACCTCATAGCTGATCATCAGTATCTGTGCGCTCTTCACGTCCCATTTTGGTGGCTTCTTCTTTGGAATGTGCACGTGCGTTAAGCTGTCAAATGTACGAATGTGGCCCACACTCGACTTCATGCCAAACCATGCCTCGTACAACGTCATGTGGACCAATGCATTGATTGATGTACACCACAATGCTCACTACTTCGGCTCAGAAAATGTAAGTGAGCCAAGCCGCGTGAAGTATGGAGTGTGTTGACCAAACGATGGTGTAGTTGACGCGTTGTGCTACGCAACTGTGCTACGACAAGTATTACGTGGTGCACTAGGCCTTGATGCCAGCTGTTGCGCAGTATATTTGGACATCGTTATTCACGTATTGGCAACCGTAGTCCCTGCGGAACACCTTTAGTTTTTTCCGGTCTTGTTTTCCACCATTGCCTTGAACTCGTTGGACCTGTCAAAACACTGGTCCTTGGAAGAAAGGAAATACACAATAGTGTATCAGGTGAAATCATCAATGAATGTGAGAAAAAACCTAGAGACTCAAATGATCTAGGCTTCCATCGGGCCACACACATCTATATAGACCAGCTCCAACACCTCTTTTGCGTGCTCTCCTACTGCCAAAAACGCCTCCCGATGCTACTTCCTCTCAAAATTCCCGATGTACAACTGCTGCTCAAACTTGGAGAGGATGGGCAAGTCACGCATCATTTGCTTTGTTTGAAGTTGTTGTAAGGTACGCATGCCCATTTGCCCGTAGCACGCATGCCACATTTTGCATCTGTCACCTGCGCAACTCCAAGACTGTGCTAACGCGAGATCTTAGTTTCCCCTAACAGGGTGTACATGTCACCTTCCCTTACCAGCCTAACGAATTCCTCTCCCGTTCCTTGTTGAGGATGTAGCCATAGCTGCCTTCACACACTTAAAACACCCTTGGTGTACTATGCAAGGTCCGTCTTCTCCTTCTCTGACATGTCATGCTTTGCCATAGAAAGGCGGTCGCGCACCTCCTTGGCCACGTTTATGTTATCAAAATGTTATATGCCTCTTTCCTTTTGCTCCTACTGCCAATGCTGTTGTGACTGCTACTATTGTAATTATTGAGGTTGCTGCTTTTGCTGTTGTGGCAAGGACTGTTGCTACTCCTGCCCTTGTGATTCATCTCGAACTGAAAACACTATTTTTTGTACTGCCCCTCTTTGTGGCCATAGTGGCACTTGCCTTTCTTCTTGCCTCTTAGCTGTCCATACTACTGCTTCTGCTCGTTGCGTGAGCCCGTGGCCACAAAAGCTACTTTAGTGGTAGTGCCTCCATTACGCTTTGCTGCATTATGACATAGTTTGACATGCACTTAGTGTATGCATATGAAGTCCAGGTTGAGAGTGGGCTAGCACTCTAGCGTCTCAGCTCGTTGTTAGTTCCCTCAGCTAAAGCACATGTTGTCCTGATATGCTCCTTGTACATCGATGACATTGGACAAGCAGAGGAAGGACTATGCATGCACTGCTCCCTTGGAGTAAGTCACCCAAGTCTCCTTCAAATAGACAAGCTATGCACTGATCATGTGGTGCAAGTCCCCTTGGTCTAAACTCAATAGTATAGCGAGCAAAAACTACCTACGACAACTCCTTGTAGCTTAGACATTCCAGAGTAAGTATATGGAGCTAGAGGTCACTGGGTCAGATCCCAACCTTGTGAGTAGTTTTCTTTGTGACCAAAAGGGGGAGAGGAAGGTTCTAAGAGACAGCTTAGAACATTCCAAGATCCTTCCTGGTGACTGGTGTCACTTAGCGGTCTGAGGGAGCGACATGTAGGCAAGGTGGATGATTCAATTAAAATAGCTCCCTAAGTGATCCATCAAGCGTGCCACTGCGCGCCTAGGGTAGAAGCTTGCTCTAGGAATATAAGAACCTGTCAGTTGCTTGTCATTGAGTATAGTACTTACCTTTGAGACTACTAAGACAGTTGTCCACCTGAAGCAGACACCAAAGATGGATTGGTTGGTCTAAGCTCGAGGAGTTCGCTCCTCATGTGAAAGGTTTAAGGTGCTAAGGACACAGTGAAAAAAAGTGATTCCTATAAACTGCTCAGCGTAGAACCTTAGCTCTGAGGTTGATATCATCTCTTGGTTGCAATACCAAGAGAAGCCATTGTGTCGAGACGCATATTCTAGACCGACACCTCAGGCAGGCTGAAAAACGGTTATGGGCCCACACTTACTAATGTAAGGCACGCTTATCCGCACTCTCTTGTCCTCCTTATCTTGCAGCACATATCAGCTCAATCACCTCCATCGGCTCCATCACCTCTCACGAAAGATCATGGCACTTAGCAAACAAGGGCCAAGGACAAGCTCTGCTCTTAGAGGTACGACCCTTGAGCCCTAACCAGGATAAGATGTGCCCTTGGAGACACAGCCCTAGGCTGCCTAGTGTGCGTTCTTCTGTAGTTGCAGGTAATAACGGATAAGGGGTAAAGAACGGATATCCACTTTCTAAAACTATAGCATACAGCAGCCTGTACTAGCTTACATTGGCCTCAAAGAAGTAGAGAAGCACAAAAGTACAAGAGGAGTGTGAGGACACTCGCTATGCTTACTCGCGAGCAAGTTAACGGTGGGATGTCAAAGTTAACGGGGATAGATTCTCCCTAGCCAAAATGGCCATTTAAGATTGTCATGATGATGCGTTGCTATTTGAAGATATTACTTGGAAAAGAGGTTGAACCTTCAAAAACAAACGCTGGATATGAAGCTTGGAGTGCTGAAAATGACATGGCGTATGCAATTCTTGTGACATGAGTGTTTGAGTCCGACCGTCTCCACCTCCAAGGTATCATAGATGTATCAAAGGCTCATGAAAAGCCTACACGTATTCACCAATCACCAGCTCTCACAAATTTCCTCTTTATCCTTCAACAGCTCATTTTGATGAGGGTGAGCAAGGGAGAGTCAACTCTAGACTTCCTCTTACAATTTGAAAGACTGTTGCAACAAGTGACCCAAATAAACCAAGAGATCAATACCAACATGGAGACGCTACCTAAAAGGGGTCCTCTGACCAGCGTCTTTGGCGGTGGGAAGGAGGAGGGTTTAATGTAATAGGCAGTGTATGAGTACATGCGCAACGAAGCCATGCTTCGAAGTGGTAGTGATCCTAATGTTTCAGCCGATGCTGCACACTACCACCGTTGTGGCAATAATTCCTCTTCTGGTCACAGCGCTATGGGAAGTGGTCCAGTGGAGAAAAAGACAATGGTGGCGGTGGAAAGGGTTCAAAGTATCCTGGAAAGTGCCATAAATGTGGCAAGCCTCGGCATTGGGCACAGGAGTGCATAGCTCCCAAGAAGAAAGACAGAGATCATGGTAGTAGATATGAGGGAAACGGAGAGGGTAAGGAGGAATTGACAAACATGATGGCTGAGAGCCTGCCGGCAACCAAGGGAGTGGCACTACTCAAGCGTGGGGCCTATGGGCTTAACTTTAGCATAAACCACCACTCTGAAAGGGAGAAGGATGGGCTCATCTCCATTTAGGACACTAATTGTCGCTTCATATGAGCCAACAGCAGTCTTGTCCATGCGCAGGCGAGAGAGATAAGTTAATCAGCATCAACATGAACGGTGCTGAGGAACACTTCAAGCCAGTGAACGTCGTCTTCATGTTCTGTTTTGTAGAAAACATCTTGTTAGTGTCCAGGATCACGCACTACAACACGACGGTTGTCTTCACGGAGGAGAAGGCAGTGATTGTCAAGAATGACACAAGGAGAATCTTGTCGCACAGGTCCCAATAGTTCGTGGGGTCTACGTGCTACAGACCAAGCCCATTGAGAGTAAAGATATGGGATATGCGGCTCTTGAAGAGCCTATGTTTCAAAAGCCTGATGTTGCACCACAGGCCATCACCATGGCGGCCACATGCATTGACACAAATGGTCAGCTGTGGCACAGGCGGTTTTGGCCATGTGCTCGACAACACACTGCAAACTATGCAGCAGCACAAAGTGGTCATGGGATAAAGGGATGCAAGTCGAAGGATGACAAGAAGTGTAAGGAGCTACGTGAGCCATGCCTCCAAGGCAAGGCAAACAGAAAGCCCTTTGAGCGTAATGGATAATGTGCAGCAGGAATCTTGGACATGATTTAACCTCATGTGTGTGGCCCAGTTTGCACTCTTTCAAACGGTGGTGGCAATTGTTTCTTGATCTTCATCAATGATCACAGTCGCAATGTGTGGATCTACTTCCTTAAAAAAAGGAAGAGGTTAAGGAGAAACTGCAAGAGTTTGTTGCGATGGTAGAGCGGCAAACAGTCAAGAATGTCAAGGCACTCCACATGGACAACGGTGGTGGGTACAAGGTGTGCAAAGGCTGGTTGAGCCAACACGGCATCAACCACCAGACCACCACGCCTTACACCCCTCAGACAAGTGGCATTGCCGAGCGCATGAACGAGAATATCATCGACATGACAGAAAGCATGCTGTTTGAAACTGAATTCCCACCCCCCTTTTGGGATGAAGTTGCAAGAATTGCTTGCTGCATTGTGAATCCCATGCCGGCAACCGCGCTTGGACGGTGTGGTGAGAAGGAGAAGGGGACCCAGCTCAGGACACTAGAGGAGGCTTGGTCAGGGAAAACTCCATACGCCTCACACTTGAGGGTTGTTGGTTGTACAGACTGGGAAAAGGTCCAAGTAGAAGAAGGAACTAGCATGCAGGATACACGTGCTCGTAAATGTGTAATGGTTAGATACAACAGTGCACACAAGGTGTACGGACTGATGGACCAAGTAATTGGAAAGCTTATGAGGCTCCGATTACGAAGAGACCTTTGCGCTTGTTGTCATTTTTGCCTCCATAAGATCCATAGTGGGCATCGCTGCTACAACTAACGTAGAGGCCCACTACATGGACATCAAAACAGCTTTCCTCTATGGGAGGCTAGATAAAGAAGTTATAGTGGAAGTGCCTGAGGGAGTGAAAGCTCAAGAAGGCAAGGTTTGTAAACTGGTCAAAGCAATCTTTGGGTTGAAACAGGCCCCGATGATGTAGTACAAAGAGATGGACAGCTTCGTGGTCGGGCTGACCTTCACGCAGGGCAAGAATGACCCTAGTGTCTATGTGCGGGAGGATGAGCAACGATTGATTCTGGTTGCACTATGCGTGGATGTTTTGATTATTTGCTTGTTGTGTATGGAGTAGTTGAGCAAGCAAAAGACATATCTCACTGACAAGTTCAAGATGAAGGACATGGGTCTCCTTGAATTATAAACTTGAATAGCTATCCGGAGCCGTCCACCGCAATCGAACTGAACCAGACCAAGTACATCATGGAGTTCCTCAAGCCTTACAACATGGAGGACTACAAGCCCATCAGCACAACCATAACAACAGACATCAAGCTCTCCTCCTCCATGAGCCCGAGCATGGGAGAAAAACGACGTGACATGGAGAATATTCCTCTTCAAGTCTGTTTTTGGTAGCCTCATGTATGCCATGGTACAAAAATACCCAGACATGTGATATGCTCTGGGACAAGTGAGCAGGTTTGTCGCCAATCCAAGGCCACAGTATTGGCAAGCAATTAAGGCCATCATGCGCTATATATAGAGAAAAAGACACATTGGACTCCAGTTAGTCAGCCTGCCTATGGCAAAAGTATAGAAAACGGGTTTCAACATAATGGTTCCTGCTGACCGCTCTTGGCATACCAACCAAGCGATGGTATCACTTTCAGAGCCAAGATGCCACTGTGAGAAATTCATAGGAACGACTTCCTTGGACTGTGTCCTTAGTGACCAGGAATTGCTGCCATGACCACCGTACTATGTAGCATACGCTGGAATGTTATCCTCACTACCGCTGCGACCCATGGCCTTGTTGTGCACGTACTGAGACATTGCCTTGTATGTCAAATCCTCCTCTTCCAACTGGAAAATATGGTCCTACATGACACTAGCTTTCACATAGCGCTATGAGAAGGATCATGGCTTGCATGTTGGTATTGATTTCCCATATCATTTTGGTCACTTTTTGCATGAGTCCTTCAATTTGCAACGGGAAGTCCGGAATCGACCTTCCCTCCCTCACCCTCGTCGAACAACTCTTGAAGGATGAAGAGGGAATTTGCAAGTGTCGTTCCTTAATGTACATGTGCAAGCTTCTCATAAGCCTTTGATGCATGTGTGATACCTTGGAGATGGATATGCTGTGACTCATGCACTAATTCACAAGAATCCCAAGCGCCATGTCATTTTTGACACTCCATGCTTCATATCCAGCATCTGTTTTCGAGGTTCAATCTAATCTCCAAGGAACATCTTCAAATAGTGAGGCACCCTCATGACAGTCTCAAATTGCCATTTCCAAATGGGAAAACCAAACCTTGTGAACTTTGACATCACACCGTTGACTTGCTTGAGAGTGAGCGTCACCAGTGTTGTCATACTACTTCTCTACTTCTTTCCTTCTCTACTTCTTTTCTGCTAATGTACGCTGATGTAGGATGTTG
>SZWC01000111.1:54383-83123 GCA_023375785.1 Penium margaritaceum | reverse complement strand
TAAGGGTGCACACCGGGTAAGATTCCCGGATCCCAGATTGGATTCGGATTCACGAATCCGAATCCAGGTTTGGCTTTGATTCACGAATCCGAATCTGGATTCGCGAATCCGTAAGATTCACGAATCTTTTCCGAATCCTATGGGTGATGGCAGGTAAAAATCCTCTAATCTGCCACATAAATCCCTGTTTTCCATGTTGAAACAGTAGGGAAAGGATCTCCGAATCCCGAATCGAATCCTCATGAAGGATTTGGATCCCCGAATCCGAATCTTTTTCTGGGTTCACGAATCTTATTCACGAATCCTAGGATTTGGTGTGCAGCCTTAGAAAAGGCGTAGCAAATGCAAGTTCATCTTAAACTATTGCTATGGTATATGAGGAGTGGAAGAAGAAGGACATGTAGGCCTACAGGCTTCTTGCCAACACGGTCTCCAACCCATTTCTTCAATAAGTGAGTGACAAGGCTAGTGCATAAGAGGGATGGGACACGTTGTACAATGAGTATGAGAGGAAGAATCCTGCATTCCTCAT
Organism: Penium margaritaceum; assembly: GCA_023375785.1. Lineage (NCBI taxonomy): Eukaryota > Viridiplantae > Streptophyta > Zygnematophyceae > Desmidiales > Peniaceae > Penium > Penium margaritaceum. The sequence goes on along the minus strand of SZWC01000111.1, from coordinate 82,591 downwards.
GTTTTTCGAGGAGAAAACGATGGCGTTGAAAATGCAAATTGGCAAAGGGATTGAGGCGTACATGGACATGGCAAAGAAGATTGCAAAGCAGCTGAAAGCGGCCGGCAACCTTGTGGAAGAGACGCGTTTCATCCTCTATTTCTCAGGGGACTCCCAACAAGCTACGGCACGGTGCGAGAGACGTTGGAGACCTTGACTTGATCTGCACGTACCCAGTGCAAGTGAAACTCCATTGGAATGCAGTAAAGCGCAATGCTGGCAACAGTAGTGAAGCAGCGCTTGTAGCCACAAGCTCATGCAACCAGCAACAGCATAGAGGCAATAAGAAAGGCAAGTACCACTATTGCGCAAAAGAGGGGTGCTACAAGAAAGAGTGCTTAAAGTTCAAGAGGGACCAAAAGGAGCAATAGTAGCAGCACTAAAACCACCAGTCTCTACAACAACAAGAGCAGCAATCACATTAGCATCAAGAACATGAGCAGATCATCTAGATTGGTACACGCCATGTTGGCAACATGAACGTGGCAAAGGAGATCCGCGATCGCCTCTTTATGGCAAATTCTGACATGTCAAAGGTGAAGAAGGCGGATCTTGCGTGGTACATGGACTCATGGCTTACCAAGAGCCTAACGCATCACAAGGAGACGTTCATGAAGCTGCTCTTTATTCCCCCTGTCCGATTGCATTAGGTTAAGATTGGGTGGTGTATGCTGAGGGCATAAGGATTGTGGAGATGTGGTTGGAGACCCCGCGTGGCATTGAAGAGGGAGTGTTCCGTGGTGTTCTGTATGTATCTAATGTTGTGTTCAACCTTATCTCTGTGTGCCTCTAACAAACACAAGACTGCGTGTTGTCTTTAAGGATGACTTTTGCTACATGTACCGCGATAAGGAAATGGGATAGGAGTTGGCGAGGTTGGTGAAGGAAGGCTACATGGACCGCCTATTGGAGGGCAACAAAGAAGATGTGTGAGCAAAGTCTTGCAGTAGTGGTGCAGCCCACCCATGGCGAAATCTGGCATGCACACTACAACCACATTGGCATGCATGCCTTGCACCAACTTCAAACAAAGTAGATGGTGCGTGACTTATCCGCCATCACTAAATTTGAGCATCAGTTCTCCATTGGCTATTATGAGGGGTAGTAGATTGCGTGGCGTTGTGTGGAGAAGGAGACTACGCGAATGATCTAGGTTTTTCCTCAATTTCATTGATGATTTTAGCCTTCATAGTGTTGTGTACATCCTTCCCTTGAAGGAGAATTGCTTTGACATGTTTGAAGAGTTCAAGGCCAGTGTGGATATTGTGACTTGTAAGAAGATCAACGCGTTGCAGAGTTACCATGGCAGAGAGTACATGAGCAAGGAGTTATAGTACTACCTCATAACAGCATGCATGAAAGCGCAGCGCACTACAGGAGAACGGCGTAGCAGAATGCACCAAGCGCACCATCCTTTAGTTGGCATGCTCCATGCTTCATGCGGCTCGGCTCACATACAAAATCTGGGCTGAAGTCGTGAGTAATGCCATGTACATCAAGAACCACAGTCGCACCAAGGTGTTAGATAAGATGACACCTTACAAGGTGTCGAGCAGCAAGGAGCACAACGTGGGTCATCCGTGTGCATTTGGCAGCTTGGCGCTTATGCATGTGCCCAAGGAAAATACATCAAAACAAGACGCAAAGACCTTGTACATGGCGATGATTAGCTATGAAGTGGCAAGAAAGGCCGATCCCCTCTAAGAGAGGGATACCAACCACGTCATCATCTCCAATGATGTCATCTTCAACAAGAGCAACGTCATCAGTACCAACATTGTTTGTAATGAATAACAAAACCAACGGTTGATGAGGTAGTGGGAGCACATACCCTTTTGGACCCAGTCTCTCCTGATCTTTCTTGTACTGTGACAGTAGGAGAACCACTATAATCTTCCACGTACGATGCTACACATTTAGCGGCCTCATCAATGAAGATAAGGGAATAAGATGCAGCACCACAAGTAGTAGCAATTGTACATGTAGCACTGTGCTAGCCGCTTGCCAACGCGCCGGTACTAGGTCGTGGGTACCCTATTGGGATGCGCTACAAGTCTGATAAGCGTGATCAATGTGGATGCTACAGAAACTAGAATAATAAACATCATGGTTGCAGATGATTCAAATGAGCCAACATCATTGTAGGATGCCATGGCTACACGAGATGCAGCACATTCGGCATAGGGTATGCAACAAGTGATACAATCGCAACTCGATAATGGTACATGTGAGCATCCACCTGACGCAAGGTAATCAAGTGCAAGTATGTATTCAAGTAGAAAAGGGGCGCATATGGCAACCTCGAAAAGTATGAGGTGAGGCTGGTTGCTAAGGGCTACTCAAAGAAGGAAGGCATTGACTACACTGATGCCTTTGCTCATGTTGCAAAGTTTCCCTTTGTGCACACGCTCCTCTTTTATGCAGCAAGCGAGTGCTTCGAGATCCCCCACATGCATTTCAAGAAGGTATTCTTTAATGGTGACTTGGAGGAGGAGATATACATAGAGAAGCCAGAGGGATTCGTCATGGATGGCCAAGAGCACTTGGTTTGCAAGCTCTACAAGTCAGTGTATGACTACAAGCAGGCGTCCCGTGCTTGGAACCACAAAGTGGATGTGGCGCTCTAGTGCATGCGGTTCAAACGTAGCGAGTGTGACTACAGTGTCTAGTGCTTGTAGCATGGGCATGACACCCTCATGACCATTGTTTATGTCGATGTCATTCTCCTGCTTTCTAACAGCATATGCGCAATACACGAGTTCAAGGAGGCCATGTAGGAGCTCATATGTATGTTTCATCTTCGGGAGGAGTCATACTTCCTCGGCATCTAGATCACGCTTGATCGCAAATCATGCTCTCTCGCTGTGGAAAAGTTGTTATGTCAAGGATGTCTTGTAGCGGTTGCGCATGGTAGAGGAAAAATCCATCGCCACGCCGTTGGAGACACTATAGTACCTTCTGAGCTTCTATGGAAAAGCCAATGCAGCCAAGCGGTCGAAGTACAAGAGTGTGATCGGCAGTCACCTCGCACAGGCTGTAAACGCGGTGAGCCACAACAAGGCCAACCCCAAACCCGAGTACGAGAAGGCAGTAAAGCAGGTTTTCAGCTATCTTGCTCGAACCATTAACATTGGCATAACCTACTATGGCAACATAAACAACATCATGGGCTGCACAAATGCAAGTTGTGCTTGAAACCCCGAGGACCAAAAGTCCATTTGTGGACATGTGTTCGCCACAAATGGTAGGACCATTAGCTCGTGCAGCAAGCAGTAGGTTGTTGTGGCCACGTCAAGCACGGAAGTTGAGAACGTCTCTCCCAGATTCAGAGCCAATGAAGGAGTTTGGCTTCAGCGTCTCATTTCAGAGATGAGTGGAAGTGTAGCAATATCAGTTCTTCTGTGCATCGACAACTAGAGCGCTATCGCACTCGCCAGGAATTTTGAGCACTATGCATGCATGAAGCACATTGACATCGCGTATCACTTCATCGGGCACATGGTGCATTAGGGTGCGATCAGGCTGGGGCTTGCTTGAACCAGCAAGGAAGTTGCCGATTATTGCAAATAGCTAGTGACTTGTGAGAGTTATTAGTTCTTCATGAGGGCTTGTGGAGAGAACCCACTCTGAATGCAATAGAAAGGGAGATTACCAGATGTTTACTCAGATTTTCACTGTGAGTTTTTCATTGAAAAGTTCAGATGGCAAAATTCATAAGACACACGTTTCACGGCGATCCAATGGTCAGATTAGGAGATGTGGATTTTCAAAGTTTGAGAGTCATCAGCCGCCAGATATGGGTGACCGTGGGAGATGACTCCATGTCTTAGTGTGAGAAAAGAAAAAGGAAAGAGGTCCAGGGTCAAGACTTGATGGGAGAAGCATCCAAAAAGGTCCTAGATTCTTAGACTGCCTTGTTAGAGTGTGCTGAATAGGGCAAAGGTATCTCTCCTTACTGTTTAGGTGAGGTGAGATCCTGTTATGTTAGCCATCGACACACGGCGATTCTCCATGGAATTGTGGGTTATGTGGCCACTATGAGTGTTCCATGAGAGTATTTTCTAACGCTTTAGGTTGTGTGTGAGTAGTCAGATTGATTCCTAGGCTGATTTCCTCTCTTGTGTGAGATTATGGACTCAGGTATGTCAGACTTAGCCTCCATGGCTAAGTGATGTGGCTTGTGAGAGGGCTCACTTGCGCAAGCTCTAGCTCTATATGTACTCCATTGTTTTGAGTGATTCAAAAACCATTCTTTAGCACAAGTGATGCCCTTTTTGTCACACATGTTTTCTGCTCCAGGGCTCCTTCGCTCCTCCCGTTTCCATCATATGGATTGTATATGCAGCTGACCAAGCCCCTTAAGAGTACATACAAGGGATATGCGGCTGTTGAGGAGCCCAAGTCACCAAAGCCTGATATTGCATCTCAAGCTCTCACCATTGCGGCCAACGCCTCCAAACATACTAATGCTAAGCTGTTGTACATGTGGTTTGGCTGATAGCACGCTGCAAACTATGCAGCATTGCAAAGTCCTTGATGGAATGGAGGGACTCAAGTCCAAGGATGAGGGAAAGTGTGAGAAGTTATTTGAGCCATGCCTCCAAGGAAAGGCAAAGAGAAAGATCTTACGGCATAATTTGTAACATGCAACACAATCTTGGCCTTGATTGAGTTAGATGTTTGCGAATCCTTTTGCACTCCTTAAAACGATGGCAACAAGTACTTCCTGGCCTTCATTGATGATCACAGTCGCAATATATGGATGAGCTTCCTCAATACAAGGAGGGAGGTCGAGAAGAAGCCGCAAGAGTCTATTGTAATGGTAGAGCGGCAGACAAGCAAGAAGGTCAAGGTGATGTGCACGAAAAACGGTGGTACGTATAATGCGTGCAAAGGCTGGTTGAGCCATCACGGCATCAACCACCATACTACCACACCTTATACTCCTTAAAGCAACGGCATTGCTAAGTAGATGAACCAAAATATCCCCGACAAAACACAAAGCATACTCTTCGTCAAAGTCAGTACCTAGTCAATCCTGTACCTGTCACAAAGTCAGCGAAGTACAAGGAGCATATGGGGTCATCAAACTCTCCTAAACACCCCTCTTCATTAGCTATGAGATGTTTTCTCTGTCTAGCAGTCTTGGCCCAAGTCTTTGTCGGTTTGGTTGACGACACCGATGGCTCAAGTACCCGTAGAGTTCAATTTGCTTTCAACCGCCTTTGTCATACAATCATCGGACATCCTCTTGGTCTCCACATATTCAAAGTTGGAGATGTGCTTGGTCCTCCGAGAGATGCCATCATTTTGTGTTATTTTCATATCACTCTTGTTATCGATGCGGACCTTTGTTGCTTCTGTTTGTAGCACTTTCATCTCGCAAAGCAAAGTGCGTAGTCAGTACATCTCCATGTATGATTCTGACATAGCGATGCATTCTACCTCAGCGGTAGAGAGGGGGACATAGTTTTGCATTCTACTTGCCAAAGAGACTGCACCACCGTTAAAGAGGGACACAAGACGTGGGTTGGATTTTTTCTCATTGGTTGCTCCTCCCAAATCAACGTCTTTGTAGCACACCAGCCGCCCTGAGTCAAATAATTCTTGGCCTCCACATTGGAGTCCCATGTGTCGTATTTTTTGCAGTAACACATGATGCGCTTGATTACTTGCCAGTATTGTGGCCTTGGATTAGCCACAAACGCGCTCACTTGTGCCAAAGCATGGTAAATATCATGACGTCTTCGTATTATGGTATACATGAGGCCACTAATAGCAGACTCGTAGGGAATGTTCTCCATCTCACGCCATTCTACCTCCGTGCAAGGGTCCATGGAGGAGGAGAGCTTTATGTATGTTGTCACGGGTGTCCGAATGGGCTTGAATTCCTCCTTGAAGACATCCATAAAGTACTTGATCTAGTTCAGCTTGATAGGGCCTATTGCTTGATTACGGTGGATGACTATCCGGAGGCAGAATGCAAGCCGACCCATGTCATTCATATTGAACCTGTTGGTGAGATCTGTTTTGAGCTTGTTCAACAGCTCGACGAACGACAAGAAAATGACTAGGTCATCTAGGTATAGTGCAAGTGTCATCATGCCTTGCTCATCCTCTCGTACATAGACACTAGAGTCATTATAGCGGTGCGTGAAGGTGAGCTCGGCCATGAAGCTATCCATCTCCTTGTACCACATGCTAGGGCCCTGTTTCAGCACGTAATGTGCTTTGACCAGTTTGCAAACCTTGCACTCATTTTGGTACTTACATCATCACTTCTTTCTACAGCTTCCCATAGAGGAAAGCTATCTTGAAGTCCATATGGTGGACCTCAAGATCTTCTGAAGCAACGACGGACAACATGGATGTGATGGAGGAAAAGGTGACCAGAAGCACAAGGGTCTCCTCGTACTTTGGGCCTACACGCGAGGAAAATCCCTTCGCCATAACTCTTGCCTTGTACTTGTCAACAATACCATCCTACGTGAACGTTTTCTAGAATATCCACTTTGACTCCACCACGAGCGCATTTGGTGGCTTGTACACCAGGACCCATTACCGTTCTCTTCGATGGATGTGAGTTTGCATCTGGCATGTTCATGGCCTTTGCTATGGTCACATGCTCTCCGTAAGCCAAGCATGACCACCTGAGTCTGGTGGATTCTCCACTCTCAGCATTGTACTTGGGCGGATGTTTCTAGTTTTGCGTTATACGCCAGAGTGTTTTGATGGTGCTTTACTTGCTCCTGCACTACTTGTGACCTCTTGTTCAAGAAGGAGCCAGCAGCCTGAGAGTTTGACTCAAAGGCCTTTCACCATTCATGCTTACTGTCAGAGTTTGTCGCTGTGTCAGCCTGCACAGCCACTCTCCTTGGAGTACCATCTTTCACTTGCACCATCTCCAAGTTCTCAACTACATGATCACGTGACTTGAGTGCCACAAGCCATTCGTCTGATTTGGAAGCATGGAAGGGATCCAACAACTCTCCCTTGCCGAGCATCATTTCTTCAAACTCAACATATCGACTCCTAATGAGCTTTTCAGTTGCTTGGTCCCTAAGCATATGTGCCTTCTGTGTAATGTCATATTCGACCATTACAAACTTGCAAGCACGTTCATCCTGCTTGCCGCTTCTTTCTCTTGCATTAACCTTTGCCCAAGCAGTACACCCAAAGACCCTCAAGTTTGAGGCATCTACCTTCTTCCAGAACCAAGCCTCCTCCGGTGTTGAGAGCTACTTCTCTTGCTTTTTCTTAGCACGCCTTTCAAACGCGGCTGCCAGAGTGAGATTCCCAAGGTAGCAAGCAGTTTTGAAAGCTTCAACCTGAAAGCAAGGTGGGAGTTTGGCGTAAAGAGAGCATACTTTGTGTCATGTTGCGGATAGTATGATTCATCCGCTCTGCAATGCCATTACTCAGGGAGGTTTGAAGTGGTTGTCTAGTGGCTTATGCAGTGTTGGGTCAACGAGCCTTTACACGCCTCGTACTCACCACCATTGTCCGTGCACAATGCCTTAACGTTCTTGTTTGTCTGCCACTCTACGATCGTGACAAACTCTTGCAGCTTCTTGACCTCTCCCTCTGCCTTGAGGAAGTATATCCACATCTTGCAATTGTGGTCATCGATGAGGGTCAAAAAATGCTTGCTTTTTATGTTCAACGGAATGTGGAATGGTCCGCACACATCAAAGTGAATCAGGTCCATTATTTTTGTCCCACATTGCCCATTACGCTCAAAGGCCTTTCTCCTTGCCTTGCATTGGAGGCATGACCATATAGCGTCTTGCTCTTTCCCTCATCCTTGGCCTTGCTTCCCTCCATCCCGTGAACCTCTTTATGCTGCTGCATAGATCGCAAGGTGGTGTCAGCGACATGGCCAAACTGCCAGTGGAAAAGCTCGACATCTATGTCTTTGGTGGAATTGGCCGCCATCGTGAGAGTCTGTGCAACAATATCAGGCTTTGGAGACTTGGGCTCTTCAACAGCTGCATATCCCTTGTTTGTACACTCAAGGATTTTTCTCTGCAGCACGTATAGTAAATCAACTCTCAGGACTTGTATGACAATACTCTGCTTGTGATAGAAGATCTTGATATCCTTGTTCTTGACAATCATGGCCTTCTCCTCAATGAAGAGGACCGTCATGTTGTGGTCTATGATTTATGAAACTTACAAGAGGTTTGTCGCAAAACATGGCATGCAGACAACATTCTCCTACTTCAAGCCTTTTTCAGCACCATTCACGCTGATGCTAATCAAGATATCTATCTAACCTTTCGCATGGACAAGGTTGCGGTTAGAATTCCTGAAGTGAGGTTCAGTGTCCCTTTTGGAGATGAACACATCTTTCTCCCTGAAAGAGAGGTGGCTCATGCAAGAGTTGAGCTTGTAGGCTCCACGCTAGAGCATTGCCGCTTCCTTCCTTCCAGACATGCTATTCTCTTGTCAACTTGCATGAGGCGACGCTTTAGAAAATGAGTTCCGACACAATGGTTCTATTTACCTGATATGCTCCTTGCCCGTGGCTCACATTTAGCCATGCACGGGACGCGCTAGGCATGCACTGCTCCCTTGGAGTAAGTCCGCTTGGTCTAGTTCAAATAGAGAAGGCATGTATTGCTCCTTTGGAGCAAATCCCCTTGGTCAAATTTGGATAATATAGCCAGCAAAAACTACCTAGGACAACTCCCTGTCGCTTAGACGTTCCAGAGTTAGTCTCTGGAGCGAGAAGTCACCGGGTCAAATCCCTGTCGAATGACTAGTTTTCTTTATGACCAAAGGGGGTACAAGAAGGTTCTAAGAGACATCTTATAACATTCCAAGGTCCTTTTTGGTGGCTGGCGCCACTTGGCGGTCACAGGGAGGGACATGTAGGCAGAGGGGATGATGTAATCCAGACTACCCCCAAAGTGGCTCATCCAAGGAGCCACTCCGCGCCTCGGCTAGAGGCTAGCTCTATAACTATAGGAATCTGTCCGTTGCCTGTCATCTAGTAGAATTTATATCTTTCAGACTGTTAGAAGAGTTTTCCGCCTGAGGCAGACAATAAAGTAGCATTCGTTGGTCTAAGACCCAGTAGTCAGCTCCTTGGGCAAAAGTGACCAGGTGCTAAGGACACAATGCAATGCATGGTGGGCAACCTTGGCTCCGAGGGTGATATCATCCCTTGGTTGTATCAGGATGAGATCCGTGTGGTGCGGTCCTGCCGTTTGTCTGATCGCCTCTATTGGTTCACGTCTGCAGTTTTGGGCGAATTTGAGACTGAGCGTAAGCTTTCTGGTCGCCTCACGCTATGTGAGTAGGAATTTAGAGACAGTCAGTTTGCGAAGGGAATAACATTGTTTTGCGTTAGTTTTTTAACATGGACATGGTCACAGCATTTACATGGCTAGTGATGAGCTTTCCAACGCACCAAATCGCGCGTGATTCGGCCTAGCGTTGGATAAGTTATGCCTGCCAAAGCGCGGGTCTCACCCACCACATGAGCCTGATGCCACCACTCGCCGTGGCGCCTTTGTTCACGTGCGAAGCGCCTTTCCCAAGGCGCATATCCCATTGTACATGCTGTGGGGGTCCCATGCATTGTTTCCACGCACCCTACCCACTTTTGGGTCGCGTTTGGTGATGGGGTGTAACGAGGTTCGAAACCTGTCCGTGGACCTGCAATCAATATTTTGATTAAGTCCCCGAGTAACAAAACGTACTACTGGATTTCGGACATTGAGCCATGGTTTTGGCTAAGTTCCCCAGTAACAACCCGTACTACTAGATCCGGTGGATGATCCACCTGATCAGGCGGATCATCCACCAAATGCCTCGGCAGGCCTATCGGAGCATTTTCTCCAAATGGTATTTTTGCAACTCAGTCCGGTCGATTATCGACAGTATTTTGAGTCGCAGTCGGCTCTCGCAGTTGCTGCGCACACCCCACCTCTAGAAGGCCATATCTGCGTTGATACTTGTCCCATTCCGGCGAAACAACTTCCACCGGATTCAACAACTTGTCCACTTTCAGGGGTTATCCTCCATTTTTGGATCCGAGCAGTATTTGGGTCACCAGAGCCACCGGAGCAGCTTGTTGGCGCCTCCCGGCGACGCACTTGGGGATGCGGAGGGGCAATTTTTCAACATTCTCCCCCTTGTACCTGCCATGCCCGCTGCTCCTGCTTGCTCTCACTCATCTTGCGCTACACCCTCTAGCCCGTCATAGCTGGTCATCCCAAGTCCGGCCACGCTCATCGCGTGCCGGTCCGCGGGTTGCGCCTTGATCAAGCAATCCACAAGCATGTTGTGCGTGCTGTAGTGCTACAGCACCACCTGCCCCTTCTCGACCATGTTCCGTGCGTAGTGATAACGCACGTCGATGTGCTTCATACTCCTGTGCTGCGTTGGGTTACTGGTGAGCAAAATGGAGCCGGTTTTGTCCTGTTGCACCACCGTAGGCTCCAGCTGCGGCACGCCCAGCTCCCCCAGCAACCTGCGGAGCCATACCGCCTCCTTGACCGTCTCGGGCAGCGCGATGTACTCTGCTTCCACTGTGGAGGTGGCGATGTAGTCTTGCTTCCTGCTGCACTACGAGATCGCTGCACCATCGAGGAAGAAAACGTAGCCGGATGTGGACTTCCGCTTGTCCACATCCCCGGCGTAGTCTCCATCCGTGTAGCAGACCTGACACAAAGGGTCCGTCCGTCCTTTGCCGTCAAACCTCAGGCGCGCACGTGTCGCCTGCAGGTAGCAGCGGATGAGCTTGACCGCCTGCCAGTGTAGTGGCTCTGGATCGGCCACGTACCTGCTTACTTGGCCTACCGCGTAGGCCAGGTCCGGTCGAGTGGCCACCATGGCGTACATGAGGCTGCCTACCACCGATTGGTAAGGCATCCCTGCCATATCCTTCCGCTCTTCTTTTGTTTACAGCGCCATTGCCGCACCTAGTTGACAGGTCATGCAGATAGGACTACACACTGGTTTGCAATCCTCCATGCCGTACCACTTCAGTACCTCGGCCACGTATTTGGCCTGCCCCAGCTCTAGCGTACGTGCCCAACGGTTCCGCGTAATGCTCACCGCAAGGTAGAACTCCAACTCCCCCATGTTCAACATCTGGAGCCTGCTGCTCAGTTGCTCTTTCAGCTGTTGTAGGCTTGGCAAGTCTGATGGCTATCCCAAGGTGGAACTCAACTTGACCCATGTCCTTCATCTTCAACCTGTTACGTAGATCTGTTTTCAGCTTGTTGAAGAACTCGACCAAGGACGAGCAGACAATTTCGTGATCCACATACACTGCAACCAACATCACGCCTTAGTCATCTTCTTGCATATATATACTAGGGTCATTCCGGCAATGCGTATATGTGAGTTGAAGCCTTCCATCTCCTTCTACCACATCCTTGCGCCTTGTTTCAGCCCGTAGAGTACTTTGACCAGTTTGCAAACCTTGCCCTCCGGAGCTTTGACTCCCTTGGGCACTTCCATCAGCATTCATTTGTCTATCTTCTCGTACGGGAAAGCTGTGTTGATGTCAATCTGGTGGACCTCCACATCTTTTGCAGTTGCGATGCCCAACATGGATCTGATGGAGGCAAAGGTGACGACACGCGCAAAGGTCTCCTTGTACTCTAAGCCTGCACGATGGGAAAATCCCTTCGCCACAACTCTTGCCTTGTACCTGTCGATAGAATCATCTTGCTTGAGCGTTCTCTGGACTACCCACTTTGACCTCACTACGTGCGCGTTTGGGGACCTGTCCACCAGAACCCAGGTTTTGTTCTCTTAAATAGATGTCAGTTTGCTATCCACTGCCTCCTTCCACTTGGCTGCATCTGGCAGGTTCATAGCCTCATTTACGGTCACAGGCTCTCCCTTAGCCAAGCATGACCAGATGATCCGTCCATTCTCCACTCTCAGTATTGTACTAGGGCAGAGGTTTCCTCAAGCGTGTACTACCCAAAATTGTTGCTCGTGGTGCTTCAAGGCTTGGTTGCTTGTTGCTCTTGTGCTGCCAGTGATCTGTTGTTTGAGGAAGAGCCACCGGCCTTAAAGTCTGACTAACAAGCCTCGGATGACTCAGACTTAGTGTCAGAGTCCGTTGCTGTGTTAGTTGTGCGGCTACTCACCATACAACACGATCCTTTACTAGTACCATCTGCCAGTTCTCAGGTGCCTCATCACTAGACTCGTGCAACACAACCCACTCTCCCGATTTAGGAGCATGAACAGGGTCTAGCAACTTTCCCTTGCCAAGCGTCCATTCTTCAAATTTGATACCTAAGCTCCTAATGAGCTTTCGAGCCGCTTGGTCTCATAGTCTATATGCCTTGTGTGCAATGTCGTATCAGACCATTACACACTTGCAAGCGCGTGCATCCAGCTTGCCACTTCCTTCTCCTCCTTGGACCTTTCCCCAAGTAGTATAGCCAAAGACCCTCAAGTATGACACATATGGGTTTTTTCCCTTACCAATCCTCCTGTGGCGTCCTGAGCGGCTTCTCTTCTTGCTTCTTACCACACCTCCAAGCGTGGCTACAGGATTAAGATTCATAAGGTAGGAAGCAGTTATTGTTGCTTCATCCCAAAAACGAGGTGGGATGTTGGCGTCAAAGAGCACCCTTCTTGTCATGCTGAGGGTAGTCTCATTTATATGCTCGGCAACGCCATTACTCTGGAGGGTGTAAGGTTTGGTGGTCTGGTGGTTCATGCCGTGTTGGCTCAACCAGCCTTTCCATGCTTTGTACACACCGCGGTTGTCCGTGCGCAGTGTCGTGACCTTCTTGCTTGTCTGCCGCTCTACCATCGCGACAAACTCATGCACCTTATCTTTTACCTCTCCCTTTTTCTTGAGGTAGTAGATCCACATATTGCGTTTGTGGTCATCAATGAAGATCAATAGATACTTGATGCTGCCATTCAAAGAGGTGTGGAATGGTTCGCACACATCAGAGTGAATCAAGACAAAGATTGCTACCGCATGTTCCCCAATGCGCTGAAAGGACTTTCTCTTTGCCTTGCCTTGGAGGCATGGCTCACACAACTTGTTGTACTTTCCCTCATCCTTGTCCTTGCATCCCTCTATCCCATGAACCACTTCGTGCTGCTGCATAGCTTGCCGTGTGCTGTTGGCCACCTGCCAAAACTGCCTGTGCCACAGCTCAGTATCTGTTTTGTTGGAGTTGGCCGCCATGGTGACGGCCTGTTTTGCTTCATCAGCCTTTGGAGACTTGGGCTCTTCAACGGCTGCATATCCCTCACTTGTACCCTCAACGGGCCTGGTCTGCAGCACGTAGAGCCCATCAAATCTTGGGACGCGTGCGACAAGCCTCTCCTTGAGATAAGAGATCTTAATGTCCTTGTTCTTGACAAGCACGGCCTCCTCCATAGTGAAGACGACCCTCATGATGTGGTCCGTGGTTATGGACACCGACAAGATATTTACCGCAAAAGAGGCCATGTAGAGAACGTTCTCTAGCTTCAATTCTTTCTTAGCTCCGTTCATGTTAATGTTGATCAACTTATCTCCCTCGCCTTGCGCATGGAAAAGGTAGTTGTTGGCACACGTGAAGCGATGTTCAGTGTCCTCAATGGAGATGAACCCATCCTTCTTCCTTGAAGAGTGGTGGTTTGTACAAGAGTTGAGCCCCTAGGCTCCATGCTTGAGCAGTGCCGCTCTCTTTGTAACTGGAAGGCTCTGTGCCATCATGTTTGTCATCTTCTTCTTATCCTTTCCTTTCCCCTCATATCTACCACCATTATCCCCGTCTTCCTTCTTGTGAGCCCTGCACTCTTGTGCCCAATGCCCGGGCTTGCCACAGCTATGAGACTTCCCGGGACGCTTTGAGCCCTTTCTCGGGTCACCATTGCCTTTCCCTCCACCGGCATCGTGTCCGATACTCCTTTGACTGCAAGAGGAGTTGTTGCCATGACCACCGTACCATGAAGCATAGGGTGAAATGTTAGCCTCATTACTGCTACGACAGTGGCCTCCTTGCGCACGTACTTGGATAGTACCTCATATGTCAAATTCTCGTCCTTCAAACCGCCAAAGACGGTGATGAGAGGACCCTAGCTGACAAGTAGCGCCATGAGGAGGATCATGGCCTGCATGTTGGTGTCGATTTCCCAGTTCATTTGGGTGACTTGTTGCTGCAGTCCTTCAAAGTGCTACATGATGTTCAAAATGGACTCTCTCTTACTCACTCTCATTGAAATTGGGTTTTGAAGGATGAAGAGGTCATTTGCAAGACCCGTTGATTGGTGTAAACGTGCAAGCTTCTTATAAACCTTTGATGCATGTGTGATACCTTGGAGATGGACATGTTTGACTCATGCACAAATGTCACACGGATCGCAAGCACTATGTCATTCTTGACACTCCGCGCTTCATATTAAGTATCTGTTTTTGGAGGTTCAAACGCTTCTCCAATGAACATCTTCAAGTAGCCACGCACCCTCAAGACAGTCTCAAATTGCCATTTCCACAAGGAAAAACCAAATTGTGTGAACTTTGCTATGTCACAATTGACGTGCACAAGAGTGAGCGCCATGGGTGTCGTCATATTGTTTATCCACTTCTCTGCTTCACTGCTTCTCCACTTCCTTGAGGCCAATGTAGGCGGATGTAGGCTGTTATGTGCTACCGGTTTAGAAGGTGCAGAGTCGTTGCTTACCCCTTTGCTGTTGATCACCTGTAAACAGAGAAGAACGCACACTAGCAAACCGAGGGTTGTGCCTCCAAGGGCAGAGCTTATCTTGGTGATGGCCCAAGGGTCGTATCTCCAAGGGCACAGGTTATCCTCGGCACTTGTCCCCTAAGTCCCATCACTCGTTGTTGGGGCTGATGAAGTAAATGGAGCAGATGGAGCTAATGGAGCTGATGTGCACTGCAAGATAGAAAGGGCAAGAGTGTGCGCATAAGTGTACCTTACAATTAGTTAGTGTGAGCCTATAATCCTTTGTCAGTTTACCTGAGGCGACAGTCTAGAAAACGCGGTCTAACACTGTAGTTCCCGCTGACTTCTCTTTGTATTGCAACCAAGAGATGACATGACCCTCAGAGCGAAGGTTCCTCATTGAGTAGTTCATAGGAATCACTTCCTTCCACTGTGTCCGTTGCACCTGATCACTTTTGCGTGAGGAACAAACTCTTGGACCTTAGACCAACCAATGCTTCTTTATTGTCTACCTCTGGTGGAAAATATTATTAGGAGTCTCAACGGTAACAACTATACTTAATGAAAGGCAAGTGACACGTTATCACAGTTCTAGAGCCAGCCTTTAGCCTAGGTAGCAGTGGCTCCTTGGATGAGCCAATTTGAGGGTAATCTTAATAGCATCATCCCCCTTGCCTACATGGCGCTCCCTCTGCCTGCTAAGTGGCGCCACCCACAAGGATGGACATTGGAATGTTCTAAGATGTCCATGAGAACCTCCCTGTTCCCCTTTTGGTCACAAAGAAAATTAGTCACGGGACTGGGATTTGACCCCGTTACCTGTTGCTCAACATACTAACTATACAACATACAAGCCACAGTGAGCTGTCCCAGGTAGTTTTTGCAAGCTATACTATCAAGTTTAGACCAAGGGGACTTGCTGGAAAGGAGGAGTGCATGCCTTAACTATCTGGACCAGACTTAGGGGACTTCCTCCAAGGGAGCAGTGCACGCTTAGTCCATCCTGTGCTTCTGAAAATGTCACCAGTGGACAAGGAGCACATCAGGTCAACACGGGATTTGCCATGTGCTGGCTCACAGCGCTCACAACCTATGCGAGGTCCAGCCTGGTTGCCACCATGAGGTACATGAGATTGCTTAGGGCGCTCTGGTACTTCTACCGGTGAACTACATCCGCTTCTCCATTGAAGCTCAAGAGGTACCGGCTCGTCTCTAAGGGCTTTCCAATGGGTTTAGCCTCTCCCATGTGGAACTACTACAAGAAATCCTCGATGTAGCGGCTCTGCTGGGCAAGGGAGAGCATGATTTGCGGTTACACGTGGTCCAGATACTCGTGAAGTATGACGCCTCCCCGAGATCAGACGTTTGGAAGCGCTCCTACATGGCCTCCTTGAACTCCTGTAGTGCAAACATACTATTGGAGAGGAGGAGCATGTCATCCACATATAGAATGATCATAAGGATCTCATGCCCATGCGACCAACGATAGACACTATAGTCACACTTGTTTTGCTTGAACCACATGCACTGCAGTGCTGCATCGAAATTCTTGTTCCAAGCAAGGGACACTTGCTTGAGGCCATATAGCAACATCGGCAGCTTGCAAACCAAGTGCTCGTGCCCATTTATGACAAATCCCTCCTAGTGGTCATACATACCAAAATTGCATAGAGAATTGCCATGTGTCCACGGCTAGCACACAAGGATCTCACCTCACCTAAAAAGCATGGAAAGATAGTCTTTTCCTATTGACCACACTGTGACAAGGTAACCTAAGAACATAGGACCCTTTTGGATATTTCTATCATTAAGTCTTGACCCTGGGCCTTTTGTCATTTTCTTTTCTCAGAGAAAGGCATGAAGCCATTGCCCATGCTCACCTATATACAAGCTGTCGATGATCCTATAAACTTAAAGAAGTCATATCTCCCAATGAGACTGTTAGATCGGCTTCAAACTTGGACCGTATACATTTTGCCACTATGTCTTTCAATTAGGGGACTATTCTCCATCTCATGCCATTCTGCTGCCGTGTTAGAGCTCATGGAGGAGGATATTTTGATGTCTTTTGTCATGCATGTGCTTGTGGGCTTGAATTCCTCCATGTTGTAGTGATTGATGACCTCCATGATGTACTTCGTCGGGGTCAGCTCGATGGTACCGGTTGCTTGATTACGGTGGACGGCTATCGTGATGTAAAACTTGAGTGGACCCATGTCCTTAATCTTGAACCTGTTGATGAGATCTCTCTTCAGCTTCTTCAACAGCTCGATCGACAACAAGCAGATGATCAGGTCATCCACGTACACTCCAAACAACATCAAGCCTTGTCTACTCCCCCGCACAAAGACACTAGGGTCATTCTAGCAGTGTGTGAAGGTGAGCACGGCCATGAAGCAATCCATCATCTTGTAGTACATCGTTAGCACCTGTTTTGTCCTGTATAGTGCATTAACCAGTTTGCAAACCTTGCCCTCTAGAGCTCTCATTCACTCGGACACTTCCATCAGCACTTCTTTATCTATCTTCTTGTAGATGAAAGTTGTCTTGACATTCATCTAGTTAACCTCTAGATCTTTAGCAGCAGCGATACCCAACATGGATGTGATGGAGGCAAAGGTGATGACAGACGTAAAGGTCTCCTTATACTCTCAGCGTGCACGATGGGAAAACCCCTTTGCCATAACTCCTGCCTTGTACCTGTCTATAGTGCAATCCTACTTGACCTTTATTCGGAGTACCATCTTTGACCCCAACCCGTGCAAGTTTTGGAGCCTTTCCACTAGAACCCATGTTCCATTATCATGAATGGATGCGAGTTCGCTATCCATTGCCTCCTTTCACTTGGCTGGATCTGGCATGTTCATAACATCCGTTACGGTCACATGCTCTCCTTGAGCCAAACATGACCAGCTAAGTCTGGTCCATTCCGCACTCTCAGCATCGTACTTGGGTGGAGGTTTTTTTTAGCGCATACAACGCCAAAGTGTTGCAAGTGGTGCTTCAAGGCTTAGTTGCTTTTGTTGCTCCTTACGCTCCCAGTGATCCATTGTTTGAGGAACCACCAGGGGCGTGAGAGTTTGACTCACAGGCCTTGGACGACTTCGATTGAGTGTTAGAGTCTGTCTCTGTGTCAGCTTGCACCACCATCCTTCAGTGGCACCATTTGCCAGTTCAAGGGTGCCTGATCACCTTATTTGAGCAACACGACCCACTACTCTGATTTGGGAGCATGGACAGGATCCACTGACTCTCCCTTGCCGCGCGTCCTTTCATCAAACTGAACATCTCAGCTCCTTGGATGTAGGCCTACCTGTCCTTCTCTTCCACTCCTCATATGCCGGTGCTGCAGTTGAAGATGAACTTGCATCTACTCCACCTTTTTGTGGTGTCTTCATTACGACTACCTCAGCTACGGTGATGCCTTTTGCTGGTGGAGGCGGAGCGCGCTCGTTGCCGCTTACCACCTCCCATACGCCCCTCTCCTCCAAAAGGAGGCGGGTACGGATCTTCCCAAACGTGAAGTTGGCGTGTCCTTCTAGCTTCTTCAAGGGCTAGGCTGCTAGTACCATGCCTACCGATGCCATTTTAATTCTTTGTGATGCTCAACGCTGCCCTTGATTGGCTGTGCTACCCCTGCTTCTGTTGTAGCTTCCACCATACGTTTTCTGATACAAAATGGACTATACAGGCTAAGTGCTTGGGAATTTGGAAAACAAGGAGCCCACCTCTGCACAATTCAGCTCAAAGTCTTTCAGATGGGCACATCACACAGGGTCATAAACAAGGTATTTTAAAGGATATGCCCTTTTTAAAACAAGGTATGCTTTTGCTCCTACTCCAACTCAGACCAGCTAGCTTGTAAACAATATTTTTCCCATATGTACTCATGGAATTCATACATTCTTGTACCAGTACAAAGCTTTCAAAAACATTCAATATGCATGTGCTACTTTCCAAATTTGACAGATAAATGAGAGTTATGGTCATCACAAGGCAAGAGTCTTACTAAGAGAAAAGAGTATAGCCCTGGGTAACCGCTCCCCGCTAGGGCCAAGGTTCCATAAAGAGCACTGCAAAGGAATCACTTCCTCTCTTTGTGTCCTTAGCACCAGGTAACTCTCGCTCGATGTGCAAACTCCTGAGGCTTAGACCAAGCAATGCTTGTTTAGTGTCTGCCTCTAGAACAACTCTGTTGGGAGTCTGAAAGGTAAGAGATGTAATCAATGACAGGCAACTGACAGGTTCTTATAGTCCTAGAACCAGTCTCTAGCGGAGGCGCGCAATGGCTCCATGGATGAGCCACTTTGGGATCAATCGGGACTAAATAATCACCCTTGCCTACATGGCGCTCCTTGTAATTACCAAGGGGCGCCAGCCACTACAAAGGACCTCGGAATTTTCTAAGATGTCTCTTAGAACCTTCCTGTCCACCTTTGGTCACAAAGAATGTTATTCACTAGGCTCAAGTTTTACACTGTGACCTCTCACTCCAGAGACTAACTCTCCAATGTCTAAGCCACAAGGAGTTGTCCTAGGTTGTGTTTGCTGGCTACACTATCCTGTTTAGACCGAGAGGAATTGCTCCAAAGGAGGATTGCATACCTTGTCTATGTAGACCAGACTCATGATACTCCAAGATAGCAGTGCATGCCTAGTCCATCTTGTGCCTATCCAAATATCCGCCATGGACAAGGAGCATATCTGGTTAAAAAACTCTCCCTTGCACCTCTATCCATTAGCTATAAGATCTCTCCACTCTTCCACAGTCTTTGCCTCAGTCTTTGTCCGCTGTGTTGACCATAAGGATGCCTTAAGCACGTGTAGAGTGCAATGGGCTAGCTTGTGCCTTTGTCCAATAATCTGCGAGAATCTTCTTGGTCTCCACGTATTTGAGGTACACAATCTCCTTCACGACCAGGTCAAGTCATTAGTGCTACTAGATGGCAATGTGCTTGGTCCGCTGATAGATGACATCATCCTCTGCCATTTTCATTGCATTATTGTTGTTACTACGGACCTCTGTTGCCTCGTTTGTGGCCCTTTTATCTCGGCAAGCAAACCGCATAGTCATTGTGTCTCTTGCATGCTTTTGACAAATTGATGTTTCAACTTGCCTTTGTTGACGGTCTAGAAAATGGGTTCCGACACAATGGTTTGCATCGACCGTGCTTGGTATTGCAACCAAGAGATGATAGCACCCTCAAAGCAAACTTTCGACACTGAGCAGTTCATAAGAATCACTTTCTTGCACCGTGTCCTTGGCACATGGCTGTCGTTGGCACATGTGAAGTGACGTTCAGTGTCCACAAATTGCCATTTCTACAAGGGAAAACCAGACTCTGTGAGCTTTGACATCCCACCGTTGACTGCTCCAGAGTGAGCGCCACGGGTGTTGTCATACTGCCTCTTTGTTTCTCTTTTCTTTCCTCTTTTTAGGCTGATGTGGGTTGATGTAGGCTGATGTAGGCCAAGAGACATCTTACAACATTCCAAGGTCTTTCATGGTGGCTCGTGCCACTTGGTGGTCAGAGGGAATGCCATGTAGGCATTGGGGATGATTGAATCCATATTGTCCCCAAAAAGGCTTAGGAGCCACTGCGCGCCTAGGCTACAGGCTGGCTTTACGACTATAAAAACTTGTCAGTTTTCTATCATTGAGTACAATTCTTACATTTGAGACTCCTAACAGAGTTGTCCACCAGAGGCAGATACTAAACAAACATTGGTTGGTCTAAGCCCCAAAGAATTTGCTCCTTGCGTGAAAGTGACCAGGTGGTAAGGACACAGTGCAAGGAAGTGATAGTTATTAATTGCTGAATGCGGAACCTTGGTACTGAGGGTGATATCATCTCTTGGTTACAATACCAAGAGCGATCGGCGTGAACTATTGTGTCACAGCCTATTTTCTAGACCGTAGCCTCAGGCAGGTTGACAAAGGGTTATGGGCCCACACTGACTAGTTCTAAACCATGCCTATGCGCATGCTCTCGCCCTCTCTGTCTTGGAGCGCGCATCAGCTCCATCAGCTCCATCTGCTCCATCAACTTCATCAGCTCCAACAGCGGGTGTTGGCACATAGCAACCAACGTCCAAGGATAAACTCTGGCCTTGGAGGTACGACTTTTGAGCCGTAACCAGGATAGGCTCTCCCCTTGGAGGCACGACCCTTGGTTCACTAGTCTGCGTTCTTCTTTGTTTGCAGGCAATCAACAGCTAAGGGTAAGGCGACAGGAATGCACCTTCTAGTCTGGTAGCAGATGAGAGCCTGCATCGGCCTACATTTCCCTCAACAAAGCAAAGTAGGGGAGAAATAGAGAAGCAGTATGACGACACTCGTAATGCTCATCCTTGAGCATGTTAATGGTGGGATGTCAAAGTTCATGGGGAAAAGTGTTTTCCTTATCGGAATGGCAATTTGAGATTGTCATGCCAGTACGTGGCTACTTGGAGATGTTCATTGGAGAAGAGCATGAACCTCCAAAATCAGATATTGGATATGAAACGTGGAGTGTCAAAAATGACAGGGCGCTTGCGATTCTTGTGACATCAGTGCATGAGCCACAGTATGTCCATCTCCAATGTATCACACATGCATCAAAGACTTGTGGCAAGGTTGCACGTGGACTCTAATCAATGGCTCTTGGAATTAATCTCTTTATCCTTCAAAGGCTGGTTTTGATGACAGTGAGCAAGGGAGAGTCGATTCCAAACATTCTGTTACAGTTTCAAGGAATGTTACAACAAGTGACTGAAATGAACTAAGAAATCAACACCAACATGTAAGCGATGATCATCCTCATGGAGCTACCTAAAAGGGGGTGTCCTCCAATCAACGGCTTTGGCGGCTGGAAAGAGAAGGATTTGACGTATGCGGCAGTGTCAAAGTACATGCGCAATGAGGCCATGCGTCGCAGTGGTAGTGAGGCTATCATTTCAGCCTATGCTACACTGTACGTTGCTTGTGGCAACAACTGCTCTTTTGGTCAGAGTAGTGGTGGAAGCGCTTGCACTAAAAGAAATGACAATGGTAGCATTGGAAAGAGTTCAAAGCATCCTGAAAGTGCCATAACTGTACCAAGCATCAGCATTGGGCACGAGAGTGCACGCCTACCAAGAAGGAGGACAGAGATCATGGTGGTAGATATGAGGGTAACGAAAGAGGTAAGAAGGAGTTGACAAACATGATGGTTGAGACTGTGCAAGGAACCAAGGGAACGGCAATGCTCAAGCGTGTAGCCTACCGACTTGACCCCAGCACAAACCACCACTTTTCAAGGGAGAAGGATGGGTTCATCTCCATTTAGGACACTAAACGGCACTTCAAGTGTGCCAACTAGAGCCTTGTCCATGCACGATGCGAGGGAGATAAGTTAATCAGCATCGACATCAATGGTGCTAAAAACACTTGAAGCTCAGGAACGTCGTCTACATGCCCTCTTTTCCGGCTCATTGCTTGTCAGTGTCCACATATGGACCATGACATGATGGTCGCTTACACGGAGGAGGAGGCCATGATTGCCAGGAACAAGAACATCAAAATCTCTTATCCCAAGGAGAGTCTTGTCGCACATGTCCCAAGCGTTGATGGGCTCTATGTGCTGTACACCAAGCCCTTCAAGAGTACAAATGAGGGTGAACCTGCAGTCGAAGAGCACAATTCTCCAAAGCGCGATGATGCACCCCGGGCCGTCACTATGGCGGCAAACTCCATGGACACGGATGTTGAGCTATGGCACATGTAGTTTGGGCATGTGGCTGACAGCACACTGCAAGCTATGCACCAGCATTAAGTGGTTCATGGGATATATGGATCCAAGGCCAAGGATGAGGAAAAGTGCAAGAAGTTATGTGAGCTATGCCTCGAAGGCAAGGCAAAGAAAAAGCCCTTTGAGCGTAATGGGCAATGTGTGGCGGCAATCTTGGACCTGATTTAGTCTAATGTCTGCGGACCATTCCGCACCCCCTAGAACGGCGGCATCACCTATTTCTTGACCTTCGTTGATGACCACAGTTGCAAGATGTAGATGTACTTCCTCAAGACAAAGGGAGAGGTCAAGGAGAACCTGCAATAGTTTGTCGCGATGTTAGAGCGGCAGACAAGGAAGAAGGTCAAGGCACTGCGCACAGACAACAGTGGTCAGTATGAGGCGTGCAAAGGCTGGTTGAGCCAACACAATATCAACCACTAGACCACCATGCCTTACAACTCAAGATTAATGGCGTTGCTAAGCGGATGAACCGGACTATCCTCAGATTGATACAAAGCATGCTCTTCCACTCGAAACTCCCATGTCGCTTCTAGGCTGAAGCTACAAGAACCCCTTGCTACCTTGTGAATCTCACTGTGGCAGCCTTGCCTCGAAGGTGCGGTAAGAAGCAGCAATAGAAGCAGCTCATGAAGCAACAAGAGGCTTGGTCAAAAAAGAAGCCAGATGTCTCACACTTGAGGGTCTTTGGCTCTACTACCTGGGAAAGGCCCAAGCAGGAGAAGAAAGTGGCAAGCAATATGCACGTGCTTGCAAGTGTCTTATGGTCGGATACGACACTACACACAAGGCATACAGGCTATGAGACCAATCGGCCAGAAAGCTCATCAAGAGCCAAAATGTCGCATTTGAAGAAAAGAAGCACGGCAAGGGAGAGTCGCTGGACCGTGTCTATGCTCCCAAATCAGGAGAGTAGGTATTGTTGCTCCAGTCAGGTGATCAGGCAACTGAGAACTGGTTGATGGTAGTAGTGAAGGATGGTGTTGCAAGGGGAGTGGCTGTGCAGGCTGACAAAGCAACAAACGTTGACATTGAGTCTAAGTCCTCCAAGGCTTTTGAGTCGCACTCTAAGGCCGATGGCTGTTCCTCAAACAACAGATCAGTGGCAACGTAGGAGCAATAGAAGCAACTAAGCCTTGAAGCACCAAGAGCAACACTTCAGCATAGTACGTGCCAGAAAAACATCCGCCCAAGTACGATGCTAAGAGTGTGGAATAGACCGGACTCCGCTGGTCATGCTTGGCTTCGAGAGACCCTTTGACCCTAACAAAGGCTATGAACATGCCAGATGCGGCCAAGTGGAAGTAGGCATTTGATTGCGAACTCACATCCATTGAAGAGAACAGAACCAGAGATATGGTGGACAGGCCCCAAAACACGCATGTGGTGGGGTCAAGGTAGGTACTCCAGAACATTTTCAAGCAGCATGATACTTTTGACAAGTACAGGGCAAGAGTTGTGGCGAAGGGATTTTCCCAGGGTGTAGGCTAAGAGGATAAGGAGACCTTTGCTCCTGTAACCTTTGCCTCCATCAATTCCATGTTAGACATTGCTGCTGTAAGATGTTTGGAGGGCCACCCGATGGACGTCACGACAGATTTCCTCTACGAGAAGCTAGACAAAGAAGTGCTGATGGAAATTCCCTAGGAAATGAAATCTCTAGAGGGAAAGGCTTGTAAACCGGTGAACGCACTATATGGGTTGAAACACGCCCCAAGGATATGGTACAAGGAGATGAACGGCTTCATGGCGGGGTTCACTTTCACACACTGCCATAATGGTCATAGTGTCTATGTGTGAGAGAATTAGGAAGATTTGATACTGGTTGCACTGTATGTGGATGACCTGATCATTTGCTTGTCGTCGGTCAAGCCGTTGAACAACCTAAACATATATCTGAGCAACACTTTCAAGATGAAGGACATGGGTCCGCTCAAGTTCTACCTTGGGATAGCCGTCCACTGCATTTGAGTAGCAGGCACCATTGAGTTGAACCACTCGAGGTACATCATGGAGGTCCTCAAGCGCTACAACATGGACGAGAGCAAGCCCATGAGCACACCCATGACAACAGACATCAAGCTCTCCTCGTTCATGAGCCCCAACATGGAAGCAAACCGGTGTGAGATGGAGAGCATTCCATACTAGTGTGCGGTAGGCAGCCTCATACATGCCATGGTAGGAACACGCCCTAACATTTGCTATGGTGTGGGACAAGTGAGCAGGTTTGTGGCCAGTCTCGGGCCGCACCACTGGCAAGCAGTCAAGCGTATCATGCGCTATCTACAGAAGACGCTGTTGGCTACTGAGCTAACCACCTCCGGCAGAGAAGCCGCGAAACCCAAAAAAGCTCACAAAGGTTTTTACGCCTTCTTCCTTTGCAGGTATGTTTCGTGCACCCCAAACTTAATCATGCATACACTTCACCTTCAAGAGTACTAGCGCATTAGCATTACATCTCAAGAAGAGTCCAAGTCGTCAATACGTAAGAGAGCATCAAGCAAGGGTTAATTGATCAACATGCAAGACAAGTCCTTTTATAGCTGTCTGTCCAGTCCTAGAACTCAAAAGCACATCCCTAATAAGTGGCTTGACCCTGCCACATCACCAAGACACTTGCGCTGTGAGCTTGACACATAAGCATCCCTGTGCCAAGGTGACTGATCAACCGTCTTGCTTCCCAGAAGCAATGGACTTTCTTTCTTGGAAGCTTCTAAAACAACCAAGATGTGCATGGAGCCAAGATCGAGCTCATGACCTCTCACTTGGTCAAATCAACAAAATGGCCAAGTTAACCACTCACCTACATGGTGTACTCACATGTCATATATCACATGAGACAGAGCAAAGTTGAGTCACCCTACAACAAATCCAGGGGTCATACCTCCACAAGGGGCGGAGCATTCCTGATTCGTCGTACAAGACTGAACAAGGAGCAAACATATTCAACAAATCTCTCCCTTGGACCTTGCGTTAGTTTCCATCATCATTCTTCATCACTTGCGTTGACCA
Organism: Penium margaritaceum; assembly: GCA_023375785.1. Taxonomy (NCBI): domain Eukaryota; kingdom Viridiplantae; phylum Streptophyta; class Zygnematophyceae; order Desmidiales; family Peniaceae; genus Penium; species Penium margaritaceum. The sequence goes on along the minus strand of SZWC01000111.1, from coordinate 57,105 downwards.
TGCCGATACCTTGCGTGCCCGCCTGGTGGAGATCCTTGTCCAGTGGTTTTGTAAGCATGTCAGCCCGGTTTAGCTTAGTGCCGACATACTACAGCTCCACTGTTTGCTTGTAGACCAAGTCCCAAGCATAGTGGTAGCGGATCTCGATGTGCTTCATGTGCCTGGACAGAACTTGGTTCTTGGACATGTCAATCGCGCTCATGTTTTCAATCTTGATGATTTTTGCTGTTGCCTGTGGTGCCTTCATCTAAGAGAGCAAGCTACAAAGCCACTGCACCTCTTTACACACTTCAGCCAATGCAATGTACTCAGCTTGAGCTATTGACAGAGAGACAAACTCCTACTTGCGACTCGCCCAACTGACAGCACCTCCATTTAGCATAGACACAAAGCCGGAGGTGGATTTTCTGTTGTCGATATTGCCTCCCCAGTCAGCGTCGGTGTAGTACATGAGACGGAGTGACGCGGATCCAGCGATGCCTCCAAACTGGAGTCCCACGTGTCGCGTCCCCTTAAGGTAGTGCATGATACGCTTCACAGCCTGCCAATGTAGTGGACCAAGATTGGCCACAAACCGGCTCACCTGCCCAACAACATGGACTATATCTGGCTGGGTGGCGACCATGGCATACATCAGACTGCCCACTGCAGACTGATATGGGATGCCCAGCATGTCAGTTTTCTCCGCTTCGTTGGATGGGGACATGGAGGTCGAGAGCTTGCACTCTGAGCTCATGGGTGTGTTGGCATGCTTGCAATCTGCGATGTCGTATCGTTTAAGGATGGAGTCGATGTGCTTTGTCTGGTTCAGGCTGATGGTACCTGCGGCTCTATCACGCTTGATGGCAATGCCAAGGTAGAAGTTAAGAGGACCCATGGCCTTCATCTTGAACCTGCTACTCAGCTGCCCCTTGAGATCGTCTAGCAGCTGCGTTGAAGAAGAGCACAGAATCAGGTCATCGACATAGAAGGCGACCAACATAGTCCTTTTGTCGCTCTCATGCACGTACATGCTATGGTCGTTGTCGCAGTGCATGAAGGACTCCTTGGCCATGAATGTATCCATCTCTTGGTACCAAAGTCTTGGCGCTTGTTTTAGCCCATAGAGCTCCTTCACCAGCCTGCACACCTTGCCCTCGAGCGCATCAACCCCCTCTGGGACCTCCATTAGCACCTCCTTGTCAATTTTGCCGTAAAGGAAGGCTGTCTTGACATCCATCTGGTGGACCTCCATGTTCTTGGCAGTAGCAATGGCGAGCATTGACCGGATGGAGGCAAACGTCACGACGGGAGCAAACGTCTCATCGTACTCTGAGCCAGGCCGTCGAGAGAACCCCTTGGCTACAACCCGTGCCTTGTACTTGTCTATCTTACCATCCTGTTTCCTTTTTACTTTCAGCACCCACTTGGAACCCACAACATGAGCGCCGGCAGGTCTGTCCACCAGTACCCATGTCCCATTCTCCTCGATGGAGCTGAGTTCACTGCGAATTGCCTCGTCCCACTCAGCTCTGTCAGGCCGCGCGAGTGCCTCTACGACAGACGTTGGCTCCTCTTGAACCATGATCGAAGAGTTGAAGCCTGTCCATTCACCCCTATCTGCATCGTAATGCTACCGAGGAACTTTCAGACGTGAACTGCTCCTTGGGCCTGCTTGCTGGTGCTGTTGATGTAGAGGCTAGAGGTTTGTTTTGTCGTCGATGGGAGGAGAGGTATCCTCCTCATGGTCTAGAGGATCAGATACGTCGGACTCAGAGGCTGATTCCTCCGAGTCATCTTCATCAGCTTCTCTCCCTGTTGTAGTACCCAGTCCATGCCATTGTGCTGGTGCTTCGTCTCCCTCCTCAAGAAGAGTGAGCCACTCTCCTTGTTTTGGAGTGTTCTCAAGTTCAAGAAGCTCTCCCTTACTCCCTGAACGTTCGTAGAAATCCACGTCTTTACTACGGATGACCTTCTTAGCTCCTACGTCCCACATTCTATACGCTCTGTAGGCGGTGTCATAGCCGATGAAAATACACTTTCGTACTCTTGCATCGAGCTTTCCAGGACCCTCACCCGCCTGGACCTTGGCAAAGCCGGTGCAACTGAACACCTTGAGATGGGAGGCGTCCGGCTTCTTGCCCGACCATGCTTCTTGAGGTGTCTTCAGCTACTGTGTCTGCTTCTTCTTGCCTCTCCTTCCCAGAGCTGCTGTAGGTGTAAGGTTCACAAGATACATAGCCGTGCGTGCTGCTTCAGCCCAGAACCTAGGAGGCAGCTTGGCGTCAGAGAGCATGCACCCTGTCATGCCAAGGAGGGTCTGATTCATCCTCTCTGCTACGACGTTGCTTTGATGTGAGTAGGGAGTAGTTTTCTGGTGTTCAATGCCCTGTGCCTTGAGCCACTCCTTGTAGGCTTCGTACTCCCCCCCATTGTCCGTCCTGAATGCCTTCACCTTTCTTCCACTCTGTCGCTCGACCATAGCGACAAAGGCTTGCAGATTCTCCTTCACCTCACTTTTCTTTTTAAGAAAGTATATCCAGACCTTGCGCCTGTTGTCGTCGATGCATGTGAGGAAACATCTGCTGCTTCCATTGGACGGTATGCGAAAGAGACCACACACGTCAGAGTGGATGAGGTCAAGGGGTGCCAGAGCACGCGTACCATTATGCTTGAAAGGTTTCTTCTTGGCCTTGCCTTGAAGGCATGGCTCACACAAGATCCCAGCTCCCTCCGCCTCATC
>SZWC01000111.1:36322-53930 GCA_023375785.1 Penium margaritaceum | reverse complement strand
GCAGCGTCATCAGAAAAATCATGGCCTGCATATCCGATTTCAGGTCCCACCCCATGCCGTTGGCTTGTTGCAAGAGAGTCTCAAACTTCTGCATAAAGGCAGAGACATCCTCCCCGTCACCAAGCCTCATATTGATGAGGTTTTGTAGAATGACGAGACGGTTGGCAAGTGAGGAGGACTGAAACACCTTGCCCAGTTTGGCGTATGCCGCGGCTGCCACTGTACAACCGCTGATGTGTGAGAGGACTAAGGGTTGTATGGAGGACACGAGAACGGCAAGAGCCTTCTTGTTGAGCTTGACCCATGCCACAAGGTCAGCACCCTCCTCCTTTGGTGCTGGGATACTTCCCTCACAATATCCTAGCAAGTCTCTATCATCCATGATGATCTCAAACTGCCACTTCCAGAGAGCAAACCCCTCTGCATCAAACTTGAAGATGGGAGAATGATTCCCTGTTTCCCCTGTCCCTGCCATCCCTACACCTAGAACTATTACAGCTGCTACACCTGTTGTTGATGCCGATGCACCTGTGTTTGAGGCCGTTGTAGGCTGTTGGTGAGAAGAGGCAACTGCTGGCCTTGTTCGCGTTGGCCGATGCAAGCAGATGTAGGCTGATGTAGGCTGATGTAGGCTGATGTCAGCTCCCAAGGCAGAAAGGTGTAGATGTGTTGCATTCCCCTCCGGCTGATGATTGACCTTCAAACAGAGAGGATGGGTGAGAGCGAAGGCGCTCTCACTGCTTGTGACTTTCGCGGTTGCGTGCGTGAAACTTCTCTAACTAGAGGAGTGGGCCCATAACCCTTTGTTAGCTACTGAGCTAACCACCTTCGGCAGAGAAGCTAAGAAACCCAAAAAAGCTCACAAAGGTTTTTACACCTTCTTCCTTTGCAGATATGTGTCGTGCACCCCAAACTTTATCAGGCATACACTTCACCTTCAAGAGTACTAATGCCTTAGCATTACATCTCAAGAAGAGCTCAAGTTGTCAATACGCAAGAGAGCATCAAGCAAGGGTTAATTGATCAACATGCAAGACAAGTCCTTTTATAGCTGTCTGTCCAATCCTATAACTCAAAAGCACATTCCTAAGAAGTGGCTTGACCCTGCCACATCACCAAGACACTTGCGCTGTGGGCTTGACACATAAGCATCCCTGTGCCAAGGTGACTGATCAGCCATGTTGCTTCCCAAAAGCAATGGATTTTCTTTCTTGGAAGCTTCTAAAACAACCAAGATGTGCATGGAGCCAGGATCGAGCTCATGACCTCTCACTTGGTCAAATCAACAAAATGGCCAAGTTAACCACTCACCTACATGGTGTACTCACAGGTCATATCTCACATGAGACAGAGCATAGTTGAGTCACCCTACAACAAATCCAGGGGTCATACCTCCACAAGGGGCAAAGCATTCCTGATTCGTCGTACAAGACTGAACAAGGGGCAAACATATTCAACAGAAGCGACACATTGGACTCTAGTTTGGAGGCTAGGACGGATCCGACCCGTTACGGGAGGTGGTTACACCGACATTGACAAGAGAGGAAGAATCGATGTCAGACTGCCCACCTTGTGGTATGTTTGCGTCTTCAGCGGTGGTGGAGTCTCATGGGAAAGCAAAAAGTAAGCTTATGCCTCCCTCTCTACCGTTGAGTACATCGTTATGTCTGAAGCATGCAAGGAGACACACTGGCTACGCTGTTTGCTTGCCCGGATGAAAGTGCCACAAACGAAGGCAACAAAGGTTTGCATCAACAAGAAGAGTGCCATGAAAATGCTAAAGGATGATGTCATCTCCTGATGGACCAAGCACATCGACGTCATGTACCACTATTCAGGTGACCTGGTTGCAACGGAGATCATGCATTTGGGATACATGCAGACAAGGAAGATGCTCACAAATTGCATGATAAAGGTGTTGAACCGTGAATTTCACTCTGAAGGTACACGAGGCATTGGTATGGTCAACGCAACAAACGAAGACCGAGGCCAAGACTGCTAAAGAGGAGAGATCTCACAACCTATGGACAAAGGTGCAAGGGAGGGTTTGCTGACCTGATATGCTCCTTGTCCATGGATGATGTTTGGATAGGCACTGGACGGACTAGGCATGCACTTCTTCTTTGGAGTAAGTCCTCTGAGTCTGGTCCAGATAGACAAGACATGCAGTGCTCCTTTGGAGCAAGTCCCCTTGGTCTGAACTGGATAGTATAGCCAGCAAAGACTACCTATGACAACTTCTTATGGCCTATACGTTCCAACATTAGTGTTTCAAGGGAGAGGTCACTCGGTCAAGTCATGGCCCATGTTGACTTTGGGAAGTTGAAATCGATGGCCAAGTCGGAAGTCGAAAGTTGAAAGTCGGCTCCCGATGAGCCAAGTCGGAAGTCGGTTTTCCTCGAGCTGGTTACGAGGCTCATTACTGTGTGCCAAGTACTGTGTCTCAAGGACACTTGATGGGCTGCATATGTAACATGTATATGATGTCATAGGAAGCCATTTGTCAACAAAGTGAAGCTGCATGAGGTGTTTATGCACATCCAACGTTTGAACAGTCATAACTTCATCAAATGTTAGCGGAATTTTGCGATTAAAGGTGCGTTTGAACCAACAACTTGTTCACTATATTCCACCACCGATATCTAAGTGGATACTAAGTCGACTATGACCGACTCTTTGACTTAGAGTTTTACCCCAAAAGTTGGAAGTCGAGGTCAACATGGGTCTGGGCCCAGTGACTACTTTTCTTTGTGACCAAAAGGGGGACATGAAGGTTCTAAGAGACATCTAAGAACATTCCAAGGTCTTTCCTTGTGGCTGGCACCACTTGGCGGTCACATGAATCGTCAAGAGGGATGATGCAATCCAATTTGCCCCCAAAGCCTCTCATCCAAGGAGCTACTATGCGCTTGGGCTAGAGGCTGGCACCGGGACTATAAGAACCTGTCAGTTCCCTATTACTAAGTAGAACTCTTACCTGTGAGACACCTAATAGAGGTTTCCACCAGAGGCAAACAATAAAGAAGCATTGGTTTGTCTACGCCTCAAGAGTTTGCTCCTTTTGCAAAAATGAGCAGGTGCTAAGGACACAGTGCAAGGAAGTGATTCGTATGTATTGCTCATCGTGGAACCTTGGCTCTGAGGGTGATATCATCTCTTGCTTGCATTACGAAGAGCGCTCCTCGGGAGCCATTGTGTCGGAACTCGTTTTCTAGACAATCGCATCAAGCACGTTGACACATGCTGATCAACCTATCCCCCCCGCCTTGCGCATGGACAAGGCTACTCTTAGTATACCTAAAGCGACGTTCAGTGTCCCCGATGGAGATGAACCTATCCTTCTGCCTTGAAGAGTGGTGGTTTGTGCCACAGTCCAAGCCGTATGCTCCACGTTTGAACAGTGCTGCTCACTTGGTTGTCGCCACACTGTCACCCATCATGTTGGTCAAGTCCTTCTTACCCCTTTCTTCACCCTCGTATCTACCACCATGATCTTCGTCTTCCTTCTTGGGAGCCGTGCAATGGCATGCCTAATGGCATGGCTTGCCGCAGTTATAGCACTTCCGAGGGAACTTTGAACTCTTTCCATCGCCAGCATTGTTTTTTCCTCCCATGCCACCTCTTTTGGTCAAATCTGCTGCTCTGACTAAAAGGGGAGTTTTTGCCATGACCATCGTACTGTGCAGCATAGGCTGAAATGTTAGCCTCAGAACCATTGTGACGCATTTCCTCATTGCAAACGTACTCAGGTACTGCTCCATACATCAAATTCCCCACATTCCTACTCCCAAACATGGTCATGAGAGGACCCCAACTATCAGGTAGCGCCATGAGCAGGATCATGGCCTGCATGTTGGTGTCGATTTCCTAGTTCATTTGGATCACTTGTTTTAGCAATCCTTCAAACTGCAACAAGAAGCCGAGACTTGACTCTCCCTCGCTCACCCTCATCAGAGTTAGCTTTTGAAGGATGAAGAGGCGACTTGCAAGAGCCGTTGATCGGTGTACACGTGCAAGCTTCTCATAAGCCTTTGATGCATGGGCGATACCTTGGAGGTGGACATGTTGTGGCTCATGCACTGATGTCACAAGACTTGCAAGCTCCATGTAATTTTTGGCACTCAACGCTTCATATAAAGCATCTATTTTGGGTATGCAACCTCTTCTCCAAGGATCATCTTGAAATAGCTACGCACCTTCATGATAGTGTCAACTTGCCATTTCTACAAGGGAAACCTATCCCTGTGAACTTTGACATCCCACCATTGACGTGCTCAAGATGGAGCGTCGCGGGTGTCGTCATGTTGCTTCTCTTACATCTCTGCATCTCTTGTCCGCTTAGGTCGATGTAGGCAGATGTATGTTCAGATCCGTTACCTACTCCCTAGGCATTCATCAAATGCAAACAGAGGAGCATGCACACTAGCAAACACAGGGTCGTGCCTTTCAGGGCAGAGCTTATCTCGGTTAGGGCCTGAGGATCAAACCACCAAGGGTATAGCTTATCCTTGGCCCTTGTTTGCTATTACCAGCACCCACCTTGGAGTTCATGGAGCAGATGGAGCTGATGGAGCAGATGGAGCTGAGGGGGCTGATGTACACTGCAAGACAAAGAGGGTGAGAGAGTGCTAGAAGCGTGCCTTATGGCCAATCAATGTGGGCCAATAACCCTTTCAGGACCTGCCTGGGGCGACGGTCTTGAAAACAGATTCTGACACAATGGTTCTGCCAACCGCTCTTACTACTGCAACAAAGAGAGGATTTCATCGTCAGAGCCAAGGTTCCATCTTGAGCAGTTCATAGGAATCACTCCATTGCATTATGTCCTTAGCATCTGGTCACATTTGCGAGAGAAGCGAAGTCCTGATACTTAGACTTATTGTCTGCGTTGGGTGGACAACTATATAAGAAGTCTCAAAGGTGAGATTTATACTCAATGATAGGCAGATGACTAGTTCTTACAGTCCTAGAGCCAGCCTCTAGCCTAGACGCGTACAGGCTCCTGATATGGGCCACTTTGGGGGCAATCTATATTCCATCATCCTCCTTGCCTAGATAGCGCTCCCTGTGACCGCCAAGTGGCGCCAGCCACTAGCCAGGACCTTGGAATGTTGTAAGATGTCTCTAAGAACCTTTCTATTCCCCTTTTTCTAAAAAACAATATAGTCACTCAGCTTGGATTTGACCTAGTGACCTCTTGCTCTACAGACTTATGCTGGATTCTCTAAGCCACAAGGAGTTCTCCTAGGTAGTGTTTGCTGGCTATACTATCCTGTTTGGACCAAGGGGACTTGCTCCAAGGGAGCAGTGCATACCTTGTCTATATAGACCAGACTTATGGGACTTACTCCAAGGGANAGCCACTAGCCAGGACCTTGGAATGTTGTAAGATGTCTCTAAGAACCTTTCTATTCCCCTTTTTCTAAAAAACAATATAGTCACTCAGCTTGGATTTGACCTAGTGACCTCTTGCTCTACAGACTTATGCTGGATTCTCTAAGCCACAAGGAGTTCTCCTAGGTAGTGTTTGCTGGCTATACTATCCTATTTCGACCAAGGGGACTTGCTCCAAGGGAGCAGTGCATACCTTGTCTATATAGACCAGACTTGTGGGACTTACTCCAAGGGAGCAGTGCATAACTAGTCCGTCCTGTGCCTCTCTAAATGCCAGCCATGGACAAGGAGCATATCAGGTCAACACACACAGCCTTTTGCAGTTTCCCTTTCCCATTGCCTTGCATCCATCCATCCCATGAACAACGTTGTGCTGTTGCATAGCGTGTAATGTGTTGTCAGCCACATGGCCAAATCGCTTGTACCACATTCCAGCATCTGTGTTGGTGGATTTGGGCGCCATTGTAACGGCTTATGGTGCAACTTTAAGCTTTGGGGGCTTGGGCTCTCTAACCGCCGCATAACCCTCATTTATACACTCAAGGATCTATAGCACGTGAAGCCCATCAAGAGTTGGGACTTGTGTCACAAGACTCTCCTTGCAATAGAATATCTTAATGTCATTGTCTGTGAGAATCGCTGCCTCCTCTTCCGTGAAGATGACCGTCATGTCATGGTGTATGATTTTGGACTCAGACAAAAGGTTTGCCATAAAATACGACCTGTATACAAGGTTCTATAGCTTCAAGTGTTTTTAGCACCGTTTACGTTGATACTCATAAGCTTATGTGCCTTGCCTTTTGTACGGACAAGGCTACCATTCGTACACATGAAGCGATGTTCAGTGTCCCTACAGGAGATAAACCCATCCTTCTCCCTTAAATCGTGGTGGTTTGTACCAAAGTCAAATCCGTAGACTCCAAGCTTGTGTAGTGGTGCTCCCTTGGTTGCCAGCATTCTCTTATCCATCATGTTTTTCTGCTCGTTCTTACCCGTTCCTTGGGCTCATTTCCACTACCGTGATCTCCGTCTACCTTCTTCGGAGCCCAGTACTCCCGCATCCAATGCCTAGGCATGCCACAATAATGGCTCTTCCCAAGACGCTTTGACCCTTCGTAATGCCACCATTGCCTTTTCCTCTACTGCCACAGCTTTTGTTGCCACTCTGACTAGAAGAGTTGTTGTCAGGGCCACCGTACTGTGAAGCATAGGCTAATCGTTAAGCCTCACTACCACAAAGACACATGGTCTTGTTCCGCATGTACTCGGACACTGCCTCATACGTTAAATCTTCGTCCTTCCAACCACAAAATACAGTGATCAAAGTACTCCCATGTGGAGGATCATATCCCGCATTTTGGTATCGATTTCCTAATTCACTTAGGTCACTTGTTGCACCCATGCTTCAAATATCAGTAGGAATTCATGATTTGACTCTCTCTCTCTCTCTCTTGCTCACCTCGTCAAACTCTGCTTTATATGATGAAGTGGCATTTTGCAAGAGCCATTGATTCATGCACATGTCCAAGCTTCTCATTAGCCTTAGATGCATGTCTGATAACTTGGAGGTGGACATGCTGTGACTCACGAACTGATTTCACAAGAACCGCAAGCGCAATGTCATTTCTGACACTCTACTCTTCACATGTAGCATTTTGTTTTGTAGGTTCAACCTCTTTGTCTAGGAACATCTTCAAGTAGCCATGCACCGTGGAGAGAATCTCAAATTGCCTTGTCCATGCACAATGCGAGGGAGATAAGTTGAGCAGCATCAATGTGAATGTTGTTGAAAAACACTTGAAGCTGGAGAACTTCATCTACACGCCGTCTTTTATGGCAAACCTCTTGTCAATGTCCATCATAACGGACCACAACATGACGGTCATCTTCACAGGGGGTGGAGGCCGTGATTGTCAAAAACAAGTACTTCAAGATCTCCTATCCTAATAAGAGTCTGGTCACACAGGTCGCGAGAGTTTATGGACTTAACGTGCTGTAGATTAGACCCCTTTAGAGTACAAATGAGGGATATGCAATGGTTGAAGAGTCCAAGTCACCAAAACCTGATGCAGCTCCATAGGCTATCACCATGGTGGCCAACTCCACCAAAGAAAAGAATGCGTAGTTATGGCAAAAGAGGTGAAGCAATGTGGTTGACACCACACTGCAAGCAATACTGTAGTAGAAAGTAATTCATTGAATGGAGGGATGCAAGGCTACAGATGAGGAGAGTGAAAGAAGCTGTGTGAGCCATGCCTTAAAGGCAAGGCAAGGAGAAATCCCTTTTAGCGTAATGGGCAATGTGTGGCAATATTCTTTGACTTTATTCACTGTGATGTGTGCGGACCATTTTGCTCGTCTTCCAACAATTTGAGAATTTACTTCTTGATCTTCATCCATGACCGCGATTTCAAGATGTGGATCTACATTCTCAAGACAAAGGGAGAGGTCAAGGAGTAGGTGGAATAGTTAGCTTCAATGGTAGAAAGACATACAAGCAAGACAGTCAAGGCATCGCATATTGAAACTAGAGGAGAGAGGAAGCTTTGGAGCAATATGCATGTGGGATTCAAAGGGCATCATTTGTACTGGTGAATGGTTGTTGAATCACAAAAAATTATGGAGTACATAAAGAGGAAGAGCTTGGGCAAGTAAGCCCTCTCACAAGATAAACCACTTAGCCATGGGGGCTAAGGCTCACATACAAGAGTCCATAAACTTACACAAGGGAGGAAACCAGCGTAGCAATCAGGCCGACCACTCACACATGACCTAGACAGCTACAAAATACTATCATGGCGTACTTCTAGTGGTCACATAACCCACCATCCCATGGAGAGTCGTCATGTATCAATGGCTACCACACAATGATCTCACCTCACCTTTAATAAAGGGAGAGGTACCTTTTCTCTAGTTAGTACATTATGACAAGGCAATGCAAGAATGTCGGACGTTTTTGGATATTTCTCCCATCATGTCTTGACCATGGACCTCTTGCCTTCTTCTTTTCTAAGGTTAGGGCATGGAGCAATCGTGAATGGTCACACAGACACGCGCTGTTGATGACCCCAAAAAACTTGAAAAATCATATATCTCAATCCGAGTGTTGGATCGGCCTCAAACGTGGACCGTAGACATACTCCTACCTGATCTTTCCAATGGGTAGGATGATTTGACAATCAAAACAGGCATCTTGTAGTGTTTGTTCCCAATAATCTCTCACTTTGTCGTAGTCAGAGTGGGTCCACAGAACTTGCCTTCATGCAAAACTGCTGCTTCTCACGGGTGCCCAAATCAGCAACCTGCTTGCTGGTTGGAGTAAACTCCAGCTTGATAGCACAGTTGTGTACCATGTGTCTCATGAAATGATGTGCGATGTGGATGTCTTTGGTACGCTCATGGCATTGAGGGTTATTGGCGAGTACCATTGCGCTCTGGTTCTTGACGCATGTGGGAACTAGAACTGCTACTCCCTCTCATCTGCGCCATGAGACACTGAAGCCAAATTGCTTTAATGGCTCCAATCCCGAGAGAGACTTATTCAGCTTGTGTGCTTGAGGTGGCCGCAACCACCTACCATGTGCTACACCCGCCATTGATGAGGAATACATGTCGAGATATGGACTTGTGGTCCTCATGGTTTGAAGCCCAATGTACGTCTGTGTAGTTGATGATGTTGTTTTTGTTGTTGTTGTAGGTGATTCCGACATCGATGACTCCAGCAAGGTAATGGAATATGTGCTTTGCTGTTTTTTGGTGCTCATGTCTAGGATTACTCATGTGTTGATTCATAGCGCTTGCAGCGTGTGCGAGATCTGACCTGGTTGCTACCATTAGGTAGATGAGACTACGAACAGCACTCTGGTACTTGTGTCGCTTAGCTACATCCGCCTCTTCCTTGAAGCTCACGAGGTACTATCGCGTCTCTAGCTGCGTGTCTATGGGGTTGGCCTCTATCATGTCAAACCACTGTTGTATGTCCTTGATGTGGCGGCTCTGCCACAACAAAAGAGAGCATGATTTGTGGTCACGCGTGATGAAGATGCCAAGAAATTATGACCCATCCCCTAGATCTCACATATGGATGAATTCTTGTATGGCCTCCTTTAGCTCCTGTAGTGTACACATATTGTTGGAGGCAAGAAGATCATCAACATAGATAATGATCATGATGATCTCATGCCCATGCTTCCGGCGATCGACATTGTACTCTCACCTGCTACGCTCAAACCCCATGCACTACAACGTCGCATCCAATTGGTGGTTCCAAGCACGCGACGCTTGCTTTCAGATGTACAACAACTTGTGTAGCTTGCAAACCAAGTGCTTATGGCCATCCACAGAAAATCCCTTTACCTAGACTACACACTTTGACAAGACAACCTAAGAACCTAAGATCGTTTTGGACATTTCTCCCATCAGGTCTTGACCCTACACCTCTTTCCTTTCTCTTTTCTCATGCTAATGCATGGAACAATCGCCCATGGTCACCAAGACATCGGCTCTATGACACTGTAAACTTTAAAATACATATCTCCCAATGTGACCGTCGAATCAGTTTGAAACGTAGAGCAGGGATAATACTCCACCTCATCTTTCAAGTGGTGAAGATGGATTGACCAATGGAGCAAGCTATAGGCAGTTTCTTATGGACCTGAAAATCAGGTGGATGGCTTGATTCACAACAATCTCCCACTTTGCCGTAGTTAGAGTGAGCTGAGTCCACATGCCTTCATGCAAAACTGCTTTTTCTCACCGGTCACTAGCTTGGTGCAAACAATGAGCGAGTTACTACTTGGAGTAAACTCCAGCTTGAAGTCACCCACGTGCATTGTGTGCCTCATGAAGTGATATGCGAAATCAATGTGCTTAGAACGTGCATGATGCTCAAGATTCTTGGCGAGTGCGATTGCGCTCTGGTTTTCAACATGAAAAAGAACTCAAACTTCTGTATCCCATTCATCTATGCCATGAGACGTTGAAGCAAATTCGCTTCCTTGGCTTTATAGCTAAGATAGACGTAAGCAACTTCCATAGCCACAGCCTCTTTCAGCTTGCCACACGAGCTGATGGCCACGCCATTCACAAGGGACACATGTCCAGAGATGGACTTGCGATGCTCACCGCAAGTCCATTGGTTTGAAACCCAATCTCCATCTTTGTAGCCGATGACGTTTTCATTGGTATGGTATGTGATACCAATGTTGATGGTTCCAGCAAGGTAGCGGGAGATCCGCTTTGCTGCCTTCTAGTGCTCGGGGCTGGGACTAGCCATGTGCCAGTTCACAGTGCTCATAGCCTATGTGAGGTCCAGTCTGGTTGCCTCCATCAGGTACATCAAAATACTGAAGGTGGTCTAGTACTTTTGTCACGCGGATGCATTTGTTTCTATGTTGAAGCTCAAGAGGTACAGCCACGTCTCCACTTGCGTACCAATGGGTTTTGCCTCTGCCATGCCGAAGTGTTGCAAGACATCTTCACAAAACGACTCTGCAATAGCAAAAGCCAACATGATTTGCGGTCATGCGTGATCTGGATGCCAAGGGAGTATGACACCTCCCTTAGATTAGACATCTGGAAGCGCTCATGTATGGTGTCCTTTAACTTATACAGTGTAAACATGCTGTTGAGAGGGAGGAGCCGGTCATCCACATAGACAATGACCATGAGAATGTCATGCATGTGTTGCGAGCGTTATAAGTTGTAGTCACACTTGTTGTGCTTGAGCCCCATCAACAGCAGTGCAGCATCCAATTTGCGGTTCCAAGTACGCGATGTTTCCTTGAGGCCATACAACGACTTCTACAACCTACAAACCAGGTGCTCTTGGCCATCCATGACGATTTCCTCTGGCTATTGCATTAAGACCTCCGCCTCCAAGTCACCGTTCAACAATGCCGTCTTGACATCCATGTGATGGATCTCAAAGTCCTGAGCTGTTGCAAAAGAGAGGAGCGTGTGCATGGAGGCAAACTTTGCCATAGGAGTAAAGTTTTCACTGTAGTTGATGCCTTTGTGTTACGAGTAGCCCTTGGCAACGAGCCTCACCTTGTACTTTTTGAGGTTGCCATCTGCGGCCCTCTAATTCTTGAACACCCACTTGCACTTGCTCACCTTGGGTCCAAGTGGACGCTCATTCAGCTCCGACGTACTGTTGTTGAGCAGTGACTGTATGTCCTCCTACATAGCGTTCTATTGCTACGAGTATTGTGCAGTACGCACCTTGATGCCAGCTCCTGCAAGGTAGCCATAAAGTCCTTGCTCACGTGTTATCCACCGCGGTCGCTACGTAGCGCCTTGAACTTCTTGTTGTTCTAGTTCTCTACCATTGCATTGAACTCCTTGAACCTGTCAAAGCAATAGTCCTTGAAAGGCACGAAGTACCTACAGCCTCCAAAGCTCCAAGTGTGCATGGAGTCACACAAGACCGTGTGGACTAGCTCTAACACCTTCTTTGCACGCTCCTTTGCTCGAGAGAACGCCTTGCAAAGCTGCTCCCCTCCGAGTAAGTGATCCACATCTACTGCTGAGGATTGGAGATGGTGGGTCAATCACGCACCATTAGCTTTGTTTGTAGTTGCTGCAAGGCGTGCATACGTATATGGACAAAGCGCAAATGTCAATTTTCACAATCTATCGCCTGTAGCTCTGCTACTAGACACTGCTCATGAAAGATTTTGGTTGCACCCAACATGCAATACATGTCGCCTTCCTTCACCAACCTGGCGAGCTCCTCTCCTGTTTCCTTTTCAAGGATGTAGCCATGTTTTTCATCAAAGACGACTCGTAATCCTGTGTTGGTCTATGAGGACACTCATAGGAGGTCGAATACAGCATCAGGTACATACAGCACGCCAAGGAATCCTCTTCATTGCCAGGCAAGACTCCCAGCCACATCTTGACAATCCCAATCCCCTTATCACATACCACAAGATCATCACCGAAAGCAGTCGGTTGGGTGGGGGGGGGGGTTGAGAGCAGCTACGGAAACCACTCTTTCTTATGCCTTGGGCTTTGGGTACACCCTGAATCCTTTTACCATGCAAGATCTACCTTCTCTTGCTGCAACATAGTAGCCTTCGCCATGAAGAGGCAGTCACGGTCCTCCTTTTCCACGTTTGTCATGCCAAAATGGTGCACTCCATCCTGGTTCTGCTGCTGGTAGTGACGCTGCTGTGACTGAGGCTGCTATAGCTATGAGGATTGCTACTTTTGTTGTTGTTTCTACTGCTTGTTTTGGTTCATACAGCGCCTAATGTGCTCTTTCTGATACTATTCCTTTTTAGGGAATGGTGGTACTTGCCTCTCTTCTTGCCTCTCTGCTATCTAGACTGTTGTTGCGTGAGCCCATGGCCATAAAATCTGCTTCACAACTGCTTTAGCTATTGCGTTTTGGTGCATTACGCTAAAGTTCCAACTACACGAGATGCATGCAGATGAAACCTAGGTTGAGAGTTGGTTGGCACTCCATCGTCTGTCGCACCATGTCATAGCTTGTAGAGAGTACCCTCAGCAAGAGGATGATGAAGCGCGTCTCTTCCACATGGTTTTTTGCTGCTTTTAACTGTTTTGCGAGTTCCTTTGTCCTCTCCAAGTATGCCTCCATCCCTTTGGCGCCCTGTATTTTCAATGCAATCATCTTCTCCTCCAAAAGCATTAAGACTGCAAGATACTTACTCTCATACTTATTGTACAACTTGTTCCATCTCGCTTTTGCAGAAGCCTTGTTACTCACGTACTGAAGAAGCGGGTTGGACATGGTGTTGAGCTAGAGGAACCCCTTGCTACCTTTTCCATCTCCCTCTGGCAGTCGCGCTTAGTAGGCGTAGTAAGAAGCGACAAAAGAAGCAGCTCTGGACGCCATAGAAGGCTTGGCTGGGAAAGAAGCCAGATGCCTCACACTTGAAGGTCCTTGGCTCTAATCCCCGACCAAACATCCAAGCAAGAGAAGTGGCAAGCTGAACGCACGCGATCGCAATTGTGTAATGGTCAAGTACAACACTGCCCACAAGGCGTACAAGCTATGAGACCAAGCGGCTAAAAATCTGATGACGAGCCAAGATATTGAGTTAAAAGAAAGAAAGGACGATTGGCAAGGGAGAGTTGTTGAATCCTATCCATGCACCCAAGTTAAGAGAGAGGGCTATAACTCTCGAGACAGGTAATCAGGCACCCGAGAACTGGCAGATGGTGGCAACAAAAGATGGTACTATGTTGAGAGCGGCTATGCAGGATGAGATATTAGCGCACTCTGACACTGAGTTTGAGTCCCCTGAGGCCTTTGAGTCAAATATCGAGGCACCGGTGGCTCTTTCTCAAGCATCCGATCACTGGCAACAAAGGAGCAATACAAGCATTTAAGCCTTGAAGGACCACCAGTACTACTCCAGCGTAGAACAGGGCAAAAGAATCATTTGGCCAGGTACGATGCTGAGAGTGTGGAATGGATCAAACTCAGCTGGTTATGCTTTGCTCAGCAAGAGCCTGTGACCGTAATGGAAGCTATGAACATGCTAGATGCAACAAAGTCGAAAGAGGCAGTGGATAGCGCACTCGCATCCATTGAAGAGAACAGAACATGGGTCTTGCTAGACACACTCCCAAATGCGCACGTGATGGGATCAAAGTGAGTACTCAGGAAACAGTTTAACGAACATCGTATCATCTGTCAACCAGCCTAAGGCAAACGGAATAGAAACCAGGGCTAGCACGATAGAAACTGCTTTCTGCTCCTAGAATTTGAGCTAGGAGAAGATATCATCCTCGGGATCACGGTTCCACACTAAGCAGTTCCTACGCAATCACTTGCTAGCAATTGTGTCCACTTAACACTTGGTCACTTTCACGTGAGGTGCTAGTCAAAGACTCACTCCTGGGGCTTCGATCAACCAGTGTCTTCTTTAAATTGTTCCTTAGTAGGACAACTCTGTGAGGAGCATCCAAGCCCAGGTTGTGTTATTGCAACGAGGAATGAGCTTGTTACATGTAGTCCTAGGCTTGGCTTCTAATGTGTGTGGGTAGTGGCACTTTTGAGGTGGTCACGCCACACCACCTCACCAGTCGGCCAATTGGCGCATCCACTGACTGCCAAGTGGCACACTCTTCTCCTACATGGAGAAATGTCTAAGAAACTTCCCCCTGTGCATGAAGGTCAAAAAACCTCCTGCGCACATCAAGGCTCGGTCGCAGGTGCTGTTGTCCCTCACTCCATCATGCTATCTGTTGCCGTTGAATTCTGGTGTCTTGCTTGGACTTGCACCACGAACAAGGTTTAGGCGATTTATTCCAAGGGACCCGTGCACGCCCAACCTGTCCATCAGGCCGTAGCGGTGGCCATGGGGCATGGAAGAATAACAAGCTCTCCCTTGCATCTTAGGCCACCTGTTGTGGTAGTTGTTTTTGCATGAATCTTTCACTCTAGGTTGTGTTTGTGCATGTCAATTCTCTTGGTCTTTAGTTCTCATCTCTTGCATCCACCATGGTGACTCCTTGAGCACTTGCAACATGCTAGTCGATGTCTAGTGGCTTTGTCAAGAAGTCCGCAAGTATTTTCTTGGTTGCGACGTGCTCCAGTTCCATGACACCGTTGGCAACAAGGTCACGTGGATAGTGGTACCGAATATCACTGTCCTTTGTATGCCTAGAGATCATGTCGTCCTCTGCCACAGCAATGGCACTATAATTGTTGATGCAAATGACAGTTGTTCCATATTTTGGTGCTTTGATCTCATATAGCAAACTGCGAAGCCATTGTGTTTCCTTGCACGCTTTTGAGAGTGCAGTGTACTATGCCTTAGCACTAGAAAGGGAAACGCAATCCTGCTTCCTACTTGTCCACGAGACCGCACCATCAGTGAGAAGACAAACAAACCCTCAGGTGGACTTCCTGTAGCATGTTAGTCGCGACAAGTCTGGTCCTTTTAGACCTTTAAACCGATGTCCAACATGCCGAGTCTTTTTGATGTAGTGAGAAATCCGCTTCAAGACTTGCCAATACTTTGGCCCTGGGCTGCCAACAAACATGCTCACCTGACCAACTGCAGAAGCAATTTCAGGTCGCATTCCCACCACTGCATACTTGAGGCTCCCAATGGCAGACTTGTACAGAATGTTTTGCATCTCCCGCCGGTCTGCCTTGTTGCTTTGTGACATGGAGGAGGAGAGCTTGCAACCGGAGGGCATGGGGGTGCTGACGGGCTTGCATTCCTCCATGTTGTAGCGTTTGAAGACGTCCATGATGTACTTGGTCTGGTTTACCTTGATGGTGCCTGCTTTGCGATTGCGGTGAACAACAATCCCAATACAGTACTCGTAAGGTCCCATGTCCTTCATCTTAAATCTGCTGGCCAGATTTGTCTTGAGGTCCGTGGGGGCCTCAATATAAATCTGGTCAGCAGATCTGGTGGTCCACAGATAAGAATACAAGATAAGATTGTCCACGTACAATGCCACAAGTAGCCAGATCTGGAGGTCCACAAGATGGACGTCATGACAGCTTTCCTTTGAAGGAAGCTAGACAAAGAAGTGCTGATGGGAGCGCGTGAGGGTGTGAAAGGTCCAGAGGGCAAGATTTTCAAACTAGTCAAAGCACTCTACAGGTTTAAATATGTCCCAAGGATGTGGTACAAGGAGATGGACCGCTTTATGGCCGAGCTCACCTTCACGCGGTGCTAGAATGACCCTTGTGTCTATATACGGGAGGATAAGCAAGGCTTGATGCTATTTGCACTGTACGTGGATGACCTGGTCATCTCCTCTCCGTCAATAAATCTATTGAACAAGTTTAATATAGATCTCAGCAACAAGTTCAAGATGAAGGACATGGGTCCGCTTGAGTTCTACGTTTACATAGCCATCCACCGCAATCAAGCAGCAAGCACCATCAAGCCGAACCAAACCAAGTACATCATGGAGGTCCTCAAGCGCTACAACATGGAGGTTTGCAAATTCACGAGCACATCCATGACAAAGGACATGAAGCCCTCCTCCTCCATGAGCCCTGGCATGGAAATAGAACGGCGTGAGGTGGAGAATATGACCTACCCGTTTGTTGTGTAGGAGCATACCCTGACATTTACAATGCTGTGGCACAAGTGAGCAGGCCCATGGCCAATCCAGGGCTAGAGCACCCGCAAGCAATCAATTGCATTGTGCACTATCTACTAAAGACATGACACTTACGGCTTTAGTTTAAAGACCAAGAGGGATCGGACCTGCTGCGGTTGGTGTACTACACAGACGCAGACTTGGAAGGAAGAATCCATGGTAGCAAGTCCACCTCGGGCTTTGTGTGCCTCTTGAATGGTAGTGCTATCTCTTTGAAAAGTAGAAAGCTATACTATGTCTCCCTTTCTATTGCTGGGGCAGAGTACATCGCTTGAGAAGCATGCAAGGAGACATAGTGGCTGCGTAGTTTGCTTGCTGAGATGAAAGCACCACAAATCAAAATAGCAGAGTTCCGTTTCGACAACAAGAGTGCCATGAAAATGGAACAGGATGATGCCATCTCCCGGCGGAGAAAGAACATCGATATCACATACCACTACACACGCGACCTGGTTGCAAGGACCTCGTGGACGTCAAAAACGTGGAGACAGTTGGCCTGAGGGTGAGTGTGCATCCTGGAGGGTCCATAGCAGTGGCTGGTTCACACCACCAACTGTTTTTGGAGAGACTGAAACTGTGGAGGCAACTGGTTCCAAGGATGGCAAAATCTGATCAGAGAGTGAAGCAATAGTTTTGGCCTCAATTGGATGGGAATAAACGCTTGCTCAAGGCTCACAAGAAGTGGAATTTTTTAGCCACTGATCTAAGCTTTCCAGATCACCAAAGCATGCCAGATTTGGAGCTTCCTAGCAGATTCTATGGCTTCTAGAGTGCTCCTTGGTAGGCTGTCCCTTTCCCACCTAGGAAGTCATCCCTTCCCTCCTCTAGAAGCTTCTGCCCCTTCCTAGATTCCTCAGCTTGCTTCTAGTAGGATGGAAGGTGTCCAGAAGAGCAAGATACCTCTACATGCCTTGTAGGACAAATCACCCCTTCTAGAAGGTGTGCCACCTTCCTGCACCCTCACCTTGCCTTCTAGAATCTTAAAGAGGAACTCTAGAGGTTGAGCTAGCTTCCTGGCATCTATTTTCCACCTCCCTTGAGGCAGGGCATAATTTCATCTTGTGGGACTTGAACCCGGGCCCCTGCCTCTAGAGGTGGACACCATTAA
>SZWC01000111.1:0-35966 GCA_023375785.1 Penium margaritaceum | reverse complement strand
GGCATAATTTCATCTTGTGGGACTTGAACCCGGGCCCCTGCCTCTAGAGGTGGACACCATTAAAAACTAAGCAACTAACGCTTGTCTTTTTGGTGTTTATTTTTGGAGTCACTCCTACCATGGTGAGGAGAATCATTCCAACTGAGACCTAGAAGACGCTCACATATTTTATGACAAAGGCCCTCGACAGTGAATTGCACTCTGTAGGTACTAGAGGCATTGGTATGGTCGACACAGTAGACAAAGACCAAGGTCAAGACTGCAAGAAAGAGGAGGGTTTTGCAGAGAATGGAGAGAGGTTTAAGGTAGAGTATATTGACCTGATATGCTCCTCGTCCATAGCTGACATTTGGACGGGCAAAATACGAGCTAGGCATGCACTGCACCCTTGAAATGAATCCCTTTAGTCTGATTTAGATAGGCATGGCATGCACTGCTCCTTTGAAGCAAGTCCCATTCGTCTAAATTGGATTGTACATCTAGCAAACAATACATAGGACAACTCCTTATGAGTTAGATATTCGAAAAAAAAGTCTCTAGAGCGAGAGGTTACTTGCTCAAATCTGTCAACCTGCATGGGGCAACGATCTAATAAACATGTTGTGACACTATGGCTCCCATTGACCGCTCTTGGTATTGCAACCAAGAGGTGATATCACCTTCTGAGCCAAGGTTATACACCGAGTACTTCATAGGAATCACTTCCTTGCACTCTCTCCTTAGCACTTTGTCACTGTTGCACGAGGAGCAAACTCTTGGGGCTTAGATCAACCAATGATTCATAAGTCTCAGCCTCTTGGGGACAACTCGTTAGGAGTCTCAAAGGTAAGAACTTTACTTAAGGACAGGCAGTTGACAGGTTCTAGTAGTCCTAGAGCGAGCCTCTAGTCTAGGCACACAGTGGCTCCTTGGATGAGCCATTTTGGGGGCAATCTAGATTGCATCATCCCCCTGCCTACATGGCGCTCCTTGTGACCACCAAGTGGCACCAGCCATCGAGAAGAACCTTCAAATGTTATACGATTTCACTTAGAACCTTCTTGTCCCCCTTTCATTCACAGAGAAAACTAGTTACTAGGTAGGGATTGGACCTGTGGACCTGTGGCTACAGAGACTAGCTGTGGAACTTCTAAGCCAGTAGGAGTTTTCCTAGGTAGTCTTTGGTGACTACTATTTGGTTGAGACCAAGGGGACTTGCTCCAACGGAGCAGTTCATGCATTGTCTATCTGGACAAGACTTAGGAGACCGGACTTACTAAAAGGGAGAACTACTTGCTTAGTCCGTCCTATGCCTGTCCAAATGTCAGCTATGGACAAGGAGCATATCAGGTCAACAAAGTCTCCGTAGCACCTCTCACCATCAGCTGATAGATTGATGGAGCTGGAGGAGAGACGCAGCCTTGGATCAACAAGCATCTGCGAATGAAAGGGCATGATTTGTGCTAAAGAATGGTTGTTGGATCACTCAAAATGATGGGGTACAGATACAGCTAGAGCTTGGGCAAGTCAGCCCTCTTTCAAGAAACACGACTTAGCCATGGAGGCTAAGGCTCACATACTAGAGTCCATAATCTCACACAAGAGAGGAAATCAGCCTAGCAATTACGTTGACTACTCACACACGACCTTGAGAGCTAGAAAATGCCCATCATGGCACACTCCTAGTGGCCACATAACCCACAATGCCGTGGAGAATCGACATGTGTCTATGGTTAGCACACAAGGATCTCACCTCACCTGGAAAGTAAGGACTGGTACCCTTTTCCTATTCAGCACACTCTGATAAGAAAAACCCAAGAATGTAGGAAGTTGTTCGGATTTTTCTCCCATCACGTTTTGACCATGGACCTCTTGCCTTCTTCTTTTCTTAGGCTTATGCATGGAGCCATCGCCAATGATAACCCAGATACAAGCACTCGATGCCCCTGGAATCTTTGAAGATTCTTATCTCCAAATATAATTGTTAAATTGGCGATAAACGTGGACCATTGACATTTTGCATCCTACTCTCTCCAATAATTAGTTTATATTGACGATCAGAGGAGGCATCTGGTATTTTCCTGGAACTTGCTTCTGTGGACCTGAAAGTGAGCCGGATGGCCCCTTTTCGATCAATCTCCCATTTCCCGTAGTGAGAGTGAGTTAACTGTACATGCCTTCGTGCAAAACTGCTCCTTCTCACGCGTCAGTGGATTGGTGCAAAAATCAGCAACGTACTTGCTGGTTGGAGTGAATTCCAGATTTATAGCACCCTCCTACACCATGTGCCTGATGAAGTGATATGCAATGTCAATGTGCTTGTTGCGTGCATGGTGCTCGGGATTATCGGCGAGTGCAAGTGCGCTATGGTTGCCGACACGCACAATATCTAGAATTGTTGCACTCCCACTCATCTCCGCCATGAGACTCTGAAGCCAAACTGTTTCCTTTACGCCAAAGCTAATAGAGACATACTTCGCTTCCGTGCTTGAGGTGGCCACGACAACCCGCCGTGTGCTGCAACAGCGGATGGCCCCACCATTCATGGGGAACACCTTTCCATAGATGGACTTGTGGTCCTCAGGGTTTGATGCCCACTTTGCGTCTGTATAGCCAATGATGATGTTGTCGTTGCCGTTGTAGGTGATGCCGTATTGATGGTTCCAGCAAGGTAGTGGAATATCCACTTCACTGCTTTCTAGTGATAAAGTCTGGGACTTGCCATGTGCTGGCTTACATCGCTCAGAGCATATGCAAGGTCTAGCCTGGTTGCCACCGTTACATACATGAGATTTCTGATGGTGCTCTAGTACTTCTAATGCTCAAGTGCATCCACTTCTCCATTGAAGCTAACGAGGTACTGCCGCGTCTCCAGTTGCATGCCAGTGGGTTTGGATTTTGCCGTGCGGAACCCTTACTAAACATCCTTGATGTAGTGGCTGTGTTGCAGCAAGGGAGAGCGTGATTTGCGGTCACGCACACTTTGTATTTTGAGTAAGTTTGAGGCCTCCCTGCAATCAAACATCGTGAAGCGCTCCTACATGGCTTCCTTGAACTGATGCAATGCACACATGTTGTTGGAAAGGATGAGCATGTCATCCACATAGACGATGGCAATGAGCACCTCATGACCATGTTGTCAGCAATAGACGATGTAGTCACACTCACTGCGCTCAAACGCCATGCACTCCAGCGCAACATGTAATTTCTGGTTCCAAGTACGCCACGCTTGCTTGAGGCCGTACAAGGACTCCGCAACTAGCAAACTAGGCTCTTGTGAACCGGGCGCGGTGTGCTAACCTCAACCGGGTGGTGTAGGCACCAACCGGCGGCAACGGCAACCAAAGGGAGGCCGTTGCACACCCTCACGGGGTTGCGGAAGCATAGGATTGTCTTGGGGCAGCACAAAAACACGTGTGGCACAGTGGGAGTAAACTGTACTTGTTATTCAAGTGTCAACATACAAGATTATATGTACATGATGACACATCCTAGGCGACCCGAGGTCACCGAGCCATGCGCGGCTCACATACAAGCCAAGGATGAGCATGATTGCCTTAGCATCGTGTAGCTCATCTTCCCAGCTTTCCAACGCACCAAGAATCGCATCATTCCATGGAGGAATGGCCGAGATATGGCTGTTTCTGTGAACCACAGTAATCTGCCGCTACCAGCACCAATAGCGGCGGTGACGGCCACCCGAAGCGCCCTTCTTGGTGATAACACACCGGGGCACAATTCCGAAATGCCCTTGGCCCTCAATGATCCTGGACGCATTGAATATCTGGGCCCCAATGTGCACTTTGGCCTTGTTGGGTCTTCCGAGGGTCAAGCCTTGGTCTTTGGGGATGATTTCCAATCACCTTTTTCCCCTCGGCCGGTCCAACCTTTAGCCGTGCGTATCTTCCTGAATACTTGATGGATGGACCCTGTTCTTGGGTTGATCTCGCACGGTTTTTCCTTTAGATTCTAAATCCATAGTCATCTTGTTTATTCAAGGAAGCCACAAGCCGTAATCAGTGCCGTAGGCACTGTCCGTCTTACACTACCCCCCCCCCCCTTTTAGGAGCGAGCCGCCCTGGTTCGCTCTTGATAGTCCTGGAGGATGGCATTCACCCCGCCAATGTTAACATTGCGGGCCGGCTCCTACGAGCTGTGGGCTGCGTCCTAGCCCCTCCACCGGACCAGGTTGTACCATCCACGGCCACGACAATGGTGGTCAAGGATGGCGTCCACCTCAAACTCTTGCTTGCCCTCGATCACTAGCGGAGGGGGAGGCGTGGAACTGCAGCCAGGAAAGTGCTCGGGCAGATCATGGTAGAGCTTGAGTTTGGAGATGTGGAACACGTCGTGGACTGGCATGGAAGGCAAAAGAGCCAACCGCGCCACCACGGGTGTCCGCATGTCGAGCACCTCGAACGGACCAAGCCACCGGGGTTATAACTTGTCCGACCGGACCGTGCGAAGCTTGACATGCGCGCTGTTGAGGAGCACGCGATCACCGACCCTGAGCGTTGCGTCCACGCGTCGGCGGTCCTCTTGCACTTTCTACTGCTCTTGTGCCGTCTTCAATGCATGCCACGTCGCCGCCCAAATCTGCTTGAAGTCACGTGCGGTGGACTCCACCGCGGGCAGGTTGCTTGGGACGTTCAAACTGAGCGGCGTGGTGGGCACCGTCCTGTTCACCACTTCAAATGGTGCCTTGTTGGTGGAGGCGGACGTGGCAGAGTTGTACGCCAGTTCAGCGACCAGCAATCGCTGGTCCCACACCGTCTCATCCGGATCACCCACTGTACGGAGCTGCTTGAGCTTCTGGTTCATCTGCTCCATTTGTCCGTCACTTTCCGGGTGAAAACTGGTGGACATCTGCACCTTGCTGCTCTACCGCTCCATTAGTTCTTGCCAGAACTTCCTTTTGAAAGGCGGGTCACAGTCGCTCACAATGGACCACGGCATGCCATGGAGATGCACCATGTGCTCAAGGAACAGCCAACTTGTGCCTTCCGCGCTCACAGTATCATGCTTTGCAATAAAGTGCGACATCTTGCTAAAGCAATCCACCACATGTTGCGTACCGCGCCGTCGCCAATACGGGGCCTCGAAGAAAAATCTCCGAGCGTCGAACTCTCCATGTGCCTCGTATCCCTCCGCAAAGAGCTTCACAAGGAAAGCATCTGCGTGGACGGTGAGAGACGCGACCCGCATAATCAGGTCCGGTCGCCATGAGATTGCGTCGGCTGGGTTGATGAGACCCGGCCGGTACACGATCTTGTAGTCAAAGTGCGACTCGAGGTACTCCACCCAACGCGCTTGCTGGTGGCTCAAGTTTGGCTGCGTCTTGAAGTACTTCAATGTGTGGTGGTTGGTGTAGACCATGCATTTCCGTGCCTTGAGGTAGCACTACCAATTCTTGAAGGCTACGACCACGGCGAGCATCTCCTTGTCATGGGTGGCGTAGTCCAGCTCTGCCCCGTGCAACTTGCGCAAGCAGTAGGCGACCAGCTGCGACCCGTTGGTAAAGTCCTGCAAAAGGATCCCACCAATGGCTAGGTTCAATGCATCCGTTGCCATTTCAAACTCACGGCCACTGTCGGCCAAGTGCAAGGCCGGCTCGGAGGTCAGAGCCCGTTTGACATTCTCTAACGCTTCTTTTTTGCTAAATCCCCAACTCCACTCGCGATCCTTGCGACTACGATTGGAGAGTGGCGCTAACTCTCCGGCATAGCCAAGGATGAACCTGCGGTAATAGTTGCAAAAACCAAGGAACACTTGTACATCATGCACATTACGCAATTTCGGGTACTCTTGCATGAACGACACCTTGCGCGGGTCCATGGCAATCTATCCATTGCCAGTGATGTGTCCAAGGAACTCAACTTTCCCCACCGTGAACTCACACTTGGAGAGTTTTGCAGAAAACTTCTCCTTTTCTCAAAATCCCAAGGACCTTCTTCGCATGCTCCTCATGCTCCGCCGCTGTCATGCTATACACCAAGTTGTCCTCAAGGTTAGCCACCACAAAGTCATCCAAGTACGGCTTGAAGATGTTGTTTATTGCCGCCATGAAGGTGGCCGGCGCATTGGTCAACCCGAAAGGCATCACGAGGAACTCATAGTGACCATCGCGGGTACGGAAGGTCGTCTTTTCCACATCATCTGCTGTGTTGCGGATCTAGTGGTAGCCGGAACGAAGGTCGATCTTTGTGAATAAACAAGCCACACGGAGCTGATCAAAGAGCTCCTCGGCTCGTGGAAGCGGGTATTGGTTCTTGATGGTCAACTCATTCAACGCCCGGAAGTCCACGCACATGCGCATCTCCCCCGTCTTCTTCTGAACAAACAAGACAGGTGTAGCATAAGGAGACAAGGAGGGGCAGATGAAGCCCTTCTTCGTTATCTCAGTCAGCTGCTTCTTGAACTCCTGCACCTGCGCGTTGCTCATGCGGTACGTTGTACAAACAGGCGGGAGTGCTCCATGTTTGAGGTCGATGCGATGGTCCACATCCCGCTTTCGTGGCAGACCCGCCGGGAGGGTGTCAGGGAACACGTCCTCAAACTCCGTACACACCTTCCGAAGCCCCTCGGGCATTGCAGCAAACTAGCCTTAGGCCCCTGGCTGCTCACGAGTCACCCCATGCGCCACAACAGGTCCACGTCCTCTAGTTCGTCAAAATCGTCCTCTGCGTCTCGCACGAACGCCAGAAAAATCTGCTCCTTTTTTCGTATCACGCGCTTGAGCTGCACCACGTTCAGCATCATAGGCGCCAATTCCTCCTTGCAAGGCACCGACTGCTGCGGCGCTTCCTCCCTGCAAGTCTTTTTCTCCGTGGCCTCTTCCTCGGACCACGTAGGTAGGGGATACTCCTTGTCTCTGAGCTTGACTGAAACGGTGCGTGCCTCTCAATTGACGATGGGGTTGTACTTGTGGAGTAAGTCACGACCGAGGATCACATCGTAATCCTTCATTGTGCACACCCGGTATACGGTCGTTATGCGAAGCTTCCACACGCGAATGGAGAGCGGACGGGCCAAGTACCCCACTTCAATCGTGTCGTCTACTTGGTTCGCGGTCCACTTCTTGCTCGTGAGTGCAGGGCCCCACTTCCAAGCACATTCCATGCTTACAAAACAGAGGCTCACGCCACAATCCAGCAGACTTCCCACCTTCTCCTTAACGCCTGTCACTCACGCCTCTAAGAGAAGTACGGGCTGCTCCTCCTCATACCCCGCGTCCCATGCCTTGACCTCGGAAACCCCCTTATTTGCCGCAAGGCATTCGGGTGGGCGGTCAACTGGCGGTTTGGGTTGAGAGGAGCCAAGAGTAGCGCCATCTACTCCTGGCTCTCCTTGATTCCCGACTCCTTTGTTGCTTTATCTGCTTCCTTCGTGGCTT
Source organism: Penium margaritaceum (assembly GCA_023375785.1). Taxonomy (NCBI): domain Eukaryota; kingdom Viridiplantae; phylum Streptophyta; class Zygnematophyceae; order Desmidiales; family Peniaceae; genus Penium; species Penium margaritaceum. Next base: position 28,594 of record SZWC01000111.1, on the reverse strand, counting down.
TTCTCCCCTTCCCTTGGCGCTTACCCTTGCCGTCACCGTTCTTTGGACTTTGGCAGTCACGCGCAATGTGGCCAAGCTTACCACAGTTGTACCACTTGCGCTGTTGCAACGCTCCAATCTCCATGGGCGTGTTGTTGTTCTCGGCCTGCTTGCCGTAACCACCACCGAAATAGTTGTGCCCGGTGGTATGAGCCTGTGTTACGCGCGTGTTGTACCGCTCTGCTCCTGCGATCATACCCGGCAGATCGTGGTTGAGGTTGTGCATCACCATCACAGCGCGGGCGTTGTTCCTGAGGCCGTTGCTGTAGTGGAAGCACAATTCATGATAGTCAAAGCCACAATTGGCAATGATCTCACAAAACCTGCCGGTGTAGTTGGCGACGCTGCCAGTTTGGCGAAGCCGACGTAGCTTAGCACGCGCGTATATCCTCACGTCAACGACGGTGAAGCACTTGATGAACGTCTCCGTGAACTCCTTCCACGAGGTCGGCAATTTGAGCGTAGGGTCGCTACTACTGCAGGTTGGAGCCAATGGGGTTGAGATTCTAGTCGCGGCGGCAATGCTGGCGACCATTGCTGCTCCGTTGCCGTGTGGATTGGACCGCATCACATCGGCCCACCTATACAACCATGCCCCTCTCAATACGGTCACGGCATAGTCGCAGAGCGTCTCGTACGTTGAGGCATCCGTGCCGATGGCGGTGAAGTACAATTCCAGTCCGAGTATCCAAGCGTGTGGAGCTGGCCCATCCTTCTTTGATGGGTCGAACGGCTCTGGCTTGGGCGGGCTCAGGACGCCCATCGCAGGTATGTTTGCGGTGGCAACTGCCACTAGTGTTGGTACTAGACGCTTCGCGAGCTCTTCATTGAGGTACTCTTTTTGCTTATGCAACAAGTCCATCTTGGCGTGCACGTCGGCAAGCAGCTTTTGCAGCGCTGCGGCTGCTGTTACTTTGCCTTGCGCGTCAAACGCCGCAGCCAACGAGGACAAACCAGATGGAGTCATCTTTCTTCTTCTTCAACGCGCATATTTCTTCTTCTTCAACTTCTTCCTCAACGCATCCTCTGGTTATTGCCTTGTCACCAAAGTGTGTGGTTCGCCTTGGGCATGGATCCGCCAAGGAGAGGAGATGCGTGCTGGTCTACGCTGACCAGGAGAGGTTGTAACGAAGAAATTGTGCCCCTGAGCCAAGGGTGGCTTTGATACCAAGTGTGAACCGAGGGCAGTGTACTAGCCTCAACCGGATGGTGTAGGCACCAACCGGCGGCAACGGCGACCAAAGGGAGGCCGGTGCAAATCCTCCCGGGGTTGCAGAAGCGTAGGATCGTGTTGGGGAGCACGGAAACACGTGTGGCACAGTGGGAGTAAACTGTACTTGTTATTCAAGTATCAACATACAAGACTATACGTACATGATGACACATCCTAGGCGACCCGAGGTTGCCGAGCCGTGCGCGGCCCTGCACGGGCCTTGGATGAGCGTTTTTGCCTAAGCATGGCGTAGTGCATCTTTCAAGCTTTCCAACGCACCAAGAATTGCATCATTCCATGGAGGAACGGATGAGATATGGCCGTTTCCGTGAACCACTGTAATGTGCCGTTGGCAGCACCACTAGCGGCACTAACGGCCGCCCAAAGCACCCTTCTTGGTCATAACACACCGGGGGGCCATTCCAAAGTGCCCTTGGCCCTCAATGATCCTTGATGCATCGACTATCAGGGCCCCAAGGTGCGCTTCAGCCTTGTTGAGTCTTCTGATGGTCGAGCCTTGGTCTTTGGGGACGATTTGCTATCACCTTTTTCCCCTCAGCCGGTCCAACCTTTGGCCGGGCGTATCTTCCTGAATACTTGATGGATCAATCCCGTTCTTGGGTTGATCTCACACAGTTTTGCCTGTAGATTCAAAATCTTCAGTCACCTTGTAAATTCAAGGAAGCCACAAGATGTAATCAGTCCCGTAGGCACTCTCCCGCTTACAGCTCTCTTGCCCTTCCATGAATCCTTCGGTTGCTCCATGTATATCTCCTCCTCCAAGTCACCATTCAATAATGCCGTCTTGACATCCATGTGGTGAATCTCAAGGTCCTATGCTGCTGCATAAGAAATGAGCGTGCGTAGAGAGGCAAACTTTGCAACAGGAGCAAAGGTTTCAATGTAGGCGATGCATTGTTGCTGCGAGTAGCCCTTGGCGACGAGCCTTCCCTTGTACTTTTAGAGGTTACCATATGCGTCCCTCTTCTTGTTGAACACCCACTTGTACTTGATTACCACGCGCCCAAGTGGATGCTCTGTCAGCTCCCACATACCGTTGTCAAGGTGCGATTGTATCTCTTGCTGCACACCTTGCATCTAATGTGGTGCATCTGGTGTAGCCATGGCCTCCTTAAAGGACGTTTGCTCCACTAAATCTGCTACAACTACGACATTCATCCGATCTGGTTTTGCCAATATCCAGAAATTTCCCCGCATACCAGGCTTGTAGCACATGTTGAGACGTACCTGCGACTTGGTGTTGAGACATTAGCAGGCGGCTGGCGAGGTGCCGAAGGTACAACTGCTAGTGCTGGTGATGCTACATCTCCTTCCTCTGCTTTTGCCAATGAGCCCGCTTTTTCTACTACATGAGACATGGAAGATTAGAGTTGTTCCCCCACTCTCATAGTATAGGAAGGGTTGGGAGAGACGGGGTCAGGGAGAATGTCTAATCCCACTTCTTTGTCAGCTGTTTGTTCTCCTTCCTCTTTGTAGATGATGGTGGTGCTGATGACGTTGCTTTCGTTGACAACGACATCCTTGGAGATGATGATGTCGCCTGTATCCCTCTCGTTACTTGCCATGTCATAGCCGATCATCAGCATTTGTGTGCTCTTTGCATCCCATTTTGCCACTTCTCCTTGGGCACGTGCATGTGCACCAAGGTGCCAAATGCACAAAGATGACCCACGCTCTGCTTCTTGCCAAACCACGCCTTGCACCGCATCATCCGCTCCATGGCTTTGGTTTGACCACGGTTCTTGATATAACGTAGTGCTCACTGCTTCAGCCAATAAGTCATAGGTGAGCGGAACCACATGAAGCATGGATTGCGCTCACTCAACCAGGGTGCGGTTGGTGCATTCTGCAATGCCATTTTGTTGTAGTGAGTATGGCGTGGTGCGCTGCGCCTTGATACCTACTGTTGTGTGGTAGTCATGGAACTCCTTGCTCGTGTACTCTGCGCCGCGGTCAGTGGGTTGTGCCTTGATCGTTTTTCCATTATGGTTTGCCACCATTGCCATAAACTCCTTGAACCTGTCAAAACACCGGTAAAAGAAGTACAGAGCATTGTAACGGCTGAAATTATCTATCAGGGTGAGAAAATACATAGAGCCTCCAAAGCTCTCAATCTGCATTTTATCACACAAGTCTGTGTAGACCAGCTCACGCACCTCCTTTGCGTGCTCCTTTGCTCCAGAGAACGCTTCGCGATACTACTTCCCCTCCAAATAGCCGATTCAGAAGTGCTGCTCAAAATTGAAGATGTTGGGCAAGTCACGCACGATCTGCTTTGTTTGAAGTTGCTGCAAGGCACGCATGCCAATATGGCCACAGGGCGCATGCTAGATTTGGCCATCTGTCGCCTACACCAGTGTTGCTGGAGTGTGCTGATGCGGGATCTTTGTCCCCCCCAACAGGGAGTACATGTCGCCTTCATTCACCAATCTGGCCAACTCCTCCCTTGTTTCCTTGTCCTGAATGTAGCCATAGTTGTCATCAAAGACAACTCAGAGTCCTATATTGGTGATGAAGGACACTGAGAAAAGGTCAAGCGCAGCATTAGGTACATACAGCATGCCATGGAACACTCCCTCTTCAAATTCACGCGGGGTCTCAAATCACATATCCACAATCACAATCCCCTGAGCATACACCACCCAATCATCAACCAAAGCAATTGGATGGGGGGAATGCAGAACATCTACATAAACCACTCCTTGTGGTGTGTCAGGCTCTTGGTACACCTTGAGTCATAGTAACATGCGAGATGTGCCTTCTCCACCTGGGACATATCAAAACTCACCATGAAGAGGTACTCTTGCACTTCCTTGGCCACATGTATACTGCCATAATGGCGTACGCTGGTTTGGTTTGTTGCAATTGCTCCTGCTCCTGCAGACGTTGCTATGACTGCTGTTTTTGTTGCTATGGAAATTGATGTGTTTGTTGATGTTGTTGCTGTTTCTTCTTCTCGTCCCTTTTAAACTTCAAGCACTCTTTATTGTAGTACCCCTCTTTCTAGCAATAATGGCACTTGCCTTTCTTCTTGTCTCTCTCATGTCCAGACTGCTGCTGGCCATAGATATTGCTTCACTGCTGTGATTACCATTGCACTTTGCTGCATTGTGACTTAGTTCCACCTGTACCAACTGCGTGCATTTGAAGTCCAAGGTGAGAGTCAGCTGGTAGTCCACATCTCTTGCATTGTATCATAGCTGGCTGGGAGTCCCCTCAACAAAAGGAGGATGAAGCACATGTCTTCCACCGGGTTTTTGGTCGTTTTCAACTGCTTTTCCAGCTCCTTTGCTTTGTCCAATTACGCCTCCATCCCTTCACCACCCTACATTTTCAAAGCCATCATCTTCTCCTCCAAAAGCATGAGAAATGCATAATCATTGCTCTTATACTTCTTGCACAACTTGTCCTAACCCTCTTTTGCAGCAGCATTTTCACTCACATACTGAAGATGTGGGTTGGAGATGGTGTTGACAGTCAGCCTATAGGCTTGTGTGTCCTTCTTTTTCCACTCCTCATATGTCGCTGCTGCAGTTGTACATGAACTTGCATCTGCTGCACCAATTTGTGGCGTCTTCCCCGCCACCACCTCTACTGCGGTGATGCCTTTTGCCTATAGAGGCGGAGCGGGCTCGTTGCCACCCACGACCTCCCACAAGCCCCTCTCGTCCACAAGAAGGCGGGTACGGATCTTCTAAAATGTGAAGTAGGGGCTTCTTTCAAGCCTCTCTAAGGGCTGGGCTGTTGTTATCATGCCTACTGTTGCCATTTCGAGCTTTTGTGTTGCTCAACCCTGCCCTTGAGTGGCGGCGATATGTCTACTTCTACTACTGCTTTTGCCGGAAATCTGTCTGACACAAAATGGAGTGTAGAGGCCAATAGGCTGGGAATTTGGGAAAACCAAGCCCACCATTAGAAATTTCAGCTCAAAGCCTTCCAGAAAAACAGGGTCATCAACTAAAAGATATGCCCCTTTGAAAGTAGGGTATGCTTTTGCTCCAAGTTCAACTTAGCCTAGCTAGCTTGTAAACAACTGTTCTCCCAAACGTACGAATGGAATGTAGATAGTTTTACATCAATGGAAAGCTTAGGAAAACTACTTCAATTTCCATGTGCTACTTTTTACACTTCACAGAGAATGAGAGAGTTATGGTCATCACAAGGCGATTATCTTTCTCATAGAGAAGAGTCTAGCCTTGGCGGATCTCGTTTTGAGCATAACCCTTTATCTGACTATTGGATACATGCAATTCTGGGCTTGTTGAAAAGCTTGTCTTTTGAACTTGGATATCCAAGTGGTGGACTGTCAAATCTGGTGGAGGTTTCACCCTATCACATCACTCTCAAAGTGACGGCCTGCGTTGGCTGAAAGTGGTAGAACCTAGCTCTCATACAACAAGTTGGAACTGCAGGAGAGAGGGAGCCTTGGAGAAGCAAACATGTGGGACTGAAAGGGCATCACTTGTGTTGAGGAATGGCTGTTGAATCACTCAAAATGATGGAGTATATATGGAGCTAGAGCTTGGGCAAGTCAGCCCTCTCATAAGACACACCACTTAGCCATGGAGGTTAAGGCACACACACTAAAGTCCATAATCTCACACAAGAGAGGAAATCAGCCTAGCAATCAAGCTGACCACTCACACACGACCTAGAGAGCTAGAAAATGCTCTCATGGCACACTCTTAGTGGTCACACAACCCACAATCCCATGAATACTCGCCATGTATCCATAGTAAGCACACAAGGATATCACCTCATCAAAAAAGTAAGAAGAGGTACCTTTTTCCTAGTCAGTATATTCTGACAAGGCAGCCCAAGAATCTAGGACCATTTTTGGAGATTTCTCCCATCAGGTCTTGACCGTGGACCTCTTGCTTTTCTCTTTTCTGAGGCTAAGGCATTGAGCCATCGCCCTTGATCACCAAGATACCTGCGGTCGATGATCTTGGAAACTTAAACAATTCATATGTCACAATTTGATTGTTGGATTGGCCTGAAACTTGGACTGTAGATATTTTGCCGCCTGATATTTCCAATGCAAAAGTCAGACTGGCGAACAAAGAAGGCATCTGGTACTTTCTTGGAACTTGCTCCTGTGGACCTGCAAATGAACCGGATGGCCCTTTTCGAACAAAGGTATCTCCTTTCTCCATTAGTCGTGGCCTGAGTGTTCATCCGCTGCGTGGACCATGTGGATCCATTGAGTAACTACAGAGAGCAATTTGTTGTTTGGCGCCTTTGCCATACATTTTGTGAGCATGTTCTTGGTCTTCATGTTTTCAAGGTCCACGATCTCCTTTGTGACAAGGTCGCGTCGGTAGTGGTACGTGATGTCAATGTGCTTGGTCCGCCAGGATATGACCATTGTGTGCCATTTTCATGGCACTTTTGTTGTCGATGCGGATCTGTGTTGTATTCATTTGTAACATTTTTATCTCGGCAGGAAAAGTCAGTTGCCACTATGTATCCTGACATGCTTTTGACATAGTGATATACTCTACCTCACCGATAGAGTCAAAGACACAGTCTTGCTTTTTGCTTGCCCAATAGAATGCAGTACCTTTCAAGAGACACACAAAGCCCGAGGTGGACCTTTTTTCAACGATTCTTCCTCCCTAATCAGTGTTTGTATAGCACACTAGCCACATCATGTCACATCCTTCTTGCCCTCCAAACTGGCATCCCATGTTTCGGATATTTTGTAGACACCGCAGGATGCGCTTGACTCCTTACCCGTGTTGTGGCCGTGGATTGGCCACAAACCTGCTTACTTGTCCCACAACATAGCAAGGTATCGGGCATGTTCCCAACATGGCATATACGAGGGTGCCAATAGCGGACTAATAGGGAATGGTCTCCATCTCACGCCGTTTTGTTTCTGTGCTCGGGCGCATGGAGGAGAAGCGCTTGATGTCTGCTGTCATGGGTATACTTATGCGCTTGCAACCCTCCATGTTGTAGTGCTTGAGGATTTCCATGACGTACTTGGTCTGGTTCACCTTCATAGTGTCTGCTTCTCCATTACGATGAACAGGTATCCCAAAATGGAATTCGAGCAGACTCATGTCCTTTGTCTTGAACCTGTTGCGGAGATCTATCTTTAGCTTGTTTAACAGCTCGACCGACGTCATGAAGATGATCAGGTCATCCACATACAGTGCAACCAACATCACGCCTTGCTCATCCCTCCACACATAGACAATAGGGTCATTCTCGTAGTTAATGAACGTGAGCCCGTCCATGAAGCCGTCCATCTCCTTATATCACATCCTTGGAGCCTTTTGCAGCCCGTAGAGTGCTTTGACTAGTTTGCAAAACAGACCCTCTGGAGCTTTCTCTCCCTCGGGCATTGCTATCACCATGTCTTTGTCTATCTTCCCGTAGAGGAAAGCTGTCTTGACGTCCATTTGCTGGACCTTAAGATCTTTTGCTCTAGCAATGCCTAACATTGATCTGATGGAGGCAAAGGTGACAACAGGTACAAAGGTCTCCTCGTACTCTAAGCCTACATGCTGGAAAGCCCCTTTGCCATAACTATAGCCTTGTATTTGTTTATAGTACCATCCTAATTGAGCTTTTTCCGGGGTACCCACTTTGATCCCACCAAGTGTGCGTTTGGAGGCATGTCCACCAAAACCCATGTTTTGTTCTCTTCACTGGATGCGAGTTTGCTATCCACTACCTCCTTCCACATGGCCGCATCTGGCATGTTCGTGCGCTCTCAGCATTCTACTTGGACGGAGGTTTTTTCTGGCGCGTACTACACCAGAGTGTTGCTGGTGGTGCTTCAAGGCTTGGTTTCTTCTCTTGCTCTTGTGTTGCCAGGGATCCGTTGTTTGAGGAAGAGCCACCTGCCGCAAAGTTTAACTCAGCAACCTCAGACGATTCAGACTCAGTGTCAGAGTTCGTTCTGTGTGAGTCTACAAAACCACTCTCCCTACAGCAACATCCTTCACTGGTACCATCTGGAGTTCTCATCTTCCTGATCACATGACTCGAGCAACACAATCCGCTTTCCAAATTTAGAAGCATGGACAAGATTGAGCGGCTCTCCTTTACTAAGCGTCCTTTCATCAAAATCGACATCTCGACTTGTGTTGAGCTTTCCACCCCCTTGGTCCCACAACATGTACGCCTTGTGTGCACTGTCTTTTTGACCATTACAAACTGCGAGTGCATGCATCTAGCTTGCCACTTCTTTCTCCTCTTTGGACCTTTGCCTGGGCGTTACAATCAAAGACCCACAAGTCTGAGGCATCAAGCGTGTCTTACCATGCGTTCCAAGCGCGGCTACATGAGTGAGATTCACAAGGTATCAAGTGGTTATTGTAACTTTAGCCTAGAAGCAAGGTGGGAGTTTGGCGTCAAAGAGCATGCTTCGTGTCGTGCTAAAGATAGCCTGGTTCATCCACTTGGCGTGGTGGTCTTGTGGTTGATTTCTTGGCTCAACCAGCCCTTACATACCTTGTACTCACCACCGTTAACCGTGTACATTGCCTTGACCTTCTTGCATGTCTTTCGCTCTACCATGTCGATTATCTCTTGCAACTTCTCCATGACCTCTCCCTTTGTCTTGAGGAGTATATCCACATCTTACGGTTGTTGTCATCAATAAAGGTGAAGAAATACCTGTTGCCGCTGATCAAAGGAGTGCGGAATGCTATCCATAAATCAGAGTGAATCAGGTCCAAGATTGCTCTCGCTCATTGCCCACTATGTTCAAAGGGCTTCCTCTTTGCCTTGCCTTGGAGGCATGGCTCACATAGCTTCTTGCACTTCCCCTCATCCTTGGCCTTACATCCCTCCATCACATGAGCTACTTTATGCTGCAGCATAGCTTAGAGTGTGCTTTCAGCCACATGGCCAAACCACTTGTGCCACAGCTGACCATCTGTGTCTTTTGAGGAGTTAGCTACCATGATGACAGCCTATGGTGCAACATCAAACTTGTAGAGATTCAAGCTCTTCAACCGCTACATGTCCCTCACTTGTACTCTTAAGGGGCTTTGTCCGTAGTACGTAGAGTCCATGAACTCTTGGGATTTGTGCGATAAGACTCTCATTCGGATAAGAGATATTGAGGTCCTTATTCTTGAAAATCACTTTTTCTCCTCTGTGAAGACGACCGTCATGTCGTGGTCCATGAATTTTGATACTGAAAAGAGGTTTACCAAAGAGACGGTATGTAGATAGTTTTCCCAAGCTTCAAGTCATTATAAGCATCGTTTAAGTTGACGCTGTTCAACTCACTCCTTGCCTTGCGCATGGACACGAATGATGCTGAAACACATGAGGCAACTTTCTGTGTGTTGACCTGATATGCTCCTTGTCCATGGCTAACGTTTGGACAGGTAGAGGACAGAAAAGGCATCTACTGCTCGCTTGGAGTACGTCCCCTATGTTTGTTTGGGATAGACAACGCATGCACTACTCCTTTGAAGAAATTCCCTTTGGTGTAAACTACATCGTATGGCCTGCAAAAACTACATAAATGGCTAGAGGCTGGCTCAAGGATTAAAACAACTTGTCAATTGCCTGTCATTGAGTACACTTCTTACCTTTGAGACTCCTAACAGAGTTGTCCACCAGAGGCAAAGACTAAAGACGCGTTGGTTGTTCTAAGCCACACGAGTTTGTTCCTCGCGCGAAAGTGACCAGGTGCTAAGGACACCGTGCAAGTAGTTTATTTGTATGAAGTCCTCAATGTCGAACCTTGGCTTTTAGGGTGATATCCTCTCTTTCTTTCAACACCAAGAGCCCTTGGCACGAACCATTGTGTCCAAACCCGTTTTCTAGACCGTCTCCTCACGCAAGTTGACAAAGGGTTATGGGCCCACACTGAGTACTTGCTAGGCACGCTTTTACGCACTCTCTTGCCCTCTTTGTCTTGCGGTACACATCTGCTCCATCAGTTCCATCTGCTCTATCTCATCGCTTGACACGTCGTGGGGTTAAAGTGGGTACTCAAGAAAAGTTCAAGCAGGATGGTATCATCGACAAGTAATAGGCAAGAGTGGTGGCAAAGGGGGTTGCCCACCGTGGAGCTCAAAGTATGAGGAGACCTTCGCGCCTGTTTTCACCTTTGCCTTCATCCAATCCATGTTGGGTATTGTTGCTGCAGCAGATCTGAAGGTCCACCAGATGGATGTCAAGACAGCTTTCCTGTATAGGAAGCTAGACAAAGAAGTGCTGATGGAAGTACCCAAGGGAGTGAGAGCTCTAGAGGGAAACGTTTACAAACTGGTTAAACCAATCTACAAGCCGAAACACTCCCCAAAGATGTGGCATAAGGAGATGGATGGCTTCATGGCCCGGCTCACCTTCATGCGTTGCCAGAATAACCCTACTGTCTATGTGCAAGAGGACGAGCAAGGCTTGATGTTGGTTGCACTATACATGGATGACCTAATCATTTGCTCATTGTCGGTTGAGCTATTGAACAAGCTGAAGACAGATCTCAGCAACAGATTCAAGATGAAGGACATCGGCATGCTTGAGTTCTACCTCGGGATAGCCATCCACTTGAATTGAGCAGCAAGCACCATCGAACTAAACCAGACCAAGTACATCATGGAGGTCCTCAAGCGTTACAGTATGAAGGATTGCAAGCCCATGAGCACACTCATGACAACAAACATCAAGCTCTCCTCCTCCATGATCCCTAGCAGAAAAGAAGACTTTCATGAGATGGAGTACATTCCTTACTAGTATGCTGTTGGCACCCTCATGTATGTCATGGTAGGAACACGTCCCGACATTTTTTATGTTGTGGGACATGTGAGCGGGTTTGTGGGCAATCTAGGGCCACAGCAATGGCAAGCAGTGATGCGCATCATGCGCTATCAACATGAGACGCAACACGTGGGACTCAAGTTTGGAGGCCAAGAAGGATCTGACCCGCTGCCTCTGGTGTGCTACACAGATGCCGACCGGGGAGGAAAAATCGATGACAGAAAGTCCACCTTGGGCTTTGTGTGCCTCTTGAAAGTGGTGTAGTCTCTAAGGCAATCAGAAAGTAAGAATGTGTCTCCTTCTCACCACTAAGTCAGAGTATATTGCTCTATCAGACGTATGCAAGGAGATACACTAGCTTTGTATTTTGTTTAAGATGAAATTGCCACAAACGGAGGCAACAGAGGTTTGCATCGATAACAAGAGTGCCATGAACATGGCACAAGATGATGTCATCTCTTGGTCGACCCATCACATCGGAATCGAGTACCACTACTCACGCGACCTGGTTGCAAAGGAGATTGTGGACCTGGAAGACGTGGAAACCATGAAGATGCTTGCAGATTGCATGACAAAGGCGCTGGATAGCGAATTGTACTCTGAATGTACTCAATGTGAACCGCGCGCGGTGTGCTAGCCTCAACCGGATGGTGTAGGCACCAACGAGCGGCAACGGTGACCAAAGGGAGGCCGGTGCACACCTCCTCGGGGTTGTGGAAGCGTGGGATTGTCTTGGGGGAGCACGGAAACACGTGTGGCACAGTGGAAGTAAAGTGTACTTGTTATTCAAGTGTCAATATACAAGACTATATGTACACGATGACACATCATAGGCGACCCAAGGTCGCTGAGCCGTGCGCGTCCCTGTACGAGCCTGGGATAAACGTTATTGCCTTAGCATCGCGTAAATTATCTTCTCAGCTTTCCAATGCACCAAGAATTGCATCATTCCATGGAGGAACGTCCGAGATATGGCCGTTTCCGTGAACCACGGTAATCTGTCGCTGGCAGCACCACTAGCGCTGGTGACGGCCGCCCGAAGCGCCCTTCTTGGTATTAACACACCGAGATGCCATTCCAAAGCGCCCTTGGCCCTCAATGATCCTTGACTCATTGACTATCTGGACCCCAAGGCGCGCTTCGGCCTTGTTGGGTCTTCCAAGGGTCAAGCCTTGGTCTTCGAGGACGATTTCCAATCACCTTTTTCCCCTCGACCGGTCCAACCTTTGTCTGAGCGTATCTTCCTGAATACTTGATGGATGGACCCCGTTCTTGGGTGGATCTTGCATGGTTTATTCTGTAGATTATAAAACCACAGTCATGATTTACATTCAAGGAAGCCACAAGCCGTAATCAGTGCCGTAGGCACTGTCCGGCTTACACCATCCCCCCCTTTACGAGCAAGCCACCCCCGTTCGCTCTTGATAGTCCCGGAGGATGGCATTCACCCCGCCAAGGTTAAAGTTGCGGGCCGGCTCCCATGAGTTGTGGGCTACGTTGTAGCTCCTCCACTTGACCAGGTACTTCCATCCACGACCACGACGATGGTGGCCAAGGATGGCTTCCACCTCAAACTCTTGCTTGCCCTCGATCACCACCGGAGGGGGAGGCGCAGAACTGTGGCCAGGGGAGTGCTCGACCGGATCATGGTAGAGCTTGAGTTTGGAGATGTGGAATACATCGTGGACTGGCATGGAAGGTCGAAGAGCCAACCACACCACCACGGGTGTTTGCATTTCGAGCACCTCAAACGGACCAAGCCACCAGGGTTTCAACTTATCCGACTAGACCTTGCAAAGCTTGACATGCGCGCTGTTGAGGAGCACACAATCACCGACCTTGAGCATTGCGTTCACACGTTGGCGGTCTGCTTGCACTTTCTGCTGCTCTTGCGCTATCTTAAATGCATGCTGTGTTGCCGCCCAAATCTGCTTGAAGTCGCGTGCGGTGGACTCCACCGCAAGCAGGTTGCTTGCGACTTTCAAACTGAGGGGCGTGGCGGGCACCGTCCAGTTGACCACCTCAAATGGCGCCTTGCCGGTGGAGGTGGACGTGGCAGAGTTGTACGCCAGTTCAGCGATCGGCAATCGCTAGTCCCACGCCGTCTCGTCCAGATCACCCATTGCAGGGAGGAGGTCCTCCAGCGTCTGGCTCTTTTGCTCCGTTTCTCCATCACTTTTGGGGTGAAAACTGGTCGACAGCTGCACCTTGCTGCCGTAGAGCTCCATGAGTTCTCGCCAGAACATGCTTGTGAAATGCGGGTCATGATCGCTCACAATGAACCGCGGCATGCCATGGCGACGCACCACGTGCGCAAGGAACAGCCAAGCCGTGCCTTTCGCACTCACCGTATCACGCGTCGCAATTAAGTGCGACATCTTGCTGAAGCAATCCACCACCACCAACAGCGTATTGTGGCCTGTCGCTGTCGTGGGCAAACCCGTGGTGAAGTCCATGGAGATGTCTTGCCATGGCTGTTTGGGGATTGGCAAGGATTGGAGGATACCTGGGGTCTTTGTCCTCCGCCCCTTGTAACGTTGGCACACGCCACAACTCCGGCATAATTCAGCCACCTCCGACGACATGGTGGGCCACCAAAAGAAGCGAGCCACCGTCTTCAATGTCTTGTCGGCGGAGAGGTGGCCACTTGGGCCACTTTCATGGCACTCCTCCAAAATCAGCCACGGAAGCACTACAGGAACCACCACCTGCTGCGTGCCGCGCCATCGCCAATACGGTGCTTCGAAGAAGACTCTCCGAGCGTCGTACTCCCTATGCGCCTCGTATCCCTCTGCGAAGAGCTTCACAAGGAAAACATCTGCGTGGACGGTGAGAGACGCAACACGCATCATCAGATCCGGTCGCCTTGAGACTGCGCCGGCTGGGTTGATGCGACCCGGCCGATACACGATTTTGTAGTCAAAGTGCGACTGGAGGTACTCCACCCAACGTGCTTGCCGCCGGCTCAAGTTCGGTAGCGTCTTGATGTATTTCAACGCGTGGTGGTCGGTGTAGATCATGCATTTCTGTGCCTCGAGGTAGCACTACCACTTTTTGAAGGCTGCGACCACGGCGAGCATTTCCTTGTCATGGGTGGCGCAGTTCAGCTCTGCCCCGGGGAACCTTACGCGAGTAGTAGGCAACCGGCTGCGACCCATTGCCAAAGTCCTACAAAAGGATCCCACCAATGGCCAGGTCCAATGCATCCGTCGCCATTTCAAACTCACGGCTGCTGTCGGCCAAGTGCAAGGCCGGAGCGGAGGTGAGAGCCCGTTTAAGATTCTAAAAGGCTTCTTGTTTGCTAACCCCCCAACTCCACTTGTGATCCTTGCGAGTGAGATTTGAGAGTGGCGCTGACACTCCCACATAGCCAAGGATGAACATGGGGTAGTAGTTGCAAAAACCAAGGAACACTTGTACATCATGCACATTACGCAACTTTGGCCACTCTTGCACGACCAACACTTTGCACGGGTCCATGGCAATCTGTCCATTGCCAATCATGTGTCCAAGGAATTCAACTTTGCCCACCTCGAACTCACAGTTAGAGAGTTTTGCAAAAAACTTCTCCTTTCTCAAACTCTCGATGACCTTCTTTGCATGCTCCTCATGCTCCGCCGCCATCTTGCTATACACCAAGATGTCGTCAAGGTAAACCACCACAAAGTCATCCATGTACGGCCTGAAGATGTTGTTCATCACCGCCATGAAGGTGGCCGGCGCATTGGTCAACCCGAAAGGCATTACGAGGAACTCGTAGTGACCATAGCGGGTACGGAAGGCCGTCTTTTCCATGTCATCTGCTGCGATGCGGATCTGGTAGTAGCCAGAACGGAGGTCGGTCATTGTGAAAAAACAAGCTGCACGGAGCTAATCAAAGAGCTCCTCGGCTTGTGGAAGCGGGTACCGGTTCTTGATGGTCAACGCATTCAACGCCCGGTAGTCCACGCACATGCGCATCTCACCCATCTTTTTATGAACAAACAAGACAGGTGCAGCGTAAGGAGACAAGGAGGGGCAGATGAAGCCCTGCTCCGTCATCTAGGTCAGCTATTTCTTGAGTTCTTGCAGCTGTGCATCGCTCATGCGGTACGTTGCACGAAGAGGCGGGCGTGCTCCAGGTTTGAGGTCGATGCGATGGTCCACGTCCCGCTTTGTTGGCAGACTCGCTGGAAGGGTGTCAGGGAACACGTCCTCAAACTCTGTACACACCTTTCGAAGCCCCTCAGGCACTGCGGCGAATGTGCCTTGGGCCCCCTGCTGCTCACGAGTTGCCCCATGTGCCACAGCAGGCTCCACGTCCTCTGGTTTGTCAAAATCGTCCTCCACGTCTTGCACGAACGCCCAAAAAATCTGCTCCTTTGTTCAAATTGCGCGCTTGAGCGGCACCAAGTTCAGCATCAAGGAGCCCATTCCTCCTTCCAAGGCACCGACTATTGTGGCGCTTCCTCCCCGCAAGTCTCCTCCTCCGCGGCCTCTTCCTCGGACCATGTAGGCAGGGGATACTCCTTGTCTTTGATCTTGACTAAGACGGTGCGCGCCTCATTATTGACGACGGGACTGTACTTGTAGAGGACGTCACGACCGAGGATAACATCGTAATCCTTCATCCGGCACACCCGGTATACGGTCGTTTTGCGAAGGTTCCCCACGCGAATGGAAAGGGGACGGGCCAGGTACCCCACTCCAATCGTGCCGTCCACTTGGTTAGCGGTCCGCTTCTTGCTCGTGAGCGCAAGGTCCCACTTCCGAGCACATTCCATGCTTACAAAATTGTGGCTTGCGCCACAATCCAGCAGACTTCCCACCTTCCCCTTGACGCCTTTCACTCATGCTTCCAAGAGAAGTGGAGGCTGCTCCTCCTCATACCCCGCGTCCCATGCCTTGACCTCGGAACCCCCCTTATTTGCCCCAAGGCGTTCGGGTGGGCGGTCAACTGGCGGTTTGGGTTGAGAGGAGCCAGGAGTAACGCCATCTTCTCTATTTCTCCTCGTTTCCTGACTCCTTTGTTACTTTATCTGCTTCCTTTGTGGCTTGCTTCCCCTTCTCTTGCCGCTTACCCTTGTCATCGCCCTTCTTTGGACTTCGACAATCACGTACAATGTGGCCAGACATACCACTGTTGTAGAACTTGCGAGGTTGCAATGCTCCAATCTCCATGGGCGTGTTGTCGTTCTCAGCCCGCTTGCCATAACCACCACCAAAAGAGTTTTGGCTGTTGGTATGAGCCTGTGTTACGCGTGTGTCGTACTGCTTTGCTACTGCGATCATACCCGGCACATTGTCGTTGAGGTCGTGCATCACCATCACAGCGCGGGCGTCGTTCTTGAGGCCGTTGCTGTAGTGGAAGCACAATTTGTGAGAGTCAAAGCCACAATTGACAACGATCTCACAAAATCTGTGGGGGTAGTTGGCAACACCTCCAATTCGGTGAAGCCAACGCAGCTTGGCACGTGCGTTGTTCCTCACGTCACCCACGGTGAAGCGCTTGATGAACAACTCCATGAACTCCTTCCACGAGGTCGGCCATTTGAGGGTACGGTCACAACTACTACATGTTGGAGCCCATGGGATTGAGATTCGGTCGCGACCGCAATGCCGGCGACCATTGCTGCTCCACTGCCGTGTGGATTGGACAGCATCACATCGGCCTACCAATCCAACGATGCCCCTCTCAATAGGGTCACGGCATTGTCGCGACGTGCCTCGTACCTTGAGGTATCCATGCCGATGGCGGTGAAGTACAATTCCAGTCTGAGTATCCAATTGTGTGGAGCTGGCCCATCCTTCTTTGATGGGACAAACGGCTCTGGCTTGGGCGGGCTCGGGACACCCACTGCACGTACGTTTGCGGTGGCAACTACGACTGGTGTTGGTACGAGACGCTTTGCGAGCTCTTCATTGAGGTACGCATTTTGCTTTTCCAACAAGTCCATCTTGGCCTGCATGTCGGCGAGCAACGTTTCCAGTGTTGCGGCTGATGTTACTTTGCCTTGCGCGTCAAACGCCATTGCCAACGAGAACGAACAAGATGAAGTCATCTTTGCGTCCGGTGCAACTTTTTCCTCAATGGGTCCTTCGGTTACCACCTTGTCACCGGAGTGCGTGGTTGGCCTTGGGCACGGATCCGCCAAGGAGTCAAGATGCGTGCTGGTCTACGCTGACCAGGAGAGGTTGCCACGAAGAAAAGTGTGCCCCTGAGCCAAGGGTAGCTCTGATACCAAGTGTGAACGGAGCGCGGTGTGCTAGCCTCAACCGCATGGTGTAGGCACCAACCGGTGGCAACGGCGACCAAAGGGAGGCCGGTGCACACCTTCCTAGGGTTGCAGAAGCATATGATTGTCTTGGGGGAGCACGGAAAGACGTGTGGCACAGTGGGAGTAAACTGTACTTGTTATTCAAGTGTCAACATACAAGACTATGTACATGATGACACATCCTAGACTACCCGAGGTCGCTGAGCCGTGGGCGACCCCGTACGAGCCTGTGATAAAAATTATTGTCTTTGAATCGTGTAGCTGATCTTCCCAGCTTTTCAACGCACCAAGAATTGCATCATTCCATGGAGGAACGGCCGAGATATGGCCGTTTCCGTGAACCACGGCAATCTGCTGCTGGCAGCACCACTAGCGGCGGTGACGGCCGCCCGAAGCGCCCTTCTTGCTAATGACACACCAAGGCGCCATTCCGAAGCGCCCTTCGCCCTCAATGATCCTTGACTTATTGAATATCCGGGCCCCAAGGCGCGCTTTGGCCTTGTTGGGTCGTCCGAGGGTCGAGCCTTGGTCTTTGGGGACGATTTCCAATCACCCTTTTCCCCTCGGCTGGTCCAACCTTTGGCCGGGAGTATCTTCCTCAATACTTTGGGGATGGACCCCGTTCTTGGGTCAATCTCGCATGGTTTTTCCTGAAGATTCTAAATCCACAGTCATCTTGTACATTCAAGGAAGCCACAAGCCGTAATCAGTGCCGTAGGCACTGTCCGGCTTACACTCGAGGCATCGGTACTCAACGCTGACATTTCGACATGCACAAGAGGGACAAGGCATGCATTGCTCCGTTTGTGTAAGTCCCCTAATTCTGGTCCCAATAGAGAAGGCATGCATTGCTCCTTTGGAGGAAGTCCCCTTGGTCTAAACGGAATAGTATAGCTAGCAAACACTACCTAAGACAACTCCTTGTGGCTTAGACGTTCTAGAGTTTATCTCTGAAGCGAGAGGTGATTGGGTCAAATCCTAGCCCAGTGACTTTTTTTCTTTGTGACCAAAAAGGAGAGAAGAAGGTTGTAAGAGACATCTTAGGACATTTCAAGGTCCTTCGTGGTGGTTGGAACCACTTGGCGGTCACAGGGAGCACCATGTAGGCAAGGGGATGATGCAATCCAGATTGCCCCCAAAGAGGCTCATCTAAGGAGCCAGTGCACGCCTGAGCTAGAGGTTGGATCTAGGACTATAAGAACATGTGCGTTGCTTGTCATTGGGTACAGTTATTACCTTTGAGATTCGTAACAAAGCTTTCCAGTAGAGGTAGACACTAAAGAATGTTCGACACTAAGCAGTTTATAGGAATCAAGTGCTAAGATCACAGTGTACGGAAGTGATTCCTATGAACTGCTCAGTGTGGAACTTTGGCTCTGAGGGTGATATCATCTCTTTGTTACAATACCAAGAGTGGTCGGCGGGAACCATTGTGTCGGAACTCGTTCTCTAGACTATTGCCTCAGGCAAGTTAACACATGTTTCATCCCATATGATGTCCTTCTTGTCCCTCATCCTTACCGCTCCAAGGGTCAATCTTCTTTCAATTCGAACAAGTGGAAACAGGCGGTGCTAGGCCTTGTAGTAGCTGCACCTGGCCCGTCGCCTGAGATACCAGCACCTCCAGCAAAAGCAACAACAGAGCAAGAACAGGTGGTGCTACCCATTGCAATAACTACACCCGTCGTGTGACCCTTAGTGCCAGCGCCAGGAGCAGCAATAGGAAGATAGCAGGAATCAGCGGTGCTGCTCCTTGCAGCAAGTGCACTCAGCATGGAGCACGAGGCGCCAACAACAGTAAGAAAAGTAGCACAACAACACGAAGAGGCTGTGTTTTCCATTAGAGCCCCTGCATCGAGCATGGCGCGCAAAATGCTTGTGCCACCAACAATAGCAGCAAGATAGCAAGAATAGGCGGGGCTGCGCGTTATAGCAGCAAAATCCATTGCGGCACCAGCGGTGTTGTTGCCATAAGCACTTACAGCATAATAGCAAGAAAAGGAGGTACCGCACACTACAATAGGTGCGTCTTGTGTGGTACTAAAGAAAGAACAAACATGGAGGAAACAAGTACCTCTAGCAGAAATACTCAAAGTGGTACCTAGTGATCAAACACCACCAACAAGAACAACCATGGGACAGCCGTAATAAGTTGAACGTCTCTTGCTGCAATGAGCGCCTATGGTGCCGCATGCATTTGACCGGCACAACCTGTGTGTAAATGAGGGGTGAGGGATTTGAGGATTTTATTGTTAGCAAAGATGTCGCATGACTTGGCAAGACGAGCCCAAAATCTTGAGAAGCGGGCGACAGGACTCCCCAAGGTGAAGGAAGTCAAAGTAGTAAGCCAAGACCGTCTTATCCTGCTTCTTCACCCTCCCTTTTGCAAAGCAAGTTCCGCCTGAAAACAGACTTTTATGGCCAACCAGCTTACACTTATTCAAACTACTAAAACAGGGATGGGGGTATGAAACCCGCCGGTCAAGGCGGTGTTATCATCACTCTGATGGCACCAAATACCTTGTTTGAGGCCATGATTATACTCTACGTAAACAAATGTGCAGGTTTGGTACAAGAATCAATTCATTCAGTGCAAGGACAAGAAGTATGAGGCCGAGTAAAGTTCGGTGACGAGCGTTTGGAAAATAGACGGGAGCACCAGTTCGACCCCAACGCGGGGAGTGACTCACTCACCCACTCCAGCCAAAGGGCCCCTGGATGGACACTTAGCTGATGAGGCAAGGCTCATTGGGGTACATGGGCGCTTAAGGATGGTGGCTAGAGCTACATTTGTAAGCAACGGCGCTTTGGGTGGCCGTGAACTCCGATGGCGATGCTGCCAGCGGCCGTCACAAGTGGAGGACTCAAATGGCCATAACTTAGTTGTTTTTCCACAGATTGAGGCATTTCTTGGTACATTGGAATGATCCCAGCGTGTACTACATGATGCTTGTATTGTTTGCATAAGAGGACCTCACCAAAAGGCTTCACCGCACCGAGGGGATGTCGGCTGGTTGATAGGGTCTGGTATGTGAGGAAGTCGGGGCTGGTCTGGGCATGCCAATCTTACCCGGAGATGATGCACATTGCCTTGTACGGATGTAACAAGTCTAAAGGATTCATTCTTTGCCAAAATCTCCTTCTACTCCAAGTAATGTCTTGCACACGTCCATTCAATCCTACAAGTATTCCGTATCACACCTTGGTACAAACGCTGCTGGGAGCCTCGCACGGCAGGAACCTCAATCACGAGCAACGGTCTTGCTGCTATGAGAGGGTCGTGCGACATCTCAAGGGTTGGCCCACACACCAAGTGGTCGAGGGTGGGAAGTTTATCCAAGGGCTTGGCGTGTGACCGTCATGCTAGGCTCCCCTTGGTTCACATTTGGCATCAAAGCCTGTGGATGTTTGCTCGGTTTCGTGTGGTCCCAAGGGAGGCAGCACATCTGTAACAGTTGCGTTTGGCAAGAAACGTTTCGTCACAATCGGAAGCATGGCAGTCGCAAAATACAACCAGGCCTACCTCATGGAGGAGATTCAGCATGCCCTTGATGAGTTTCATCAAGAGAACCATCAGCTACGCGCAGAGGTTGAGTCAAGGTACATCGGCCAAGGGAGCACTACCTTGGGAGGTGTTACATTAGCATCCGCACCTGCCTTTTGGTGGCCCAAGCCGAAGGAGCCAGAGTTCTACACCGGCAAGGGTAGTGCGTACTAGTGGCTATTTATGGTGAACCATAATTTGATGGCATTGGGCATTTGTGCGGGAGAAGATGCCACAAGACTAGAGAATGCACCTACACTACTCTGGGGAATGGTCTTACGGTGCGGATCTTTGTTACCTCCCTTTGTGGCACTTTCATCCCCGCAAGCAAACTGCGTAGCCACTATGTCTCCTTGTATGCTTCTGATGGAGCAATGTACTGCGCCTCAACGGTAGAGAGGGAGACATAGTCTTGCTTTTGCTCCCCTAAAAAAACTACACCATTGTTCAAGAGGCACGCAAAGCCCGATGTGAACTTTCTGTCATCGATTATTCCTCCCCCGTGGCCATTTTTGTGGCACACTAGCTGTAGTAGGTCAGATACTTTTTGGCCTCTAAACTAGAGTCCCATGTGGTGGATCTTCTATAGATAGTGCATGATGCGCTTGAGTGCTTGCCAGTGTTGTGGCCCTACCACAAACCTGCCAACTCGTCCCACAGCATAGCAAATGTGATGGCGTGTTTCTACCATGGCATACATGAGGCTGTCAATAACAGACTTGTACGGAATGTTCTCCATCTTGTACCATTATACTTCCGCACTAGAGCTCATGGAGGAGGAGAGCTTGATGTTTGTTGTCATGGATGTGCTGATGGGCTTGTAGTCCATGTTGTAGCACTTGAGGACTTCCATGATGTACTTGGTCTGGTTCAGCTGGATGGTGCTTGCTTCTTGATTGTGGTGGACGGCTACACCGAGGTAGAACTTGAGCGCACCCATGTGCTTCATCTTGAACCTGTTGGTGAGATCTCTCTTCACCTTTTCAAACAGTTTGACTGACGAAGAGAAGATGATCTGGTGATCCACGTACAGTGTAACCAGCATCAAGCCTTGATCACACTTGCACATAGACACTAGGGTCATTCGGGCTGTGTGTGAAGATGAGCCTGGCCATGAAGTCGTGCATCTTGTTGTAGCACATCCTTGTGGCCAGTCATAGTCCGTGGAGTGCTTTCACTAGTTTGCAAACCTTGCCCTTTGGATCTTTCACTCCCTCGCGCACTTCTATCAGCACTTCTTTCTCTATGTTCCACTAGAGGAAAGCTGTCTTGACGTCCATCTCGTGGACCTCCACATCTTTTGCAACACTGGTGCTCAACATGGATCTGATGGAGGCAAAGGTGACCACAAGCGCAAAGCTCTCCTCGTACTTGGAGCCGGTACGGAGGGAAAACCCCTTCACCACAACTCTTTCCTTGTACTTGTCAGTAGTACCATCATGCTTGAACATTTTTCGGAGTGCCGACTTTGACCCCACCACGTTCATTTTTGGGGGCTTGTCCAAAAGAGCATATGTTCCGTTCTCTTCAATGGATGCGAGTTTGCTATCCACTTCCTCCCTCCACTTGGCTGCATCTTGCATACTCCAAAAAATCTGCACTCTGAGTATTGTACTTGGACGGCGGTTTCTTCAGGCGCGTCGTACGTCGTAGTGTTGTTGGTGATCCTTCAAGGCTTGTTTGCATCTGTTTCTCCTATGCTACAAGTGAACCGTTGTCTGAGGAAGAGCCGTCGGCCTCATAACTCAACTCAGAGGCCTCGGACAGTTAAGAGTTAGCGTATGAATCCGTGGCTGTGTCTGCGTGCACAACCACTCTCCTTGCAACACCATCCTAAACTGAGACCATCTGCTAGTTCTAAGGAGCGTAATCACTTGACTCAAGAAACACAACCCATTCTCCTGATTTGCAAGCATGGATAGGATCCGGCAACTCCCCGTTGCAGATTGTCCTTTCTTCAAACTTGACATCTTGGCTGTTAATGAGCTTTCTAGCTGCTTTGTCCCACAGCCCATACGCCTTGTGTAGTGTCGTATCTGATCATTACACATATGTAGCCGCGTACATCCAGCTTGCCACTTCCTTCTCCTACATGGACCTTTGTCCAAGCATTATAGCCAAAACCACTCAAGTATGAGGCATGTGGCTTCTTCCCTAACCAAGCCTCCTGTGGCGTCCTGACGAGTTTGCTCACCCAGGCTTTCCACACCTCGTACTCACCATCGTTGTCCATGCGCAGTGCCTTGACCTTCTTGCTTGTGTGCCGCTCTACCATCGTGACAAACTCTTGCAGCTTTTTCTTCACCTTTCCCTTTGTCTTGAGGAAGTCGATGCACATCTTACGACTGTGGTGACTGATGAAGGTCAAAAGTCCTTGCTACCGCTGTCGAAGAAGTGCAAAATGGTCTGCACACATCGGAGTAAATCAGGTCCACGATTGCTGCCACATGTTTCCTTTACATTGAGAGGGCTTTCTTTTTGCCTTGCCTTGGAGGCATGGCTCACACAGCTTCTTGCACTTTCCCTTATCCTTGGCCTTGTATCCCTTTGTCTTATGAACCACTTCGTACTGCTACATAGCTTGCAATGTGCTGTCAGCCACATGGCCAAACCGCTTGTGCCAAAAATCAGCATCTGTGTCGGTGGAGTTGGCTGCCATGGTGATGGCGTGTGCTGAAACATTAAGCTTTGGAGATTTCGGCTCTTTAACCATTGCATATCCCTCATTTGTACTTTCAAGGGGTTTGGTCTATAACAAGTAAAGTGCATCAACTCTTGGGACTTGTACGACAAGACTCTCCTTGGGATAGGAGATATAGATGTCCTTCTTCTTGAAAATCACAGCCTCCTCCGTGAAGACAACTGTCATGTCATATCTGTGATTTTGAACACTAACAAGAGGTTTGCAGTAAAACACAGCGTATAGACAACGTTCTCTAGCTTCAAGTCCTTTTTAGCACTTTTCACGTTGATGGTGATCAACGTATCTACCTCGCCTTACGCATGGACAAGGCTGATACTGGCACGCATGAAGCGGCCTTCAGTGTCCCCACTGGAGATGAACCCATCCTTCTCCCTTGAAGAGTGGTGGTTTGTGCGAGTGTCGAGTAGTGCCACTTTGTTGGTTACCGCCACGCTCTTCACCATGATGTTCGTCAACTCCTTCTTACCCTTTCCTCTGCCCTCATATCTACCACCATGATCTCTGTCTTCCTTCTTGGGAGCCCTGCACTCCCGATCCCTATGCCCAGGCTTGCCACAGGTTTGACACTTTCCAGGACGCTTTGAACCCTTTCCACTGCCACCATTACCATTTTGTCCACCGCCACCGCTTCTGCTGCCGGTCTAACTAGAAGATGAGTTGTTGCCATGACCACCGTACTGTGCAACAATGGCTGAAATGTTAGCTTTACTCTTGATACGACGCATGGCCTCGTTGCGTAC
The DNA here is from genome assembly GCA_023375785.1 of Penium margaritaceum. Classification (NCBI taxonomy): domain Eukaryota; kingdom Viridiplantae; phylum Streptophyta; class Zygnematophyceae; order Desmidiales; family Peniaceae; genus Penium; species Penium margaritaceum. The sequence goes on along the minus strand of SZWC01000111.1, from coordinate 4,341 downwards.
GTACTGGAACACTACCTCATTCATCAAATCCTCCTCCTCCCAACTGCCAATGACGATGATCAAAAGACCCTAGCTTTCACGTCGCGCCAAGAGAAAGATCATGGCCTGCATGTTGGTGTGGATTTCCCAGTGCATTGGGCTCATGTGTTGTAATAGTCCCTCAAACAACAACAGGAAGTCCATAATCGACTCTCCCCCCCCCCCTCGTCTAAATAAGCTGTTGAAGGATGAAGAGGCGATTTGCAAGAGCCGTTGATTAGTGTACATGTACAAGCTTATCATAAGCATTTGATACGTACGTGATACCTTCGAGGTGGACATGCCGTGACTCATGCATTGATGTCACAAGAATCGCAAGTGCCATGTCATTTTTGACATTCTAAGCTTTATATCCTGCATGTTTTTTTGAAGGTTCAACCTCTTCTCAAAGGAGCATCTTCAAGTAGCCACGCACCCTCATGACAATCTTATATTCTTATTTCCACAAGGGAAAGCCTGTCCATGTAAACTTTGACATCCCAATGTAGACCGGCTCAACAGTGAGCGTCGCTGCTGTTCACATACAACTTATGTGCTTCTGTGCTTCTCTGCTTTGTTGAGGCCAATGTCGGCTGATGTAGGCTATTTTCTGCTACTGGGTTAGAAGGTGCACATCAGTTGCTTACCACTCATCCGTTCATTGCCTCCAAATTGAGAAGAACGCACACTAGAAAACCCAGGGTTGTTCCTCCAAGGGCAAAGCTTATCATGGTTAGGAATCAAGAGTCCTACCTTCAAGGGTAGAGCTTATTGTTGACCCTTGTTTGCTAAGTTCCAGCACCTGCCGTTGGAGCTTGCAGAGCAGATGGAGCAGACGGAGGTGATGGAGCTGATGCGCGCTCCAAGACTGAGAGGGCGAGAGAGTGCGCAAAAGAGTGCCTTACAACTAGGCAGTGTGGGCCCATAACCCTTTGTCAACGTGCCTGAGGCAACAGTATGGAAAATGGGTTCCGACACATTGGTTGCCATGGACTGCTCTTGGTATTGCAACCAAGAGATGATATCACCCTCAGAGCCAATGTCCTACACTTAGTAGTTCAAAGCAGTCACTTCCTTGTACTTTGTCCCTAAGACCTGGTCACTTTTGCGCCAGGAGCTGATTCCTGGGACTAAGCCCAACCAATGCTTTGTTAGTGTCTGTCTCTGGTGGACAGCTGTCCTAGTAGTATCAAAGATAAGAACTGTACTGAATAAAGGCAACTGACAGCTTCTCATTGTCCTACAGCCATTCTCTAGCGTAGGCGCGCATTGGCTCCTTAGATGAGTAATCTTGGGCGCAATCTGGATTGCATTATCCCCCCTGCCTTCATGGCGCTCCTTGTGACCGCCAAGTGGCGCCAACCACAAGGAAGGACCTTGGAATGTTCAAAGATGTCCCTTTGAACCTTTTTATCCCCCTTTTGGTCACAAAGAAGATTAGACACTGGGCTTGGATTTGACCTTGTGACCTCTCGTTCAAGAGACTAACTCTGGAACGTCTAAACTACAAGGAGTTGTCCTAGGTAGTCTTTGCTGGCTTTACTATCCAGTTTTGACCAGGGGACATGCTCTAAATGAGCAGTGCATGCCTTGTCTATCTCAACCAGACTCAGGGGACATACTCCAAGGGAGCACTGCATGCCGTGTCCGTCCAGTGCCTATCCAAATGTCAGTGATGGACAAGAATCATATCAGGTGAACAACATCTAACACCATGCTCTCCCTCTTCCTTCTTCGGAGCCCTGCTCTCATGTCCAATGCACACGCTTGCCACATATTTGGCTCTTTCCAAGACGGTTTGAACCTCTTCCACCGCCACCATTGCGTTTTTGTCCACCGCCACCGTTTCTGCTGCTGCTATGACCAGAAGAGGGGTTTTTTCATGATCACCATACTGTGCGACATAGGCTTAAATGTTAGCCTCACTACTAGTGTGAAACATGGCCTTGTTCATTAGGTACTTGGACATTGCCTCATACGTCAAATCTTACTCCTTCCAACCGCCAAAAACAGTCATCAAAGTGTTGGAAAAGAATCCATCCGGCTCAGCTTCAGTGCCGCGGGAGCAAGTCCCAAGAAACTACCACATGCCTATTCCAATTGTTGATTCGTCTTCTTCTTTGGAAAGATCAGGTCGCAAATTGTCTACGGTCCAAGTTTCACACCCATCCAGTGGTCTGATTGGGAGATACAAAACTTCAAAGTTTCCGGGATCATGGACTGCCGATGTGTGGTTGACCATGGGTAACGGCTCCTTGCCTTAGCTTGAGAAACAAAAAGGGCAAGAGGTCCAGGGTCAAAACCTGAAGGGAGAAAAATTCAAAAAAGTCCTTTATTCTTTTGTTGCCTTGTCAAAGTGTGCTAACTAGGAGAATAGGTACCTCTCCTTACATTTTAGGTGAGGTGAGATCCTTGTGTACTGACCATGGACACATGATGACTCTCGACGAGATTGTGGGTTATGTGACCACTAGGAGTGTGCCATGAGAGCATTTTCTAGCTCTCTGGGTCGTGCGTGAGTGGTTAGCCTGATTCCTGGGCTGATTTACTTTCTTGTGCAAGATTATGGAATCTAGTGTGTGAGCCTTAGCCTCCATGGCTAAGTGGTCAGGCTTGTGAGAGGGCTAACTTGCCCAAGGTCTACCTCTTCGTGTACTCCGTCATTTTGAGTGATTGAATAGCCATTTTAGAGGACAACTTATGCCCTTTTAGTCCCTTGTGTTTGCTACTCCAGGGCTCTCTCTCTCTCTCCTCCAGTTCCAACACAAAAAGCCCCTGGTTTCAGGTAGCGCCATGAGGATGATCATGGCCTGCATGTTGGTGTCGATTTCCAGGTTCATTTGGGTCACTTGTTGCAGAAGTCCTTCAAACAGCAACAGGAAGTCCAGAATCAACTCTCCCTTGCTCACCCTCATTCAAATCAGCTTTTGAAGGATGAAGAGGTGATCTGTAAGAGCCATTGATTAGTGTACACGTGCAACCTTCTCATAAGTCTTTGATGCATGCAGGATACCTCCGAGGTTGACATACGGTGACTCATGGACTGATGTCACAAGAATCACAACCACCATGTCATTTTTGGAGGTTACACCTCTTCTCCAAGAAACATCTTCAAGTAGCCACGCACGCTCACGACAATCTCGAATGGCCATTTCCACAAGGGGAAAGCAATCCCTTTGAACTTTGACATCCCACTGTTCACCTGCTAAAAAGTGAGCATAGCGGGAGTCATTATGCTACTTCTCTGCTTCCTTGCTTCTCTACCTTATTGAGGCCGATGTATGTTAATGTAGGTTGTTGTCTGCTACCGGTTTAAATGGTGCAAATTGTTGCTTACCCCTTAGCCAGAGATTACCTCCAAACAAACAAGAACGCACACTAGCAAACACAAGGTCTTTGCCTCCAAGGGAAGAGCCTATCGTAGTTAGGGTGCAAGTGTCGTACCTCGAAGGGTAAAGCTTATCCTCTACGCTTGTTTTCTACGTACCACGACTCGCCATTGTAGTTAACGAAGCAGGTGGAGTTGATGGAGTTGATGTAGGTGATGCATGCTGAAAGACAAAGAGGCCGAGAGAGTGCACAGAACCGTGCCTTACCTTTGTTAACTTGCCTGAGGCAACGACCTGGAAAATCAGTTTTGACACAATGGTTCCCACCAACCGCGTTTGGTATTGCAACCAAAGATGATATCACCCTTAGAGCCAAGGTTCCACACTGAGTAATTCATAGGAATCACTTCCTTGTACCGTGTCCTTAGCACCTGGTCACATTCGCGTGAGGAGCTACCTCCGGGACCTTAGACCAACCAATTCTTCTTTAGCGTCTGCCTCTGGTGGACAAATCTGGCAAGAGTCTCAAAGGTAGGAATGGTAATCAATGATAGGCAACTGACAGGTTCTTGTAGTCTTAGAGCCAAGCCTCTAGCCTAGGCGCAGAGTGGCTCTTTTGGATGAACCACTTTAAGGGCAATCTGGATTGCGTCATCCTCCCCGCCTACATGGCTCTCCTTGTGACCACCATGTGGGGCCAACCACCATGAAGGACCTTTGAATGTTTTAAGATGCCTCTTAAAACCTTTGTGTCCCCATTCTGGTCACTCGGCTAGGATTTTATCCAGTGACCTCTCGCTCTCGAGCCTCATTTTGAAATGTCTAAGCCACAAGGAGTTTTCCTAGGTGGTGTTTGTAGGATATACAATCCACTTTAGACCAAGGGGACTTCCTCTAAAGGAGAAGTGCATTCCTTGTCTATCAAGACCACACTTAGAGGACTTACTTGAAGGGAGCAATGCATGCCTAGTGCGTCCCGTACCTGTCCAAATGT
>SZWC01000110.1:592303-612082 GCA_023375785.1 Penium margaritaceum | reverse complement strand
CCCCCCCCCGGGCGGCCCAAGCCGATGCCGAACAAAATGGCAGAACAGAAGGCACCCGATGGACCCTTGGTGTACCCAACTTGGGCCAATGCCTAGGCAGAGCCGTACGGCATGTAGGAGGGGTACCATCGGGGAGCGTCCTGCCCGGACATATGTGGGATCGAAACCCCACACATGGCCGGGACCCGTGGTGGGCCGACATCGGCAGCCCACCATCGGTTTCTTGACTGCAGAAAGCGAGCGGCAAGATGAAGAATGGAACAAAAATGCGAAAACAGAACGCGCGGCCCCCAGGGCACCCGGAGTGTGGCGTGTAGCGGGGAGCAAGCCGCACCCTGCAGTTTGTCGGGATGCGAGGAGCAAGCCGCGAAACAGCTGGGGGAGCGAACAAGACACAGGAGAGAAGGGCAAAAGCGATAGCGAGAGAGCGGGGAGAGGCGCAGGCACCACGCACGGCCACCGGGTCCAACGCCTGATATGGGGGAACCCGGGAGGCTATGCGGGGAGCGCAAGAGAGGGCATAGCGAGGAGGAGAGGGGCGTGGCGGCCAACCGCAACCCGCGTCCGTGCCAACGCCTCATGAAGGGGGCACGGAAACGGGAGGGGAGAGCGGCATTGCCGTCGGTCATCTTCGTCCATCCCAATGCCTCATGCGGGGGGGACGGAAGAAGAGGACCCAGAGGATGCAGGAGCAGGGACAGAGAGCAAGCCGAGACGAGCACAGAGTGCAGCATAGCGGTCGGCAGAAAGCGGCTTGGTGAAGATGTCAGCGGACTGCTTCTCGGTAGGAATCTAGAGCATGCAAACCTCACCGTCGGCAACGGCGTCGCGGATGTAGTGATACTACCGGCGAACGTGTTTGGTGCGATCATGGAGAACGGGATCCTCAGAGAGGGCAATGGCGCCCTCGTTGTCGCAGTTGATGGTGGAAGGTGCAAGTTGATCGAAGCCAAGTTCAGAAAGAAGCATGCGAAGCCAGACGGCTTCACGAGTGGCTTCGCTCTCAGCGATGTATTCGGCTTGAGTGGAAGAAAGAGCCACCACGGATTGCTTCTTGGAGCGCCAACTGACGGGGCCTCCATTGAGAAGGAAGACGTAGCCAGACGTCGATCGACTGGTGGCGTGGTCACCGGAGAGGTCTGCTTCGCAGCAGCCATGAAGGATGTTGTCACCAGTGGAAGAGTACCGAATTCCGAGGTCGGCGGTGGAGCGCAAGTAGCGAATGCTGCGTTTGGCCGCAACGATGTGAGCGGCGGTGGTGTTCTGGCAGCCTTGGCTGAGGATGCCGACAGCATAGGAGAGATCAGGACGGGTGGCAACAGAAGCAAACATCAGGGAGCCCACCATGCTGGGAAAAACTTTGGCGTCGGCGAGGGTGAGGAGATCCGCCGGAGTGGGGACTTTGGTGAGGCCATGTTGGAGTGCCAAGGGTGTAGCCATAGGATTGGCGTCACTGAGTTGAAACTTGTTAGCAACACATTGTTCATACGTGGCTTGATTGAGAACGATGTGACTGTTCTGCTGTTGATGCACTTGAATGCCGAGGTAATATGTCAAGGGACCCATGTCGCTCATCTCAAAACGTCGAGACAGCTGATCTTTGAAAGCAGAGATGGTGTCCAGCGTGGGACCAAACAGAATGAGGTCATTGACATAGAGAATGATGCCAATGGTGTTGGCTCCAGAGCGATAGTAGATCGAGTGGTCAGAATGGAGACGGGTCAGATTTTGCCCAAGGAAGAACTCATGAATCTTGATATTCCATTGGCGTGGGGCCTGCTTGAGTCCATAAAGGGAGCGCTTGAGACGACAGACGAGATGAGCCTTGTCAGGTTCCACGAAGCCCTCGGGTTGTGTCATGTAGATGGTCTCATTCAGGTCTCCATTGAGAAAGGCGCATTTGACATCCATCTGATGCAGNGACCAAACAGGATGAGGTCATCGACATAGAGAATGATGCCAATGGTGTTGGCTCCGGAGCGATAGTAGATCGAGTGGTCAGAATGGAGACGGGTCAGATTTTGCCCAAGGAAGAACTCATGAATCTTGATATTCCATTGGCGTGGGGCCTGCTTGAGTCCATAAAGGGAGCGCTTGAGACGACAGACGAGATGAGCCTTGTCAGGTTCCACGAAGCCCTCGGGTTGTGTCATGTAGATGGTCTCATTCAGGTCTCCATTGAGAAAGGCGCATTTGACATCCATCTGATGCAGGATCCAACCGTTAGCAGCAACAAGAGACAATGATACGAATGGAGGAATACTTGGCCACTGGAGCGAAGGTGTCACTGTAGTTGACTCCAAGAACTTGACTGTAACCGCGGGCCACGAGGCGAGCTTTGTATCGATCAGGTTTGCCAGCACTGTTGAGTTTTCTCGGAAACACCCACTTGCATGTGACGACAGGTTGGTCTGGCGGCTGTGGGACAAGATGCCATGTACCTTGTTTTTGAAGCTGATCAAATTCCTCTTGGCTGGCTTGACGCCAAAGAGCTGCATCAGGTCGACGCATGGCATCCTTGTAGCTGATGGGATCGACGACTTGAGTGATGAGAGCACTATCATCTTCATTATCTGATGTGTGGAGCATGGCGTGTTGAATGTACGTTGGAGTAGTGCGGTTGCGGGTAGAGCGACGAAGACCAGGGATGGCTGCAGACAGCGGCGGAGCATCTGGTGCTGATGAAGAAAGGGATTCTCCAGTGGTGTTTTCATGAGGATGCACTGGAGGAAGCACATCAGTATGTTCATCGATGACAGGGTCAACGTTGAACTTCTGAATGGGCTCGGGAGCCGTGTCCATAGGTATGGTGACGATGAGTGAAGTGGGAAGAATCCTTGTGTTGAGGAATGTAGTTTCATCAAAGATGGGTTGTCGTGCACGGGCTACGGTTTGCGTAGCAGGGTCCCAAACTATGTAGATGTCGTGGTTGTCTTCATATCCAAGAAGGATACAGGCCTTAGACTTCGGCTCCAGTTTGGAGCGTAGTTCAGGGCGTAGCCAGACGTGAGCGGTAGAGCCGAAGATGCGAATGTGTTGTAGATGAGGTTTCGCACCTGTCCATGCTTCATATGGAATATGAGTAGCATTGGGAAGGTTGACTGTGGGCAGTCGGTTGGTAATGTAGGCTACAGTGGAGAGAGCCTCTCCCCAGAAGACGGATGGTAGTGCAGCTGTGTGTAGCATTGACTGAGCGCGTTCCAGAAGAGTCTGATTCATGCGCTCCGCTTTCCCGTTTTGTTGAGGCGTGTAGGGAACAGTGCGTTGGTGTTGGATACCTTTTTGCTGGAAGAAGGAGTTGAGTGAGTGATAAATGAACTCACCACCATTGTCGGTTCTGATTTTCTTCACAGTGAGGTTGGTCTCATTTTCAATCTGCCGCATCCAAGTCTTGTTGATATCAGCGGCTTCATTTTTGTAGCGGAGAAACTTCACCCAAACGAAATGGCTGTAGTCATCGATGATGACCAGTAAGTAGTGCTTGTTTGACAGGGAACCTTCCTTGATGTAGCAGAGGTCCATGTGAAGCAGTTCCAGTTTTTGTGTTGATGTAGTTGGATGAGCCTTGAATGGTTTTTGATGTTGTTTGCCTGTCAGACAGCCGCTGCATGGTTTGGTGTCAGATGGCTTCGTAAGTCCGGATGGGAGATCATGAACCCATTGTTGTTGTGCCATGTTGTGTAGAGTGGCATAGTTGACGTGGGCAAGCCGGCGATGCCATAAGTCAGCTGTGNACGAAATGGCTGTAGTCATCGATGATGACCAGGAAGTAGTGCTTGTTTGACAGGGAACCTTCCTTGATGTAGCAGAGGTCCATGTGAAGCAGTTCCAGTTTTTGTGTTGTTGATGTAGTTGGATGAGCCTTGAATGGTTTTTGATGTTGTTTGCCTGTCAGACAGCCGCTGCATGGTTTGGTGTCAGATGGCTTCGTAAGTCCGGATGGGAGATCATGAACCCATTGTTGTTGTGCCATGTTGTGTAGAGTGGCATAGTTGATGTGGGCAAGCCGGCGATGCCATAAGTCAGCTGTGGAAGTAGCCGAGGTGGGATGATGGCTGTCTGAAGAAACAGCTGCCATAAATGCGACTTCTGGTTCATTTGTCAGCATAGCTGATGGTACCTCCTCTGAGTCGAGAATTGTCAGATGACCAGTGCGAGTAGCAACGGCTGCTAGATTCCCTTTGTTGTCCAGAATCTTGCAGTTCTTGTCCAAATCAAAAACCACTTTGAAGCCGTTGTCGTTGATGCGTCCAACGGATAGGAGATTAGTCGTAAGTTCAGGGACGAATAAGACCTGGCTGAAGGTGCGTGTCACCTGTTGCCCTTGAAGGGTAATAAGTACTCGCACTGTGCCTTCACTGTAGGGTGGAATGAGTCTTCCATCACCCACACGAACTCCGCGAGGTTGTGCATACTGGGTATAGGTGGTGAACCATTCCTTGCGACAGGTCATATGCTTGGTGCATCCCGAGTCAACAATCCACGCAAGGACTCCCGCAGCGAGTAGGTAAGCACAGTCGACGAAGCACATTGCCAGTTCTTCCAGGATGGGTTTTTCATGATTGATTGAGAAATCACAATTTGCTCCGCTTGAGTCTGAAGGGTGATTTTCGAAGTCGTTCGCGTTGACTGTGAAGAAGTTTAGCTGGGGAATAGAGTCATTGTCCGAGTTTTGCTGCGTGTCAGCGGAATTGTGACCTGTAAATCCTGAGATGAGATGAGAAAAGTCAGCCAACAGTGTTGAGAAAGCTGAGAGAAAGGCTGATGGTGTCTCATCAGTGAGAAGAGCATTCGGAGTATTGCACGTTGGGGCATTGAATCGCGGTCGTTGCTCTGGACGAGTCGGGCAGTCAAGTTGGATATGCCCCTTTGTGTTGCATCGCCAACAGATACGATCCCCTAGATGAACATAGGGCCTGGGAGCTTGTTGAGGATATCCAGGTCGAGGTTGATAGGTGGCTTGAGTGCCTTGGTTGGTGCTGGGACGAGCGTTCCCATACGTCTCGTATTTCTTCGTTCGTTGATCTGGTCGTCCTTGATATTTTGCATGAAGTGCGGCTTCACCACCGTTTTCTTTGATGTAGGCATCTTCGTCTAGCATGAGAGCCTGTGTTGCTTTCTCAATGGTCAGCACATGTGGCTTGGCTGCTGCTGCCGCTGCGGCCGCTGCTGGTCCTGCTGCTGCTTGTACTGCTGCTGTTGCTTCTGGGACAGCGTTCCCAATGGCGTCTAGAGCACTCTTAACAACAGACCCAATGAGTGTATTTTTTTCATCATCTTCCTGTCGGTCGTTGTTGAAGGTTTGAAGGCGCTTCACTGTGTGTTGAAAACGTGTATGAAGGCTCTGAAACAAGGTCTGAACAAGCACTCTTTCAGAAATGACTTCACTCAAGGCTGTAATGCGACTGGAAAGGTCTTTCAAATGGCTGATATGATCCTCAAGCCGAGTGTGTTCCTCCATTTTTTAGTATGAAACTCTTTGTGTAGATGACCCAGCTCATCGTCGCTGATCTTGTGATAACATCGCTTGAGGGCTCGCCATGCAGTTCTCGGACAGAGGTCCGCATTGCTGTCACGAATAAGAAATTTGAGCCGCTCTTCCAGTTGCATAGCCAGGATTGCAAACGCTTGGTCGCATCGCCTTTTGTGACTGATTTTCTCCTCGGTGGAGGCGTTAGCGTCCACGACGTCTGTAGGTGGATCGGTGACCACTCCCCATAGTCCCTTGTTCATGAATACCATTTTCATGTTGAACGCAAAAGATTGGTAGTTTTCGCCATTGAAGATTGGTATCTTGAAATGATCATGATGGCTACTTCCTGTGAGTAACGCCATGGTGATGACTGCTCCTGGTAAAGGCACCTCCTGTTCTGATACCAAATGTGAAAATTAGTACTTCTCCAGGATCATAAGTGTCTCAGGAGATACAACAAATCAAACAACTGTAACAAGAATCCACTATGTTGTACACACTGCAACTGTACACTGCAAAGAATCTCTTTCTGTTACACACTGACGATTCAAGAGTTTACACAGAAGTCAGAGGTACACGGCTCGTCTCTTGAGCTTTCCAACGACTAGGTTTCTGTTACACACTGACGATCCAAGAGTTTACACAGAAGTCAGAGGTACTAGTCTAGTGACTAGGAAATACAAAGAGCAAGCAGAATGCACGAGCTTGGTCTGTCAGGTCTGCTTGTGTCTTTCTTGAGCGTCCCGGACGCCGGTCGGTGTCCCCAGTCACCGAGCGACCGAGGTTGGCGGATGCCCAGTGCCCTCGGTGCAATCCACGGACAAGATCGTCCTGATCTGCGGCAGGTCCTCTGCTTCCGTCGATCTCGCTCATCGGGTGAAGAGGAGCTCGTGCTCGCACTCTCGATCCCGCGACGGCTGCGATCGCTCCATGGTCTACGCGATGCTCTCTCATCCGTCGATCCCTTGTTTATAAAGATCCCGTAGCTCTGTTCTCTCGATCTGATGCCTCGGTCGCAGCCCGTCCATCTGCTCCGATCTTTGGTCCGTGTTTCCGCTGCTCCACCAGAAGCCACGTCAGCACCCATCGTATCGAGAGGAGCTCACGCTCGCACTCTCGTTCTTGCACTCGGTCCTCACCGAGGCCATGACCTGTACTTCCGCAAATTACGCTAGAACTTAAGGTGGCCGTCCGTAGTATCCTATCAAATCAATAGGAGGCTGCGGCAGGCCCTCGTACCGGGTTAGACTCCCGGACGACGGTAACTGACCCCGCCATCGGCAGAGCAGAGTCCAGTAAAGTAGAGTCCGGTAGGGTAGGCAGAGGGGTGGGGGAGAGAGTGGCGACCTCTCCCCCAGCCCTTTTGCCTTTTGTATCCCAAGTGCCCATGCCGAGCACAAAGTGGGACACTTGTAAGATAGTGACATAATCTATGTCACTTTTCTCCTTTTGCTTATATCTCCAGATCGGGCCATCCAAATTGGCTGAAATTTGGACAGTGGATGGCTGACAAGGAGATCTGTCCATTGGTCCCACCTGATCAGGAATCGGCCTTGTGGTGATGAAGATTCTGATTTTCCAACTATCTGTCCACTAGAACCTATATTCTGTTCTCTTCAATGGATGCGAGTTCTCTATCCACTGTCTCCTTCTACTTGGCCGCATCGGGCATGTTCATAGCCTCCATTACTCTCACAAGCTCTCCGTGAGCCAAGCATGACCAGCTGAGTCCGGTCCATTCTGTACTCTTAGCATTGTACTCGGGCGGAGGCTTCTTCTGGCGCGTACTACGCCAGAGTGTTACTGGTGGTACTTCAAGGCTTAGTTGCTTCTATTGCTCCTCCGTTGCCAGTGATCCCTTATTTGAGGAAGAGCCACTGGCCTCAGAGTTTGACTCAGAGGCCTTGGACGACTCAGACTTAGTGACCGAGTCTGTTGCTGTGTCAGCCTGCATAGCTATTCTCCCTAGAGAACCATTCTTCACTGGTACCATTTGCCAATTCTCAGGTGCCTGATCACCTGACTCGAGTAACACAATCCACTTTCCTGTTTTGGGAGCATGGACATGGTCTAGCGAAACTCCCTTGTAGAGCGTCCTTTCATCAAACTCAACGTTTTGGCTCCTGATGAGCTTTCCAACTGCTTGGTCCCACGGCCTGTATGCCTTGTGTGTGGTGTCGTATCTGACAATTACATACTTATGAGCGCTTGTATCCAGCTTACCACTTCCTTCTCCTGCTTGGATTTTTCCCCACGCAGTACACCCAAAGACCCTCTAGAGTGTGGCGTGTGGCTTCTTCCCTGACCAAGCCTCCTATGGTATCCTGAGCTACTTCTCTTGCTGCTTCTTACCACGCCTTCCAAGCACAGCTATCGGAGTGAGATTCACAAGGTAGCAAGCAGTTCTTGCATTTTCAGCCCAGAAGTGAGGTGGGAGTTAGGCGTCGAAGAGCATGCTTGGTGTCATGCCGAGGATAGTCTGGTTCATCCGCTCGGCAACGCCATTACTCTGGGAGGTGTAAGGCGTGGTGGTCTGGTGGTTGATGCTGTATTGGCTCGACCAGCCTTTGTATGCCGCGTTCTCACCACCGTTGTCCGTGCGTAGTGCCTTGACCTTCTTACTTGTCTATAGCTCCACCATTACGACAAACACTTACAGCTTCTCCTTGATCTCTCCCTTTGTCTTGAGGAAGTACATCCATATCTTGCGACTGTGGTCATCGATGAAGGTCAAGAAATATTTGCTGCCTCCGTTCGAAGGAGTGCGGAATGGTCCGCACACATCAAAGTGAATCAGGTCCAAGATTGATGCCGCACGTTGCCCATTACGCTCAAAGGGCTTTCTCTTCGCCTTGTCTTGGAGGCATGGCTGACACATCTTCTTGCATATTCCCTCATCCTTGGCCTTGCATCCCTCCATCCCATGAACCACTTCGTGCTGCTGCACAGCTTGTAGTGTATTGTCAGCAACATGGCCAAACCACCTGTGCCACAGCTCAGTATCTATATCGTTGGTGGAGTTGGCTGCCATGGTGACAGCCTGTGGTGCTACGTCAGGCTTTGGAGACTTGGGTTATTCAACCGCTACATATCCCTCATTTGTACTCTCAAGGGGCTTGGTTTACAGCACATAGAGCCAATCAACTCTTTTGACCTGTGCGACAAGACTCTCCTTGGGATAGGAGATCTTGATGTCCTTGTTCTTGACAATCATGGTTTCCTGCTCCGTGAAGATGACCGTCATGTCGTGGTCCACGATTTTGGATACTGACAAAAGGTTTACTGCAAAAGATGGCATGTAGACGACGTTCTCCAGCTTGAAGTCTTTTTTAGCACCATTCACGTTGATGCTGATGAACTTATCTCCCTCACCTTGCGCATGGAGAAGGCTGTCGTTGGCATACCTGAAGCAACGTTTGGTGTCCTCAATGGAGATGAACCCATCCTTCTCCCTTGAAGAGTGGTGGTTTGTACCAGAGTCAAGCCCGTAGGCTAGACGCTTGAGCAGTACCGTTCCCTTGGTTGCCAGCAAGCTCTCAGCTATCATGTTTGTCAACTCCTTCTTACCCTTTGCTTTGCCCTCATATCTACCACCATGATCTCCGTCTTCCTTCTTGGGAGCCCTGTACTCCCGTGCCCAATGCCCAGGCTTGCCACAGTTATGGCACTTCCCAGGACGTTTTGAACCCTTTCCACCGCCACCATTGCCCTTTCCTCCACCGCCACCGCTTCCGCTGCTATTGTGACCAGAAGAGGAGTTTTTTCCATGGCCACCATACTGTGCAGTATAGGCTGAAATGTTAGCCTCACTACCGCTACGATGCATGGCCTCGTTGCGTACGTACTCGGACACTGTGTCATACATCAAATCCTCCTCCGTCTAACCGCCAAAAATGGTGATCAGAGGTCCCCAATTTTTAGGTAGCGCCATGAGGAGGATCATGGCCTGCATATTGGTGTCGATTTCCCAGTTTATTTGGGTCACTTGCTGTAGCAATCCTTCAAACTGCAGTAGGAAGCCTGGAATGGACTCTCCCTCGCTCACCCTCGACGAAATCAGCTTTTGAAGGCTAAAGAGATTATTTGCAAGAGCCATTGATTGGTATACATGTGCAAGCTTCTCGTAAGCCTTTGATATATCTGTGATACCTTGGAGGTGGACATGCTGACTCATGCACTGATGTCACAAGAATCGCAAGCGCCATGATATTTTTATTACTCCATGCTTCATATCCAGCATCTGTTTTTGGAGGTTCAACCTCTTCTCCAAGGAACATCTTCAAGTAGCCACGCACCCTCATGACAATCTTAAATTGCCAGTTTCCACAAGGGAAAACCTATCCTTGTGAACTTAGATATCCCACCATTGACTTGTTCAAGAGTGAGCGTCGTGGGTGTCGTCATACTGCTTCTCAGCTTCTCTACTTCTCTACTTTTTTTAGGCTGATGTAGGCTGATGTAGGCTGTTGTCTGCTACCAATTCAGGTGGTATAGATCCGTTGTTTACTCCTAAGCCATTGATCAACTACAAACAAAGAAGAATGCATACTAGCAAACCCAGGGTCTTGCCTCCAAGGGCAGAGCTTATCCTCGTTAGGGTCCAAGGGTCATACCTCTAAGGGCAGAGCTTATCCTTGGCCCTTGTTTGCTAAGTGCCTCACCCGCTATTGGAGCTGATGAAACAGATGGAGCAGATGGAGCAGATGGAACTGAAGGAGCTGATGTACTATACAAGACAGAGAAGATGAGAGAGGGTGCATAGAAACGTGGCCTTATAACTCGTCAGTCTAGGCCCATAATCCTTTGTCAACCTGCCTAAGGAGATGGTCTATAAAACGGGTTCCAACACAATGGTTCCTGCCGACTTCTCTTGGTCTTGCAACCAAGAGGTGATATCTGTTGGAACTGAAGGAGAGAGTGAGCCTTGGAGCACCGAGCATGTGGAACTGAAGGGCATCACTTGTGCTGAAGAATGGTTATTAAATCACTCAAAATGATGGAGTACACATAGAGCTAATGCTTGGGTAAGTAAGCCCTCTCACAAGTCACACCACTTAGCCATGGAGATCTCCCACTTTGCCGTAGTCAGAGTGGGCTGAGTCAACATGCCTTCATGCAGAACTACTGCTTCTCATGGGTAACTGGCTTGGTGCAGAAATCAGCGACCTGCCTGCTGGTTGGAGTAAACTCTAGCTTGATAGCACCCTCTTGCACCATGTGCTTGATGAAGTGATATGCGATGTCAATGTGCTTGGTGCGTGCATGGTACTCAGGATTCTTGGCGAGTGCGATTGCGCTCTGGTTGTCGACGCGCACAGGAACTAGAACTGCTACACCCCCACTCATCTCCGCCATGAGACGCTGGAGCCAAACTGCTTCCTTGGCTCCAAAGCTGAGAGAGACGTACTGAGCTTCTGTGCTCGAGGTGGCCACAACCACCTGTCGCTTGCTACACCAGCTGATGGTACCTCTATTCATGAGAAACACGTGTCCAGAGATGGACTTGCGGGTTTCAGGATTTGATGTCCAATCTGTTATGTTCTGTGTATGCCCCTGGTCCAATCAGCGGAAGATTTAGACTGGGTATGCACTGCGCTTGTAGCGCAAGTCCCCCAGCGACATGCAAGAGAGGCTGAGAGAGACAAGGCATGCACTGCTCACCCTTGTGAAGTAAGTCCCCTTGGTCTACTCTGGGTAGTCTACCTGGTGCATGCTCCTTAGGACAACTTCCTACAGCCTAGTGGGTGAAGGCGCCGTCTCGCAAGCGAGAGGTCCGGGGTCAAATCCCGCCAGGACCAAATTTTCTTTGACTAAAAAGGGCCAAGGAAGCTTCCTAGAAGCTTCTAAGGTCCAAGGTGGATCAAGAGCCACTTGGCGGTCACAGAGGGTGCCATGTCATCAAAGCTGATGACACTGTCTAGGGTGGCCTTGGAGGGAGGCCCCTCCAAGGAGCCACTGGAAGCACTGACCAGAGACTATATAAGGCCTGTCATTTGCATGTGATAATCATCATCTCTTACTCTTGAGACTTGGGAGAAAACTAATCCCTTGTTGGCCACCAAGAAAGAGGGTAAAGAACAAGTGCAAGTGCACACTTTGGTGTGTAGCATTGCCAGTTGGGTGAGAGTTTGGAACACTCTCCGGCCATGGTTGGGACAAGCTAAGTGAACCTTTCAGTGTGGAAACACCACTCCGTGGGTGATCTCTACCTTGGTTGTAATACCAAGGGCGGTCGGCGGTTTGCCTGTCTGCGCCGTTTACTCTAGACTGTGGCCAAGTGCAGAGTGACAAAGGGTTATGGACCCACACTGATCGGGAAACTTGGTTCTTTGTACCACCGCTCAGTTCACGTGGCAGGTACCTCCGCAGCAGACAAGACACCACTGCTCCATCTGCTTCATCGTTGGTCCACTTTGGACCAAGGAGACCATCGGCTGGAGGGGTATGCAACAGACTGCACCTTGAAAATCTGTAGCAATCATCAGCCTCATCAGCCTACATCGGCCTCAACGAAGCAGAACAGCAGAGACTGAGTGAGCATCCTTGACCACACCGCAATCATGCCGGGGGATCAAGAGATCGTTCCAGTCACCTCACGGCCCGCAGAGTTGGGTGCGGCCAACGCCATCGTACGCTTCGATTGCAAAGCCTTTGGCACGTGGAAATGGCAGTTTGAGGTGGTGATGCGCGTGCGCGGGTACCTGAACATGCTGAAAGGGACGGAGGTAGTACCGGAGGACGAGGCAAGCACAGAATACGCTGAGTAGCAAGAGCGGAATGATATTGCTCTCGCACTCCTCGTCACGTCCATAAGCCCCTCCCTAATCTCCCACATCGAGGGGTGCACGACGGCAGCTGAGGCTTACACCAAGCTGACGAACGTGTACCAGTCAACTTCCCTCGCCAATCGACTCTTCATCCTGCAACAACTCATCGAGCTGCGGATGGGCGAAGGGGAATCCATCTCGGACTTCCTTCAGCAGTTCGAAGGACTGCTTCAAGAAGCCCGCGCCATGTCCTGGCAGCTCGACCAACAGATGCAGGCCATGATTCTCCTCATGGCCTTACCGCCAAGCTGGGGCCCCATGATCACCACCTTGGGTGGTTGGGAGGAGTCGGAGTTCACGTACCCTCGTGTCTCCGAGTTTGTCCGGAACGAGGCCATGCGGCGCAACAACGGCGTCATCAATAACGCCGCGTACGCGAGTGGCTCGGGAGGTACCTCCTCTCATGGCAACAGCAGAAGCAGTGGCAGCGGGAAGAGCAGCAAGAAGAAGGGCAAGTGCCACAACTGTGGCAAGGCGGGGCATTGGGCGCGGGAGTGTCACGCACCAAAGAAGGAAGGAGGCAGTGGTGGGAACAGCAACGTGAGTAAGAAGGTGGACTCGACGTCCACGAGCATGATGGCCGAGAGCAAGGCCCCTCCCAAGGGCTCTGCGCTGCTACGGTCGGGAGCCTTCGGGCTCGACAGTGGCACGGACTACCACACCTCTCGCGAGGCATGTGGCTTCTCGTCCCTCACACCGTCCACGGCCAAGTTCCGGTGCGCCAACGGCGGCATCGAGTATGCGGCTGGTGAGGGAGAGAAGGTCGTGCACACGCGGCTCAACGGAGCCGACAAGGAGTTGCGGCTGCAGAACGTTGTCTACATGCCAACTTTCGCCGCGAACCTCCTTTCCGTCCCGCGGATTATGGATCACGCGATGACCGTGGTGTTCACACAGAAGGAAGCCGTCATCCTCAAGAACGAGGACGTGACGATTACCTAGGCTGCGTCAGACCTTGTCGCCAAGGTGCCACGAACGGATGGGCTCTACGTTCTGCAGACGAAGAGCACAGAAGGGCACGCTGGGGCGGCAGGGGCAGTAGCGGAAGCTGCACCATCGCCGAACGCCAAGACACCGTCCATGCCGCCTGCTGTGGCGGCTAAAGATGCGGGAGCAGCAACTGCGAAGTTGTGGCACAGACGCCTTGGGCACGTGGCCGACAGCACCCTGCAGGTCATGCAGGAGCAGAAGCTTGTACGCGGGCTGAAGGGGTGTGAGCTGAAGGGTGGATGCAACGCTGGGTGTGACGCTTGTCTGCAAGGGAAGACAAAGCGGAAACGCTTCTCCAAAAACGGTCGCAGAGCAGAGGGCATACTCGACCTTGTCCACAGTGACGTGTGTGGCCCCATGCGCACCACGTCCAACGGCGGCTCCAAGTACCTCCTCACCTTCATCGATGATTACTCTCGGAAGGTGTGGGTGTACTTCCTCAAAACAAAGGGAGAGGTGTTGGAGTGCCTGCAAGAGTTTGTCGCCATGGTAGAGCGACAAACCGGGCGGAAGGTCAAGGCCCTGCGGAGCGACAACGGCGGAGAGTACGAGGGGTGCAAGCCGTGGCTTCGGGCACACGGCATTGTCCACCAACCTACTACCCCCTACACACCACAGAGCAACGGCGTGGCCGAGCGCATGAACCAGACCATTCTGGCCATGACGCGAACCATGCTGTTCGACTCAAAGCTCCCTCCTCGCTTCTGGGCGGAAGCAGCGCGCACTGCACGCTACCTCATCAACCTCATGCCTGCTGTAGCACTGCGCAGCAAGGGGTCAGAAAAGGAGGAAAGTGCAGAACGCATGACACCGCAGGAGGCGTGGTCGGGAAAGAAGCCGGATGCCTCTCACCTTAAGGCTTTCGGCTGCACGGCTTGGGCCAAAATCCAGGACGGGCAAGGAGCGGGGAAGTTGGATGCACGTGCGCGCAAGTGCGTAATGATCGGCTACGAGGCCGCGTACAAGGCGTACAGGCTGTGGGACCAGGCAGCAGGGAGAGTCATCACCTCCAGAGATGTGACCTTTCAGGAAGAGTCACACGACAAGGGAGAACTGCTGGACCCAGAGAACTCTCCAAAACAGGGAGAGTGGATCGTACTGCTGGAGGCGGGTGACACACCCCCGCCTAACTGGCGTGGGACGCCAGTGGCCATAGCCAGCGAGGCTGCCAATTTAGGGAGAGCGTCCGCTCAGGCTGAAGCGGAGTTGACATCCGACACCGCGTCGGAGACATCCGAGGCCTCCTCGAAGGCCAGTGGCTCTTCCCTTCCAGTGACCCCTCCTGGGGAAGCACAACAGCAGCAGCAGCACGAGCAGCCAGCACCAGCACCACTACGGCGCAGTGAGCGCCAAGCAAAGCCTGCGAAGCACGACGACGGAGAGAAGGCCGAGTGGATTGGCCTGAGCTGGTCGTGCCTTGCGCAAGGAGAGCCGGCTACCATCGCCGAGGCTCTCTCGGGGCCGGATGCCGCTAAGTGGAAGGAGGCGATGGAGAGCGAGCTCGCCTCCATCGAGGAGAACGGAACGTGGGTGCTGGTGGACAGACCACCAAACGCACACGTGGTGGGCGTGAAGTGGTTCTTATGCGTCAAACGCAAGCAAGACAACAGCATCGATAAGTACAAGGCAAGGATCGTCGCGAAGGGGTTCTCGCATAGAGCATGGTCTCAGTACGACGAGACCTACTCTCTTGTCTCGTCCTTCCCCTCCATCCGCACCTTGCTGGCTGTGGCTGCGGCGCGCAACTTGGAAATCCACCAGATGGACGTCAAGACCGCCTTCGTCTACGGGAAGCTTGACAAGGAGATACTAATGGAGGTACCCGAGGGTGTCAAGGCAAAACCCGGGCAGGTGTGTCGCCTCATCAAGGCGCTCTACGGGCTGAAACAGGCCCCAAGGATCTGGTACAAGGAGATGGACAGCTTCATGGCTGGCCTTGGCTTCTCGCACTGCCACAACGATCCTAGTGTTTATGTGCGTGCGGATGACCAGGGGCTGTTGCTGGTAGCGCTGTACGTGGATGACCTGATTCTGACCTCCACCTCCATGAAGGTCCTCGAGGCCCTAAAGGAGAAGCTGCATGGGCGGTTTCAGATGAAGGACATGGATGAGCTCGAGTACTACTTGGGCATCGCCATACATCGCAACCGAGCTGCAGGCACCATTGAGCTCAACCAGACGAAGTACATCTTCGAGGTGCTTCAGCGCTATGGCATGGAAGACGCCAAACCCCTCAGCACTCCTCTCCCCACGAAGTGCAATCTCACCTCCGCCCACTCCCCCACCACGGAAGCCGAGCACCGCAAAATGCAGGATGTGCCATACCAGTCTGCGGTGGGTAGCACCATGTATGCCATGGTTGGGACGCGGCCGGACATCTCCTTTGCTGTGGCGCTAGTCAATCGGTACGTGGCCAAACCTGGGCCACTCCACTGGCAGGCTGTGAAGCGCATTTTGCGCTATCTCAACAAGACACGGCACATGGGGCTGCAGTACGGCGGCCTTCAAGGAACAGACCCTTTGCGCCTCAAGTGCTACACCGACGCATATTTTGGAGGCAACGTGGATGATAGGAAGTCCACCTCGGGCTTTGTGTGCCTTGTGAACGGCGGCGCTGTGTCGTGGGCCAGCCGCAAGCAGGACTGTGTCTCCATCTCAACCGCAGAAGCTGAGTACGTGGCGCTGTCTGAGGTGTGCAAGGAGACGTAATGGCTATGCAGCTTGCTCACTGAGAGGCACGCACCACAGAAGGAGGTCACAGTCATCCACGTCCACAACCAGAGCACGATGGACATCGCGTTCAAGGACACCCTCTCCAGGCGGACCAAGCACATCGACATCCGCTATCACTACACCCGCGACCTCGTTGCCAAGGGAGTGGTGGATCTGCAGTACATCTCGACCAAGCATATGCTCGCGGACTTCCTGACGAAGCCGCTGGATAGTGAGCCGCACATGGCAGGGGCACGAGGCATCGGGATGGTGAGCGCAGCAGACGAGGACTGAATGGGCGGACTACTTCACGGGTGGCCGACATCGCAGGGCCCATGGCCGCAGCAGGAATCTAGCCGCAGATGGACGCAGGTGCAAGGGAGAGTTTGTTATGTTTTGTGTATGCCTCTGGTCCAATCAGCGGAAAATTTAGACTGGGTATGCACTGCGCTTGTAGCGCAAGTCCCCCAGAGACATGCAAGAGAGGCTGAGAGAGACAAGGCATGCACTGCTCACCCTTGTGGAGTAAGTCCCCTTGGTCTACTCTGGGTAGTCTACCTGGTGCATGCTCCTTAGGACAATTTCCTACAGCCTAGTGGGTGAAGGCGCCGTCTCGCAAGCGAGAGGTCCGGGGTCAAATCCCGCCAGGACCAAATTTTCTTTGTGACTAAAAAGGGCCAAGGAAGCTTCCTAGAAGCTTCTAAGGTCCAAGGTGGATCAAGCGCCACTTGGCGGTCATAGAGGGTGCCATGTCATGAAAGCTGATGACACTGTCTAGGGTGGCCTTGGAGGGAGGCCCCTCCAAGGAGCCACTGGAAGCACTGACCAGAGACTATATAAGGCCTGTCATTTGCATGTGATAATCATCATCTCTTACTCTTGAGACTTGGGAGAAAACTAATCCCTTGTTGGCCACCAAGAAAGAGGGTAAAGAACAAGTGCAAGTCCACACTTTGGTATGTAGCATTGCCAGTTGGGTGAGAGTTTGGAACACTCTCCGGCCACGGTTGGGACAAGCTAAGTGAACCTTTCAGTGTGGAAACACCACTCCGTGGGTGATCTCTACCTTGGTTCTAATACCAAGGGCGGTCGGCGGTTTGCCTATCGGCGCCGTTTACTCTAGACCGTGGCCAAGTGCGGAGTGACACAATCTGCATCTGTATAGCCGATGATGCTGTTGTTGTTGCCGTTGTAGGTGATGCTGACGTTGATGGTTCCAGCAAGGTAGCGGAAGATCCGCTTCACTGCCTTCTGGTACTCCGGTCTGGGATTATCCATGTGCTGGCTCACAGCGCTCACAGCCTGTACGAGGTCCGGCCCGGTTGCCACCATCAGGTATATAAGACTACCTACGGCGCTCTGGTACTTCTGTCGCTCAGCTGCATCTGCTTCTCCACCGAAGCTCACGAGGTACTGCCGCGTCTCCAGCGGCGTGCCGATGGGTGTGGCCTCTGCCATGCCGAACTGCTGCAAGACGTCCTTGATGTTGCGACTCTCCTGTAGCGAGAAAGAGCGTGATTTGCGATCACGCATGATCTGGATGTCGAGGAAATATGATACCTCCCCGAGATGAGACATCTGGAAGCGCTCCTGCATGGTCTCCTTGAACTCCCGTAGTGCAGACATGCTGTTGGAAAGGAGGAGCATGTCATCCACATAGACAATGATGATGAGGATGTCATGCTCATGCTGCCAACGATACACGCTGTAGTCACACTCGATACGCTCAAACCCCATACACTACACGGCCGCCTCCAACTTCTGGTTCCAAGCACGCGACGTTTGCTTGAGGCCGTACATCGACTTCCGCAACTTGCAAACCAGGTACTCCTGGCCATCCATGACGAACTTCTCCGGCTGCTCCATGTGGATCTCCTCCTCCAAGTCACCATTCAAGAATGTCGTCTTGACATCATGTAGTGAACCTCAAAGTCCTCAGCTGTTGCATAAGAGAGGAGCGTGCGTAGAGAGGCAAACTTTGCAAGAGGGGCAAACGTTTCTGTGCAGTCGATGCCCTCCGCTTACGAATAGCCCTTGGCAACCAGCCTCGCATTGTACTTTTCCAGGTTATCATCTGCTCCCTGCTTCTTCTTGAACACCCACTTGCACTTGATCACCTTACATCCAGGTGGACGCTCAGTCAGCTCCCACGTGCTGTTGTCCAGCAGTGATTGTATCTCCTGCTGTACGGATTGCGCCCAATCTGGTACATTTATTGCAACCACGGCCTCCTTGTATGACGTTGGCTCATCTGAATCTGCTGCAACTGCGATATTCATCTGTTCTAGTTTCTCCAGCATCCAAAAATAACCGTGCTCACCAGGCTTGTAACGCACCCTAAGAGGGTACCTACGACCGGGTGCTAGAGCGTTAGCGGGCGGCTGGCGCGCTACTGCTGGCACAACTGCTGCTGCTGGAGGTACTACATATTCCTCCTTTGCTTCTGCCGGTGAGGCTGCTGTATCTACTGCATCAGACATGGGAGAGTAGAGTGATTCTCCCACTGTCACAGTAGAGAAAGGATCGGTAGAGACTGAGTCAAGAAGGATTTCTGCTCCCACTATCTCGTCAGCTGCTGGTTCTGTTACCTCTTCACAGACAATGTTGGTGCCAATGACGTTACTCTCGTTGAAGACGACATCCCCGGATATGATGACGTGGCCAGTATCCCTCTTGTAGAAGCGATAGGCCTTGCTTGCCACGTCGTAGCCAATCATTAGCATCTGCGCACTCTTTGCGTCCTATTTCTGCCGCTTCTTCTTGGGCATGTGCATATGCGCCAGGCTGCCAAATGTTCGGAGATGACCCACGCTCGGTTTCTTGCCGAACCACGCCTCGTACGGCGTCATCTTCTCCAGCGCCTTAGTTGGACTGCGGTTCTTGATGTAGACCGCAGTGCTCACTGCTTCAGTCCAGAAATCGTAGGTCAGCCGGGCCGCGTTCAGCATGGAGCGCGCCAATTCCACAATGGTATGGTTGGCACGTTCTGCTACACCGTTCTGCTGCGGCAAGTACGGCGCAGTACACTGCGCCTTGATGCCAGCTGTTGCGATGTAGTCCTGGAACTCCTTGCTCAGGTACTCTCTATCACTCCGCACTTGGCCACAGTCTAGAGTAAACGGCGCCGACAGGCAAACCGCCGACCGCCCTTGGTATTTCAGCCAAGGTAGAGATCACCTACGGAGTTGTGTTTCTACACTGAAAGGTTCACTTAGCTTGTCCCAAACGTGGCTAGAGAGTGTTCCAAACTCTCACCGAACTGGCAATGCTACACACCAAAGTGTGCACTTGCACTTGTTCTTTACCCTCTTTCTTGGTGGCCAACAAGGGATTAGTTTTCTCCCAAGTTTCAAGAGTAAGAGATGATATATTTTCACATGCAAATGACAGGTCTTATATAGTCTCTGGTCAGTGCTCCCAGTGGCTCCTTGGAGTGGCCTCCCCCCCAAGGCCACCCTAGATTGTGTCATCAGCTTTGATGACATGGCACCCTCTGTGACCGCCAAGTGGCGCTTGATCCACCTTGAGCCAAGGAAGCTTCTAGGAAGCTTCCTTGGCCCTTTTTAGTCACAAAGAAAAGTTGGTCCTGGCGGGATTTGACCCCGGACCTCTCGCTTGCGAGATGGCGCCTTCACCCACTAGGCTGTAGGAAGTTGTCCTAAGGAGCATGCACCAGGTAGACTTCCAAGAGTAGACCAAGGGGACTTACTCCACAAGGATGAGCAGTGCATGTCGTGTCTCTCTCAGCCTCTCTTCGTGTTGCCGGGGGACTTGCGC
>SZWC01000110.1:493311-574563 GCA_023375785.1 Penium margaritaceum | reverse complement strand
CAGCCAGCACAGGCCGTCACTTTGAGAGTGACGGGTTAGGGTCAAACCTTGACCAACTTTGACAAGCGACAACTGGAGCTTCAAGTTCGCGAGACAAGCTTTCAAACGAGCCCAAGATCGCGAAGATCCAACGGTCGGATTGAGAGTTATGCTCAAAACGAGGTCGGCCAGGGCTACACTCTTCTATATGAGTAAGACTGTCGCCTTGTGATGACCATAACTCTCTCATTTCTTTGTCAAATTTAAAAAGTGGCACATGCGAATTGTAGTATTTTTCCTAAGCTTTCCATTGGTGCAAAACTATTTGCATTCCATCGAATTGTTTGGGAGAAACGCCGTTTACAAGCTGGCTGGTCTGAGTTGGAGTAGGAGCAGAAGCATACCCTGTTTTCAAGAGGGCATATCTTTCAAAATCTCCTGTTGATGACCCTGTTTTATGGGTCGATCTGAAAGGTTTTGAGCTGAATTTTCCAGTGGTGGGCTCAGTTTTTCCAAATTCCCAGACTGCTGGCATGTACAGTCCATTTTCTGTCAGACAGATTTCTGNTAATGCTGCATTCAACCTCCTCTCAGTCTCCTCTCTCACAAACACAGGACTGCGCGTCGTCTTCGATGATGACTATGGCTACATCCTCAACAAGGATACAGGAGAGGAGTTGGCCAGGTCGGTGAAGGAGGGCGACATGTACCGCCTGCTGGGGGCGACCAAGATCCCGCGTGAGCAGAGTCTTGCAGCAGTGGTGCAGGCGACAGATGGCGAGATCTGGCATGCGCGCTACGGCCACATCGGCATGCGCGTCTTGCAGCAGCTTCAAGCAAAGCAGATGGTGCGTGACCTGCCTACCATCTCCAACTTTGAGCAGCAGTTGTGCATCGGCTGTTTGGAGGGGAAGCAGCACCGGGAGGCGTTCTCTGGAGCAGGAGAGCGTGCAAAGGAGGTGCTGGAGCTGGTCCACACAGACTTGTGTGGGCCAATGCAGACCCAGAGCTTTGGAGGCTCTAGGTATTTTCTGACCTTCATTGATGATTTCAGCCGNTACACTGCTGTGTACTTCCTTCCTTCCAAGGACCAGTGTTTTGACAGGTTCAAGGAGTTCAAGGCCATGGTGGAGAACCAGACTGGCAAGAAGATCAAGGCGCTGCGCAGCGATCGTGGTGGAGAGTACCTAAGCAAGGAGCCAAGCGTGGGTCATCTCCGAGCATTTGGCAGTCTGGCGCACATGCACGTGCCCAAGGAGAAGCGCAGAAATGGGACGCAAAGAGTGCGCAGATACTGATGATTGGCTACAACGTGGCAAGCAAGGCCTATCGCCTCTATGAGAGGGATACAGGCCACGTCATTATCTCCAGGGATGTCGTCTTCAACGAGAGCAACGTCATCGGCACCAACATTGTCTGTGAAGAGGCAGCAGAACCAGCAGCTGACGAGGCAGTGGGAGCAGAAATCCTTCCTGACCCAGTCTCTCCCGATCCTTCCTCTACTGTGACAGTGGGAGAATCACTGTACTCTCCCATGTCTGATGCAGCAGATACAGCAGCCTCATCGGCAGAAGCAGAGGAGGGAGATGCAGCACCACCAGCAGCAGCAGTTGTGCCAGCAGCACCGCGCCAGCCGCCCGCTAACGCTCCAGCACCAGGTCGCAGGTACCCTCTCAGGGTGCNAGCAGATTCAGATGAGCCAACGTCATACAAGGAGGCCATGGCTGCACCAGATGCAGTAGATTGGGCGCAAGCCGTGCAGCAGGAGATTCAGTCGCAGCTGGACAATGGCACGTGGGAGCTGACTGAGCGTCCACCTGGACGCAAGGTGATTAAGTGCAAGTGGGTGTTCAAGAAGAAGCGGGGAGCAGAAGGCAATCTGGAAAAGTACAAGGCAAGGCTGGTTGCCAAGGGCTACTCGCAGCAGGAGGGCATTGACTACACAGAAACCTTTGCCCCTGTTGCAAAGTTTGCCTCTGTGCGTACGCTCCTCTCTTATGCAGCAGCTGAGGACTTTGAGGTTCACCACATGGATGTCAAGACGGCATTCTTGAATGGTGACTTGGAGGAGGAGATCTACATGGAGCAGCCGGAGGGGTTCGTCATGGATGGCCAGGAGCACCTGGTTTGCAAGCTGCAGAAGTCGCTGTACGGCCTCAAGCAAGCGTCGCGTGCTTGGAACCAGAAGTTGGATGCGGCGCTGCAGTGCATGGGTTTGAGCGCAGTGAGTGTGACTACAGCGTGTATCGCTGGCAGCATCAGCATGAGATCCTCATCATCATTGTCTATGTGGATGACATGCTCCTCCTTTCCAACAGCATGTCTACACTGCAGGAGTTCAAGGAGGCCATGCAGGAGCGCTTCCAGATGTCTGATCTCGGGGAGGCGTCATACTTCCTCGGTATCCAGATCACGCGTGACCGCAAATCACGCTCTCTCTCGCTACAGCAGAGTCGCTACATCAAGGACGTCCTACGGCGGTTCGGCATGGCAGAGGCCAAACCCATCGGCACGCCGCTAGAGACGCGGCAGTACCTCGTGAGCTTCAGTGGAGAAGCAGATGCAGCTGAGCGGCAGAAGTACCAGAGCGCCGTCGGCAGTCTCATGTACCTGATGGTGGCAACCAGGCCGGACCTCGCACAGGCTGTGAGCGCTGTGAGCCAACACATGGCTAACCCGGGCCCTGAGCACCAGAAGGCAGTGAAGCGGATCTTCCGCTACCTTGCTGGAACCGCCAACATCGGCATCACCTACACCGGCAACGACAACAGCATCATCGGCTACACAGACGCAGATTGGGCTTCAAACCCTGAGACTCGCAAGTCCATCTCTGGACATGTGTTTCTCATGAATGGAGGTGCCATCAGCTGGTGCAGCAAGCGGCAGGTGGTCGTGGCCACCTCAAGCACAGAAGCTGAGTACGTCTCTCTCAGCTTTGGAGCCAAGGAAGCCGTTTGGCTCGAGCGTCTCATGGCGGAGATGAGTGGAAGTACAGCAGTTCCTGTTCCCATGCGCGTCGACAACCAGAGCGCTATTGCACTCGCCAAGAATCCCGAGCACCATGCACGCACCAAGCACATTGACATCGCATATCACTTCATCAGGCACATGGTGCAAGAGGGTGCTATCAAGCTGGAGTTTACTCCAACGAGCAAGCAGGTTGCTGATTTCTGCACCAAGCCAGTGACCCGTGAGAAGCAGCAGCTCTGCATGAAGGCATGTGGACTCAGCCCACTCTGACTGCGGCAAAGTGGGAGATTGTTAGAAAGGGAGCCATCCGGCTCAATTTCAGGTCCACAGGAGCAAGTTCCAGGAAAGTACCAGATGCCTGCTCTGATTGCCAATCCGACTTCACCATTGGAAAGATCATGTGGCAAAATATCTACGGTCCAAGTTTGAGGCCGATCCAACGGTCGGATTGGGAGATATGAATTTTCAAAGTTTCGGGGGTCATGGACCGTCGATGTCTGGGTGGGCATGGGTGATGGCTCCTTGCCTTAGCCTGAGAAAAGAAAAAGGCAAGAGGTCCAGGGTCAAGACCTGATGGGAGAAATATCCAAAAAGGTCCTTGGTCTTAGGATTGCCTTGTCAGAGTGTGCTGACTAGGATAAAGGTACCTCTCCTTACTTTTTAGGTGAGGTGAGATCCTTGTGTGCTAGCCATGGACACATGGCAATTCTTCATGGGTTTGTGGGTGATGTGACCACTAGGAGTGTGCCATGAGAGCATTCTCTAGCTCTCTAGGTCGTGTGTGAGTGGTCAGCCTGATTGCTAGGCTGATTTCCTCCCTTGTGTGAGATTATGGATTCTAGTGTGTGAGCCTTAGCCTCCATGGCTTGTGAGAGGGCTGACTTGCCCAAGCTCTAGCTCTATATGTACTCCATCATTTTGAGTGATTGAACAACCATTCTTCAGCACAAGTGATGCCCTTTCAGTCCCACATGCTCGCTGCTCCAAGACTCCCTCTCTCCTCCAGTTCCAACAGGTGACTGGGGACACCGACCGGCGTCTGGGACGCTCAAGGAAGACACAAGCGGACCGGACAGACCAAGCTCGTGCATTCTGCTTGCTCTTTGTATTTCCTAGTCACTAGACTAGTACAAATAGGTAGTAGTTTCATTTGTAGATTGCTTCGTCTGTACTGCACCATTTTTCAAGTTTAGCATATCGTTGGAAAGCTCAAGAGACGAGCCGTGTACCTTTGACTTCTGTGTAACCTCTTGAATCGTGAGTGTGTAACAGAAAGTGATTTTTTGCACCATACAGTTGCAGTGTGTACAACACAGTGGATTTCAGTCACAGTTGTTTGATTTGTTGTATCTTTTGAGACACCTATGATCCTGGAGAAGTGCTAATCTCAACATTTGGAATCAGAGCAGGAGGTGCCTTCACCAGGAGCAGTCATCACCATGGTGTTACTCACAGGAAGCGGCCATCATGATCATTTCAAGATACCAATCTTCAATGGCGACGACTACCAATCTTTTGCGTTCAACATGAAAATGGTATTCATGAACAACGGACTATGGGGAGTGGTCACCAACCCACCTACAGACGTCGTGGACACTAATGCCTCTACCGAGGAGAAAATCAGTCATAAAAGGCGGTGCGACCAAGCTTTTGCAATCCTGGCTATGCAACTGGAAGAGCGGCTCAAATTTATCATTCGTGACGACAATGCGGACCTCTATCCGAGAACTGCATGACGAGCCCTCAAGCGACGTTATCACAAGATCAGCGACGATGAGCTGGGTCATCTACTCAAAGAGTTTTATACTAAAAAAATGGAGGAACATACTCGGCTTGAGGATCATATCAGTCATTTGAAAGATCTTTCTAGTCGCATCACAGCCTTGGGTGAAGTTATATCTGAAAGAGTACTTGTTCAGACTTTGTTTCAGAGTCTTCCTACACGTTTTCAACACACAGTGAAGCGACTTCAAACCTTCAACAACGATCGACACGTAGATGATGAAAAAATTGCACTCATCGGGTCTGCTGTCAAGAGTGCTCTAGACGCCATTGGGAACGCTGTCCCAGAAGCAGCAGCAGCAGTACAAGCAGCAGCAGGACCAGCAGCGGCCGCAGCGGCAGCAGTCGCCAAGCCACATGTACTGACCAGTGAGAAGGCAACACAGGCTCTCATGCTTGACGAAGATGCCTACATCAAAGAAAACGGTGGTGAAGTCGGACTTTACGCAAAATATCAAGGGCGACCAGATCGACGAACAAAGAGATACGAGACCTATGGGAACGTTCTGACTCCTCAATCATTCATAAAAAAACCATCCTGGAAGAACTGGCAATGTGCTCCGTCGACTGTGCTTACCTACTCACTGCAGGAGTCCTTGCCTGGATTATTGACTCGGGATTTACCAAGCATATGACCTGTCGCAAGGAATGGTTCACCACCTACACCCAGTATGCACAATCTCGCGGAGTGCGTGTGGGTGATGGACGACTCATTCCAGCCTACGATGAAAGTACAGTGCGAGTGCTTATTACACTTCAAGGGCAGCAGGTGACGCTCACCTTCAGCCAGGTCTTATTCGTCCGTGAACTTGCGGCTAATCTCCTATCCTTCGGATGCAACGACAACGGCTTCAAAGTGGTTTTTGATTTGGACAAGAACTGCAACATTCTGGACAACAAAGGGAATCTAGCAGCCGTTGCTACTCGCACTGGTCACCTCACAATTCTCGACTCAGAGGAGGTGCCATCAGCTATGCTGACAAATGAACCAGAAGTCGCATTTATGGCAGCTGTTTCTTTTGACTGCCGTCATCTCACCTCGGCTACTTCCACAGCTGACTTATGGCATTGTCGGCTTGTCGATGTCAACTATGCCACTCTACACAACATGGCACAACAACAATGGGTTCATGATCTCCCGTCTGGACTTACGAAGCCGTCCGACACAACACCATGCAGCGGCTGTTTGACAGGCAAACAACATAAAAAACCATTCAAGGCTCATCCAACTACAACAACACAAAAACTGGAATTGTTTCACATGGACCTCTGCTACATCAAGGAAGGTTCCCTGTCAAACAAGCACTACTTCCTGGTCATCATCGATGACTACAGCCATTTCGTTAGGGTCAAGTTTCTCCGCTACAAAAACGAAGCTGCCGATATCATCAAGACCTGGATGCGGCAGATTGAAAATGAAACCAACCTCACTGTGAAAAAGGTCAGAACTGACAATGGTGGTGAGTTCATTTGTCACTCACTCAACTCTTTCTTCTAGCAGAAAGGTATCCAACACCAACGCACCATTCACTACACGCCTCAACAAAACGGGAAGGCTGAGCGCATGAATCAGACTCTTCTAGAACGCGCTTGGACAATGCTACACATAACTGCACTACCATCCGTCTTTTGGGAAGATGCTCTCTCCACTGCAGCCTACATTACCAACAGACTACCCACAGTCAAACTTCCTAATGCTACTCATACACCATATGAAGCATGGACCGGTGCGAAACCTCATCTGCAACACATTCGCATCTTCGGTTGCACCGCTCACGTCTGGTTATGCCCAGAACTGCGCTCCAAGTTGGAGCCGCGGTCTAAGGCCTGCATCCTTCTTGGATATGAAGACAACAACGACATCTACAGAGTTTGGTATCTTGCTAGGCAAACCGTAGCCCGTGCACGACAACCCATCTTTGACGAAACCACATTCCTCAACACAAGGATTCTTCCAATTTCACCCATCGTCACCATACCTATGGACACGGCTCCCAAGCCCATTCAGAAGTTCAACGTTGACCCTATCATCGATGAACATGCTGATGTGCTTCCTCCAGTACATCCTCATGAACACACCACTAGAGAATCCCTTCCATCATCAGCACCGGATACTCCGCCGCTGTCTGCTTCCATCCCTGGTCTTCGTCGCTCCACCCGCAACCGCACTACTCCAACGTACTTTCAACTCGCCATGCTCCACACATCAGATAATGAAGATGACAGTGCTCTCGTCACTCAAGTCGTCGATCCCATCAGCTACAAGGACGCCATGCGTCGGCCTGATGCAGCTCTTTGGCGCCAAGCCAGCCAAGAGGAATTTGATCAGCTTAAAAAACAAGGTACATGGGATCTTGTCCCACAGCCGTCGGACCAACCTGTCGTTACATGCAAGTGGGTGTTTCGGAGAAAACTCAACAGTGCCGGCGAGCCTGAACGATACAAAGCTCGCCTCGTGGCCCGCGGTTACAGCCAGGTTCTCGGCGTCAACTACAGTGACACCTTCGCCCCAGTGGCCAAGTATTCCTCCATCCGTGTCATTCTGTCTCTTGCTGCTGCTAACGGTTGGATTCTGCATCAGATGGATGTCAAATGCGCCTTTCTCAACGGGGACCTGAATGAGACCATCTACATGACACAACCCGAGGACTTCGTGGAACCTAACAAGGCTCATCTCGTCTGTCGTCTCAAGCGCTCTCTTTATGGGCTCAAGCAGGCCCCACGCCAATGGAATATCAAGATTCATGAGTTCTTCCTTGGGAAAAATCTGACTCGTCTCCATTCTGACCACTCGATCTACTATCTCTCTGGAGCCAACACCATCGGCATCATCCTCTATGTCGATGACCTCATCCTGTTTGGTCCCACGCTGGACACCATCTCCGCTTTCAAAGATCAGCTGTCTGGGCGCTTTGAGATGAGCGACATGGGTCCCTTGACATATTATCTCGGCATTCAAGTGCATCAACAGCGGAACAGTCACATTGCTCTCAATCAAGCCACGTATGCACAACGCGTTGCTGATAAGTTTCAACTCGGTGATGCCAACCCTATGGCTACACCCTTGGCACTCCAGCATGGCCTCACCAAAGTCCCCGCTCCGGCGGATCTCCTCGTACCCGCCGATGCCAAAGCTTTTCCCAGCATAGTGGGCTCCCTGATGTATGCCTCTGTTGCTAAACGTCCTGATCTTTCCTATGCTGTCGGCATCCTCAGCCAAGGCTGCTAGAACACCACCGCCGCTCACATCGTTGTGGCCAAACGCAGCGTTCGCTACTTGTGCTCCACCGCCGACCTTGGAATTCAGTACTCTTCCACCGGTGATAACATTCTTCATGGCTTCTGCGACGCGGATCTCTCCGGTGATCATGCCACCAGTCGATCAACATCTGGCTACGTCTTTCTTCTCAATGGAGGCCCCGTCAGTTGGCGCTCAAAGAAGCAATCCGTGGTGGCTCTATCTTCCAGTGAAGCCGAATACATCGCTGAGAGTGAAGTCACTCGTGAAGCCGTCTGGCTTCGCAGATTCAGATGAGACAACGTCATACAAGGAGGCCATGGCTGCACCAGATGCAGCAGATTGGGCACAAGCCGTGCAGTAGGAGATTCAGTCGCAGCTGGACAATGGCACGTGGGAGCTGACTGAGCGTCCACCTGGACGCAAGGTGATCAAGGCATGTGGACTCAGCCCACTCTGACTGCGGCAAAGTGGGAGATTGTTGGAAAGGGAGCCATCCGACTCAAATTTCAGGCCCACAAGAGCAAGTTCCAGGAAAGTACCAGATGCCTGCTCCGATCGCCAATCCGACTTCACCATTGGAAAGATCATGTGGCAAAATGTCTACGGTCCAAGTTTGAGGCCGATCCAACAGTCGGATCGGGAGATATGAATTTTCGAAGTTTTGGGGGTCATGGACCGTCGATGTCTGGGTGGGTATAGGTGATGGCTCCATGCCTTAGCTTGAGAAAAGAAAAAGGCAAGAGGTCCTGGGTCAAGACCTGATGGGAGAAGTATCCAAAAAGGTCCTTGGTCTTAGGATTGCCTTGTCAGAGTGTGCTGACTAGGATAAAGGTACCTCTCCTTACTTTTTAGATGAGGTGAGATCCTTGTGTGCTAGCCATGGACACATGGCGATTCTCTATGGATTTGTGGGTTATGTGACCACTACGAGTGTGTCATGAGAGCATTCTCTAGCTCTCTAGGTCGTGTGTGAGTGGTCAGCCTGACTGCTAGGCTGATTTCCTCCCTTGTGTGAGATTATGGACTCTAGTGTGTGAGCCTTAGCCTCCATGGCTAAGTGGTTCGGCTTGTGAGAGGGCTGACTTGCCCAAGCTCTAGCTCTATATGTACTCCATCATTTTGAGTGATTGAACAACCATTCTTCAGCACAAGTGATGCCCTTCCAATCACACATGTTCGCTGCTCCAAGGCTCCCTCTCTCCTCAAGTTCCAACACCACCAAATTATTGGAGTGTACGTGGAAAATCTGATCCTCCATTCTTCGGATCTGGCGGCTTTGTAGCATTCAGGTAGCAGCTGAGCAGTAGATTTTAGATGACGGACATGAGGAAGCTCGAGTACTACCTCAAGGTGAGCATCACGCAAAACCAAAAGATGCGCACGCTTGAGCTACGACAGGCCAAGTACGTGGCTGAGGTCCAAAAGCGGTACGTCATGGAGGACTNTGAGTGGTCAGCCTGATTGCTAGGCTGATTTCCTCCCTTGTGTGAGATTATGGATTCTAGTGTGTGAGCACATAGCCTCCATGGCTAAGTGGTGTGGCTTGTGAGAGGGCTGACTTGCCCAAGCTCTAGCTCTATATGTACTCCATCATTTTGAGTGATTGAACAACCATTCTTCAGCACAAGTCATGCCCTTCCAATCACACATGCTCGCTGTTCCAAGGCTCCCTCTCTCCTCCAGATCCAACAAATGCCGCTCTCCCCTCCCGTTTCCGTGCCCCCCACATGAGGCGTTGGCACGGACGTGGGTTGCGGTTGGCCGCCACGCCCCTCTCCTCCTCGCTCTACCCTCTCTCGCGCTCCCCGCATGGCCTCCCGGATTCCCCCATATGAGGCGTTGGACCCGGTGGCCGTGCGTATCAAGGTAATGGTGGAAAACCAGACTGGCAAGAAGATCAAGGCGTTGCGTAGCGACCGTGGCGGCGAGTACCTAAGTAAAGAGTTCTACGACTACCTCATAGCGGCAGGCATCAAGGCGCATTGAACCACGCCTTACTCGCCGCAGCAGAGCGGCGTAGCAGAATGTACCAACTGGACCATGGTTGAGTCGACGCACTCCATGCGACACGCGGCTCCGCTGACCTACGACTTCTAGGTCGGCCCATGAGTACTGTAGTCTATATCAAGAACCGTAGTCCAACTAAGGCGATGGAGCAGATGATGTCGTACGAGGCGTGTTTAGGCAAGAAACCAAGCGTGGGTCATCTTTGCGCAATTGGCAGCTTGGCACACATGCACGTGCCGAAGGAGAAGTAGCAGAAGTGGGACGCAAAGAGCGCACAGATGCTGATGATTGGCTGTGATATGATACGTAAGGCCTATCACCTCCACGAGAGGAACACAAGCCACGACATCATCTCCACGGATGTCGTTTTCAACCGAAGCAACATCATTATCACCAACATCATCTGCAAAGAGACAACAAAACCAGCAGCTGATGAAACAGTGCAAAACGATATTCTCCTTGATCCCGTCTCTCCTCACTCTTCCTCTACTTCGACAATGTGAGGACCACTCTACTCTTCCATGTCTGATGCAAAAGATACAACGACCTGATCAACAGAGGCAAAGGAAGGAGATCGAGCACCACGAGCAACAGTAGTTATGCCAGCTGCACCACTCTAGCCGCCGGCTAACGCTCCAATACCATGTCGCAGGTACCCTCTTAGGGCACGCTATAAGCCTGGTAAGCATGGCCATTTGTGGATGCTGCAGAAACTAGAACAAATGAATGTTGTAGTTATAAGAGATTCAGATGAGCCAATGTCATACAAGGAGGCCATGGCTATACCAGATGCAGCAGATTGGGTACAAGGTGTGCAACAGGAGATACAGTTACAGCCGGACAAAGGTATGTGGGAGCTGATTAAGCGTCCACCTAGATGCAAGGTGATCAAGTATCAATGGGTGTTCAAGAAGAATCGGGGAGCAGATGGCAACCTAGACAAACATAATGCGAGGGTTGTTGCCAATGGCTACTCGTAGCAGGAGGGCATTGACTACACATAAAGTTTTACACTTGTTGCATAGCTTACCGCTGTGCGCACGCTCCACTCTTATAAAACAGTTGAGGACTTCGAGATTCACCACATGGATGTCAAGATGGTATTCTTGAACGGTGACTTGGAGGAGGAAATCTACATGGAGTAGCCAAAGGGGTTCGTCATGGATGTCCAAGAGCACCTGGTTAGGAAGTTGTATAAGTCGTTATACGGCCTCAAGCAAGCGTTGCGTGCTTGGAACCAGAAGTTGGATGTGGCGCTGCAATGCATGGAGTTCGAGCATAGCGAGTGTGACTATAGTGTTTATCGCTCGAGCATGTGGTGAGCGATAGACACTGTAGTCACATAAGAGAGAGGGAGCCTTGGGGCAGCGAGCATATGGGACTCAAAGGACATCAGTTGTGCTGAATATTAGTTGTTAAATCACTCAAAATCATGGAGTATATATAGATCTAGAGCTTGGACAAGTCAGCTCCCTCACAAGCTACACCACCTAGCCATTGAGGCTAAGGCTCACACACTAGAGTCCACAACCTCACACAAGAGAGGAAATCAGCCTAACATTTAGGCTGACTAGTCACACACAACGTAGAGAGCTAGAGAATGCTCTCATGGCACACTCCTAGTGGTCACATCACCCACAAACCCATGGAGAATCACCATGTGTCCATGGCTAGTACACAAGGATCTCACCTCACCTTAAAAGTAAGGAGAGGTACCTTCATCCTTGTCAGCATACTATGACAAGGCAATCCTAAGACCAATGACCTTTTTGGATATTTCTCTCATCAGGTCGTGATCTTGACCTCTTGCCTTTTTCTTTTCTCAGGCTAAGGCATGGAGCCATCATCCATGGCCACTGAAACATCATCGGTCCATGACCCTGGAAACTTTGAAAATTCATATCTCCCAATCCGACTGTTGGATCTGCCTGAAACTTGGACCGTAGATGAATTGCCACCTGATCTTTCCAATGGTGAATTCCGATTGACAATCGGAGCAGGCATCTGGTTGTTTCCTGGAACGTGCTCCTATGGACCTGAAACTGAGCCGGATCAATCCTTTCCCAACAATGGCTAGTACACAAGGATCTCACGGTTATGTTCTGTGTATGCCCCTGGTCCAATCAGCGGAAGATTTAGACTGGGTATGTACTGCGCTTGTAGCGCAAGTCCCCCAGCGATATGCAAGAGAGGCTGAGAGAGACAAGGCATGCACTGCTCACCCTTGTGGAGTAAGTCCCCTTGGTCTACTCTTGGTAGTCTACCTGGTGCATGCTCCTTAGGACAACTTCCTACAGCCTAGTGGGTAAAGGCACCGTCTCGCAAGCGAGAGGTCCGGGGTCAAATCTCGCCAGGACCAAATTTTCTTTGTGACTAAAAAGGGCCAATGAAGCTTCCTAGAAGCTTCTAAGGTCCAAGGTGGATCAAGCGCCACTTGGCGGTCACAGAGGGTGCCATGTCATCAAAGCTGATGACACTGTCTAGGGTGGCCTTGGAGGGGCCACCCTATCCGGAGTATCCTTGACCACACCGCAATCATGCCGGGGGATCAAGAGATCGTTTAAGTCACCTCACGGCCCGCGGAGTTGGGTGCGGCCAACGCCATCGCACGCTTCGATGGCAAAGCGTTCGGCACGTGGAAATGGCAGTTTGAGGTGGTGATGCGCGTACGCGGGTACCTCAACATGCTGAAAGGGACGGAGGAAGCACCGGAGGACGAGGCAAGCGCGGAATATGCAGAGTGGCAGGAGCGGAATGACATTGCTCTCGCACTCCTCGTCACGTCCATAAGCCCCTCCCTTATCTCCCACATCGAGGGGTGCACGACGGCAGCTGAGGCTTACACCAAGCTGATGAACGTGTACCAGTCAACTTCCCTTGCCAATCGACTCTTCATACTGTAGCGCCTCATCGGGCTGCGGGTGGACAAAGGGGAATCCATCTCGGACTTCCTTCAGCAGTTCGAAGGACTGCTTCAAGAAGCCCGCGCCATGTCCTGGCAGCTCGACCAACAGATGCAGGCCATGATTCTCCTCATGGCCTTACCGCCAAGCTGGGGCCCCATGATCACCACCTTGGGTGGTTGGGAGGAGTCGGAGTTCACGTACCCTCGTGTCTCCGAGTTTGTCCGGAACGAGGTCATGCGGCGTAACAACGGCGTCATCAATAACGCCGCGTACGCGAGTGGCTCGGGAGGTACCTCCTCTCATGGCAACAGCAGAAGCAGTGGCAGCGGGGAGAGCGGCAAGAAGAAGGGCAAGTGCCACAACTGTGGCAAGGCGGGGCATTGGGCGCGGGAGTGTCGCGCACCAAAGAAGGAAAGAGGCGGTGGTGAGAACAGCAACGTGAGTAAGATGGAAGACTCGACGTCCACGAGCATGATGGCCGAGAGCAAGGCCCCTCCCAAGGGCTCTGCGCTGCTACGGTCGGGAGCCTTCGGGCTCGACAGTGGCACGGACTACCACACCTCTCGGGAGGCATGTGGCTTCTCGTTCCTCACACCGTCCACGGCCAAGTTCCGGTGCGCCAACGGCGGCATCGAGTATGCGGCTGGTGAGGGAGAGAAGGTCGTGCACACGCGGCTCAACGGAGCCGACAAGGAGTTGCGGCTGCAGAACGTTGTCTACATGCCAACTTTCGCCGCGAACCTCCTCTCCGTCTCGCGGATTACGGATCACGCGATGACGGTGGTGTTCACACAGAAGGAAGCCGTCATCCTCAAGAACGAGGACGTGACGATTACCTACGCTGCGTCAGACCTTGTCGCCAAGGTGCCACGAACGGATGGGCTCTACGTTCTGCAGACGAAGAGCNCATGGTGGAGCGACAAACCGGGCGGAAGGTCAAGGCCCTGCGGAGCGACAACGGCGGAGAGTACGAGGGGTGCAAGCCGTGGCTTCGGGCACACGGCATTGTCCACCAACCTACTACCCCCTACACACCGCAGAGCAACGGCGTGGCCGAGCGCATGAACCAGACCATTCTGGCCATGACGCGAACCATGCTGTTTGACTCAAAGCTCCCTCCTCGCTTCTGGGCGGAAGCAGCGCGCAGTGCATGCTACCTCATCAACCTCATGCCTGCTGCAGCACTACGCAGCAAGGGGACAGAAAAGGAGCAAAGTGCAGAATGCATGATGCCACAGGAGGCGTGGTCGGGAAAAAAGCCGGATGCCTCTCACCTAAAGGCTTTCGGCTGCACGGCTTGGGCCAAAATCCAGGACGGGCAAGGAGCGGGGAAGTTGGATGCACGTCCGCGCAAGTGCATGATGATCGGCTACGAGGCCGCGCACAAGGCGTATAGGCTGTGGGACCAGGCAGCAGGGAGAGTCATCACCTCTAGAGATGTGACCTTTCAGGAAGAGTCACACGACAAGGGAGAACTGCTGGGCCCAGAGAACTCTCCAAAACAGGGAGAGTGGATCGTGCTGCTGGAGGCGGGTGACACACCCCCGCCTAACTGGCGTGGGACGCGAGTGGCCATAGCCAGCGAGGCTGCCAATTCAGGGAGAGCGTCCGCTCAGGCTGAAGCGGAGTTGACATCCGACACAGCGTCGGAGACATCCGAGGCCTCCTCGGAGGCAAACTTTGCAATAGGGGCAAAAGTTTCTGTGTAGTCGATGCCCTCCTACTGTGAGTAGCCCTTGGCAACCAGCCTTGCCTTGTAGTTTTCCAGGTTACCATCTGCTCCCCGCTTCTTCTTGAACACCCACTTGCACTTGATCACCTTACGTCCAGGTGGACGCTCAGTCAGCTCCCACGTGCCGTTGTCCAGCTACGACTGTATCTCCTGTTGCACGGCTTGCGCCCAATCTGGTGCATCCGGTGCAGCCATGGCCTCCTTGTATGACGTTGGCTCATGTGAATCAGCTGCAACTGTGATATTCATCTGTTATAGTTTCTACAGCATCCAGAAATGGCCGCGTTCACCAGGCTTAGAACGCACCGTAAGAGGATACCTGCGACCTGGTACTGGAGCATTAGCAAGCGGCTTGCGCAGTGCTACAGGCACAACTGCTGTTGCTGGTGGTGCTACATCTCCCTCCTCTGCTTCTGCCGGTGAGGCTACTGTATCTGCTGCATTAGACATGGGAGAGTAGAGTGATTCTCCCACTGTTACAGTAGAGAAAGGATCGGGAGTGACTGGGTCAGGAAGGATTTCTGCTCCCATTCTCTTGTCAGCTGCTCGTTCTGCTAACTCTTCACAGACAATGTTGGTGCCGATGACGTTACTCTCGTTGAAGACGACATCCCTGGAGATGATGACGTGGCTTGTATCCCTCTTATAGAGGCGATAGGCCTTGCTTGCCACGTCGTAGCCAATCATCAGCATCTGCGCACTCTTTGCGTCCCATTTCTGCTGCTTCTCCTTGGAAACGTACATGTGCACCAGGCTGCCAAATGCTCGGAGATGATCCACGCTTGGTTTCTTGCCGAACCACGCCTCGTACAGCGTCATCTGCTCTAGCGCCTTAGTTGGACTGCGGTTCTTGACGTAGACCGCAGTGCTCACTGCTTTAGCCCAGAAGTCGTAGGTCAGCCGAGCCGCGTGCAGCATGGAGCGCGCCGACTCCACAATGGTATGGTTGGCGCATTCTGCTACACCGTTCTGCTGTTGTGAGTATGGCGCAGTACGCTACGCCTTGATGCCAGCTTCTCAAGGTAGTCTTGGAACTCCTTGCTCAGGTACTCTCCACCGTGATCGTTTCACAACGCCTTGATCTTCTTGCCAGTCTGGTTCTCCACCATGGCCTTGAACTCCTTCAACCTGTCAAAGCATTAGTCCTTGGAAGGAAGGAAGTACACAACAGTGTAACGGCTGAAATCATCAATGAAGGTGAGGAGATACCTAAAGCCTCCAAAGCTCTGGGTCTGCATCGATCCGCACAAGTCCGTGTGGACCAGTTCCAACACCTCCTTCGCACGCTCCCGTGCTCCAGAGAACGCCTCCCGGTGCTGCTTCCCCTCCAAACAGCCGATGCACAACTGCTGCTCAAAGTTAGAGATGGTAGGCAGGTCACGCACCATCTGCTTTGCTTGAAGCTGCTGCAAGGCGCGCATGCCGATGTGGCCGTAGCGCGCATGCCAGATCTCGCCATCTGTCGCCTGCACCACTGCTGCAAGACTCTGCTCACGCGGGATCTTGGTCGCCCCNGAGCCTCCAAAGCTCTGGGTCTGCATTGGCCCACACAAGTCTGTGTGGACCAGCTCCAGCACCTCCTTTGCACGCTCTCCTGCTCCAGAGAACGCCTCCCGGTGCTGCTTCCCCTCCAAACAGCCGATGCACAACTGCTGCTCAAAGTTAGAGATGGTAGGCAGGTCACGCACCATCTGCTTTGCTTGAAGCTGCTGCAAGGCGCGCATGCCGATGTGGCCATAGCGCACATGCCAGATCTCGCCATCTGTTGCCTGCACCACTCCTGCAAGACTCTGCTCACGCGGGATCTTGGTTGCCCCCAGCAGGCGGTACATGTCGCCTTCCTTCACCGACCTGGCCAACTCCTCTCTTGTTTCCTTGTCGAGGATGTAGCCATAGTCGTCGTCAAAGACGACTCGCAGTCCTGTGTTGGTGAGAGAGGATACTGAGAGAAGATTGAACGCAGCATTAGGTACGTATAGCACGCCATGGAACACTCCCACTTCAATGCCACGCGGGGTCTCCATCCACATCTCCACATTCCCAATCCCTTCAGCATATACTACCCGATCATCACCCAAAGCGATAGGACGGGGAGGAATGGACAACAACTGCGTAAACCACTCCTTGTGGTGCGTCAGACTCTTGGTACACCAACAGTCTTTGTACCACGCCAGATCCGCCTTCTCCTTCTGCGACATGTCAGACTTCGCCATGAAGAGGCAGTCGCGCACCTCCTTGGCAACAATCATTTGCCAAAGTGGCGCACACCAGCCTGGTTCTGCTGCTACTGCTGATGCTGTTGTGACTACCGCTGCTACTGCTGTGGAGACTGCTACTTTTGCTGCTGCTGCTGCTCCTTCTGCTCCTTCTGGTCCCTCCTGAACTTGAAATACTCTTTCTTCTAGTGTTCCTCTTTTTGGCAATAGTGGCACTTGCCCTTCTTCTTGCCTCTCTGCTACCCAGACTGCTGCTGTTGCTGGTGGTTGCGTGAGCTCGTGGCTACAAAAGCTGCTTCACCGCTGCCGTCACCATTGCGCTTTGCTGCATTGCGACGCAATTCCACCTGTACTAGGTGTGTGCAGATGAAGTCGAGGTCGAGGGTGGGCTGGCACTCCAGCATCTCTCGCACCGTGTTGTAGCTGGCTGGAAGTCCCCTCAGTAAGAGGAGGACGAAGCGCGTGTCTTCTACAGGGTTGCCGGCCGCTTTCAGCTGCTTCTCCAGCTCCTTTGCCCTGTCCAAGTACACCTCCATCCCTTCGCCACCCTGCATCTTCAATGGCATTATCTTTTCCTCCAAAAGCATGAGGAATGCAGGATCCTTGCTCTCATACTTCTTGCACAACGTGTCCAACCCCTCCTTTGCAGTAGCCTTGTCACTCACGTACTAAAGATGCGGGTTGGAGATGGTGTTGACAAGCAACCTGTAGGCCTACGTGTTCTTCTTCTTCTACTCCTCATACGCCACCGCTGTAGTTCTAGATGAACTTGCATCTGCTGCACCTTTTTGTGGCATCTTTGCCGCCACCCTTTTAGTTGTTGTGATGCCTTTTGCCTTTGGAGGCGGAGCGCACTCGTCGCCGCTCACCACCTTCCACAAGCCCCTCTCCTCCAAAAGGAGGCGGGTAAGGATCTTCCAAAACGTGAAGTTGGCACATCCTTCCAGCCTCTCCAAGGGCTGGGCTTCTGTTACCATGCCTGCTGCTACCATTTTGAGCTTTGGTGATGCTCAATGCTGCCCTTGAATGGCGGCGCTACCCCTGCTTCTGCTGCTGCTTCTGCCAGAAATCTGTTTTGAGCATAACTCTCAATCTGACTATTGGATCAGATTTCTAGCAGAAGCAGTAGCAGAAGCAGGGGTAACGCCGCCACTCAAGGGCAGCGTTGAGCATCCCCAAAGCTCAAACTTGCAGCAGCAGGCGTGGTAACAGCAGCCCAGCCCTTGGAGAGGTTAGAAGGATGCGCCAACTTCACGTTTTGGAAAATGCGTACCCGCCTCCTTTTTTAGGAGAGGGGCTTGTGGGAGGTGGTGAGCGGCGACGAGCGCGCTCTGCCTCTATAGGCAAAAGGCATCACCACAGCTGAAAGGGTGGCGGCAAAGATGCCACAAAAAGGTGCAGCAGATGCAAGTTCATCTACAATTACAGCGGCGACATATGAGGAGTGGAAGAAGGACAGGCAGGCCTACAGGCTGCTTGTCAACACCATCTCCAACCAGCATCTTCAGTACGTGAGTGACAAGGCTACTACAAAAGAGGGATGGGACACGTTGTGCAAGAAGTATGAGAGCAAGGATCCTGCATTCCTCATGCTTTTGGAGGAGAAGATGATGGCGTTGAAGATGCAGGGTGGCGAAGGGATGGAGGTGTACTTGGACAGGGCAAAGGAGCTGGCGAAGCAGCTGAAAGCGGCCGGCAACCCTGTAGAAGACACGCGCTTCGTCCTCCTCTTGCCGAGGGGACTTCCAACCAGATACGACACGGTGGGAGAGACGCTGGAGTGCCAGCCTACTCTCGACCTCGACTTCATCTGCAC
This sequence comes from Penium margaritaceum, assembly GCA_023375785.1. NCBI lineage: Eukaryota > Viridiplantae > Streptophyta > Zygnematophyceae > Desmidiales > Peniaceae > Penium > Penium margaritaceum. The sequence goes on along the minus strand of SZWC01000110.1, from coordinate 555,914 downwards.
ACATATAGTACAGGTGGAATTGCGTCGCAATGCAGCAAAGCGCAATGGTGGCGGCAGTAGTGAAGCAGCTTTTGTAGCCACGAACTCACGCAACCAGCAGCAACCGCAGTCGTCTGGATAGCAGAGAGGCAAGAAGAAGGACAAGTGCCACTATTGCCAAAAAGAGGGGCACTACAAGAAAGAGTGTTTCAAGTTCAAGAGGGACCAGACCGAGCAGAAGGAGCAGCAGCAGTAGCAAAAGCTGCAGTCTCCACAGCAGTAGCAGCGGCAGTCATAACAGCGTTAGCAGCAGCAGCAAAACCAGGCTGGTGTGCACCACTTTGGCAACATGAATGTGGCCAAGGAGGTGCGCGACAATCTCTTCATGGCGAAGTCTGACATGTCGCAAGTGGAGAAGGCGGATCTCCCATGGTACAAGGACTCAGGATGTACCAAGAGCCTGACACATCACAAGGAGTGGTTTATGCAGGTGCTGTCCATCCCTTCCCGTTTTATCGCTCTGAGTGATGATTGGGTGGTGTATGCTGAGGGGATTGGGATTGTGGAGATGTGGTTGGAGACCCTGCGTGGCATTGAAGTACGAGTGTTCCATGGCGTGCTGTACATACCTAATGCTGCGTTCAATCTTCTCTCAGTGTCCTCTCTCATCAACACAGGACTGCGAGTCGTCTTTGACGACGACTATGGCTACATCCTCAACAAGGAAACAGGAGGGGAGTTGGCCAGGTCGGTGAAGGAAGGCGACATGTACCGCCTGCTCAGGGCGACCAAGATCCCGCGTGAGCAGAGTCTTTTAGCAGTGGTGCAGGCGACAGATGGCAAGATTTGGCATGCGTGCTACAGCCACATCGGCATTCGCGCCTTGCAGCAACTTCAAGCAAAGCAGATGGTACGTGACCTATCTACCATCTCTAACTTTGAGCAGCAGTTGTGCATCGGCTGTTTGGAGGGGAAGCAGCACCGGGAGGCGTTCTTTAGAGCAGGGGAGCATGCGAAAGAGGTGTTGGAGCTGGTCCACAAGGACTTCTGCGGACCAATGCAGACCCAGAGCTTTGGAGGCTCTAGGTATTTCTTGACCTTCATTCATGATTTCAGCCGTTACACTGTTGTGTACTTCCCTCCTTCCAAGGACCAGTGCTTTGACAGGTTCAAGGAGTTCAAGGCCATGGTGGAGAACCAGAAAATCAACCAGAAACTGGCAAGAAAATCAAGGCACTGCGCTGCGATTGCGATGGAGAATACCTTAGCAAGGAGTTCCTGGATTACCTTGCAGCAGCTGGCATCAAGGCGCAGCGTACCACGCCATACTCGCCGCAGCAGAACGGTGTAGCAGAACGTGCCAACCGTACCATTGTAGAGTCGGCGCGCGCCATGCTACACGCGGCTCGGCTGACCTACGACTTCTAGGCTGAAGCCATGAGCATTGCGGTCTATATCAAGAACCTCAGTCCAACTAAGGCGTTGGAGCAGATGACGCCGTATGAGGCGTGGTTCGGCAAAACCCAGCGTGGGTCATCTCCGAGCATTTGGCAGCTTGGCACACATGCACGTACCCAAGGAAAAGCGACAGAAATAGGACCCAAAGAGTGAGCAGATGCTGATGATTGGCTACGACGTGGCAAGCAAGGCATATCGCCTCTACGAGACGGATACAAGCCACGACATAATCTCCAGGAATGTCGTCTTCAAGGAGAGCAACGTCATCGACACCAACATTGTCTCTGAAGAGGCAGCAGAACCAGCAGTTGGCGAGACAGTGGGAGTAGAAATCCTTCCTGACCCAGTCGCTCCCGATCCGTCCTCTACTGTGATAGTGGGAGAATCACTCTACTCTCCCATGTCTGATGCAGCAGATACAATAGCATCATCGGCTACACAGATGCAGATTGGGCTTCAAATCCTGAGACCCGCAAGTCCATCTCTGGACATGTGTTTTTCATGAATGGAGGTGCCATCAGCTGGTGCAGCAAGCGACAGGTGGTCGTGGCCACCTCGAGCACAGAAGCTGAGTACATCTCTCTCAGCTTTGGAGCCAAGGAAGCAGTTTGGCTTCAGCGTCTCATGGCGGAGATGAGTGGGAGTGTAATAGTTCCAGTTCCTGTGCGTGTCGACAACCAGAGCGTAATCGCACTCACCAAGAATCCTGAGCACCATGCACGCACCAAGCACGCACCAAGCACATTCACATCGCATATCACTTCATCAGACACATGGTGCAGGAGGGTGCTATCAAGCTGGAGTTTACTCCAACCAGTAGGCAGGTCGCTGATTTCTACACCAAGCCAGTGACCCGTGAGAAGCAGAAGTTCTGCACGAAGGCATGCGGACTCCGCCCACTCTGACTGCGGCAAAGTGGGAGACTGTTGGGAAAGGAGCCATCCGGCTCAATTTCAGGTCCACAAGAGCAAGTTTGAGGAAAATTCCAGATGCCTGCTCCGATTGTTGATCCGTCTTCACCATTGGAAAGATCAGGTGGTAAATTATTCATGGTCCAAGTTTGAGGCCGATCCAACGGTTGGATTGGGAGATATTAATTTTCGAAGTTTCAGGGATCATGGACCACCGATGTCTGGGTGGCCATGGGTGATGGCTCTATGCCTTAGCTTGAGAAAAGAAAAAGGCAAGAGGTCGAGGGTCAAGACCTGATGGGAGAAATATCCAAAAAGGTCTTTGGTCTTAGGATTTCCTTGTCAGAGTGTGCTGACTAGGATAAAGGTACCTCTCCTTACTTTTTAGGTGAGGTGAGATCCTTGTGTGCTAGCCATGGACACATAACGATTCTCCATGGGCTTGTGGGTGATGTGACCACTAGGAGTGTGCCATGAGAGCATTCTCTAGCTCTCTAGGTTGTGTGTGGCTGGTCATCCTGATTGTTAGGCTGATTTCCTCCCTTGTGTGAGATTGTGGACTCTAGTGTGTGAGCCTTAGCCTCCATGGCTAAGTGGTGTGGCTTGTGAGAGGGCTGACTTGCCCAAGCCCTAGCTCTATATGTACTCCATCATTTTGAGTAATTAAACAACCATTCTTCAGGGCAACTGATGCCCTTTCAGTCCCATATACTCGCTGCTCCAAGGCTCCCTCTCTCCTCAAGTTCCAACATTTGGTATTAGAGCCAAGTTCTCCCAGTTTCAGCCAGCACAGGCCGCCACTTTGAGAGTAACAGGTTAGGGTCAAATCTTGACGAAATTTGACGATCGACTACTGGATCTTCAATTTCGCAAGACAAACTTTACAACAAGCCCAAGATCGTGAAGATCCAACAGTCGGATTGAGAGTTATCCTCAAAACAAGGTCGGCCAGGGCTACACTCTTTTGTATGAGTAACACTGTCACTTTGTGATGACCATAACTCTCTCGTTTCTTTGTCAAATTTAACAAGTGGCACATGCGAATTGTAGTAGTTTTCCTAAGCTTTCTATTGGTGAAAACATATTTGCGTTCCATTGATTCGTTTGGGAGAAACGCTGTTTACAAGCTGGCTGGTCTGAGTTGGAGTAGGAGTAGAAGCACACCCTGTTTTCAAGAGGGCATATCTTTCAAAATCCCCTGTTTGTGACCCTGTTTTATGGGTCGATCTGAAATGGTTTGAGCTGAATTTTCTAATGGTGGGCTCTATTTTTCCTAATTCCCAGGCTGCTAGCATCTACAGTCCATTTTCTGTCACACAGATTTCTGGCAGAAGCAGTAGTAGAAGCAGGGGTAGCGCCGCCACCCAAGGGCAGCGTCGAGCATCACCAAAGCTCAAAATGGCAGCAGCAGGCGTGGTAACAGCAGTCCAGCCGTTGGAGAGGCTGGAAGGACGCGCCAACTTCACGTTTTGGAAGATCCGTACCCGCCTCCTTGTGGAGGAGAGGGGTTTGCGGGAGGTGGTGAGCGTCGACGAGCGCGATCCGCCTCCACAGGCAAAAGGCATCACCGCAGCTGAGGTAGTGGCGGGGAAGACGCCGAAGAAAGGTGCAGCAGATGCAAGTTCATCTACAACTGCAGCGGCGGCGTATGAGGAGAGGAAGAAGAAGGACAAGCAGGCCTACAGGCTGCTTGTCAACACCATCTCCAACCCACATCTTCAGTACGTGAGTGACAAGGCTACTGCAAAAGAGGGATGGGATACGTTGTGCAAGAAGTATGAGAGCAAGGATCCTGCATTCCTCATGCTTTTGGAGGAGAAGATGATGGCGTTGAAGATGTACGGTGGCGAAGGGATGGAAGTGTACTTGGAAAGGGCAAAGGAGCTGGCGAAGCAACTGAAAGCGGCCAGCAACCCTGTAGAAGACACACGCTTCGTCCTCCTCTTGCTGAGGGGACTTCCAACCAGCTACAACACGGTACGAGAGACGCTAGAGTGCCAGCCCACCCTCGACCTCGACTTCATCTGCACACACCTGGTACAGGTGGAATTGCGTCGCAATGCAGCAAAGCGCAATGGTGGCGGCAGCATTGAAGCAGCTTTTATAGCCACGAGCTCACGCAACCAGCAACAACAGTAGCAGTCTGGGCAGCAGAGAGGCAAGAAGAAGGGCAAGTGCCACTATTGCCAAAAAGAGGGGCACTACAAGAATCAGTGTTTCAAGTTCAAGACGGACCAGAAGGAGCAGCAGCAACAACAACAAAAGCAACAATCTCCACAGCAGCAGCGGCAGCAGTCACAACAGCGTCAGCAACAGTAGCAAAACCAGGCTGGTGTGCGCCACTTTGGCAACATGAATGTGGCCAAGGAGGTACGCGACCGTCTCTTCATGGCGAAGTTTGACATGTCGCAGGTGGAGAAGGCGGATCTCGCATGGTACAAGGACTCAGGATGTACCAAGAGCCTGACACATCACGAGTGGTTTACGCAGCTGCTGTCCATCCCTCCCCGTCCTATCGCTCTGAGTGATGATTGGGTGGTGTATGCTGAGGGGATTGGGATTGTGGACATGTGGTTGGAGACCCCGTGTGGCATTGAAGTGGGAGTGTTCCATGGCGTGCTGTACATACCTAATGCTGCGTTCAATCTTCTCTCAGTGTCCTCTCTCACCAACACAGGACTGCGAGTCGTCTTTGACGACGACTATGGCTACATCCTCAACAAGGAAACCAGAGAGGAGTTGGCCAGGTTGGTGAAGGAGGGCGACATGTACCGCCTGCTGGAGGCGACCAAGATCCCGCGTGAACAGAGTCTTGCAGCCGTGGTGCAGGTGACAGATGGCGAGATCTGGCATGCGCGCTACTGCCACATCGGCATGCGTGCCTTGTAGCAGCTTCAAGAAAAGCAGATGGTGCGTGACCTACCTACCATCTCTAACTTTGAGCAGCAGTTGTGCATCGGCTGTTTGGAGGGGAAGCAGCACCGGGAGGCGTTCTCTGGAGCAGGAGAGCATGCAAAAGATGTTTTGGAGCTGGTCCACACAGACTTGTGTGGACCGATGTAGACCTAGAGATTTGGAGGCTCTAGGTATTTCGTGACCTTCATTGATGATTTCAGCCGTTACATTGTTGTGTACTTCCTTCTTTCCAAGGACCAGTGCTTTGACAGGTTCAAGGAGTTCAAGGCCATGGTGGAGAACCAGACTGGCAAGAAAATCAAGGCGCTGCGCAGCGATCGCGGTGGAGAGTACCTGAGCAAGGAGTTCCAGGATTACCTTGCAGTAGCTGGCATAAAGGCGCAGCGTACCGTGCCGTACTCGCCGCAGCAGAACGGTGTAGCAGAACGTGCCAACCGTACCATTGTGAAGTCGGCACGCACCATGCTGCACGCGGCTCGGCTGACCTACGACTTCTGGGCTGAAGCCGTGAGCACTGCGGTCTACATCAAGAACCGCAGTCCAACTAAGGCGCTGGAGCAAATGATGCCGTAGGAGGCGTTGGTTTGGCAAGAAAACGAGCGTGGATCATCTCCGAGCATTTAGTAGCTTGGCACACATACACGTACCCAAGGAGAAGCGGCAGAAATGGGACCCAAAGAGTGCGCAGATGCTGATGATTGGCTACGACGTGGCAAGCAAGGCCTATCGCCTCTACGAGAGGGACACAAGCCACGTCATCATTTCCAGGGATGTTGCCTTCAACGAGAGCAACGTCATCGACACCAACATTATCTGTGAAGAGGTAGCAGAACCAGCAGCTGACGAGAGAGTGGGAGCAGACCCAGTCTCTCCCGTTCCGTCCTCTATTGTGACAGTGGGAGAATCACTCTACTCTCCTATGTCTGATGCAGCAGATACAAAAACATGATCGGCTACACAGATGCAGATTGGGTTTCAAATCCTGACACCCGCAAGTCCATCTTTGGACATGTGTTTCTCATTAATGGAGGTGCCATCAGCTGGTGTAGCAAGCGACAGGTGGTCGTGGCCACCTCGAGCACAGAAACTGAGTACGTCTCTCTTAGCTTTGGAGCCAAGGAAGCAGTTTGGCTTCAGTGTCTCATGGTGGAGATGAGTGGGAGTGTAGCAGTTCCAGTTCCTGTGCGTGTCGACAACCAGAGCGCAATCGTACTGGCTAAGATCCTGAGCACCATGCACGCACCAAGCACATTGACATCGCATATCACTTCATCAGGCACATGGTGCAGGAGGGTGCTATCAAGCTGGAGTTTACTCCAACCAGTAGGCAGGTTGCTAATTTCTGCACCAAGGCAGTGACCCGTGAGAAACAGCAGTTCTGCATGAAGGCATGTAGACTCAGCCCACTCTGACTGCGGCAAAGTGGGAGATTGTTGGGAAAGGAGCCATCCGGCTCAATTTCAGGTCCACAAGAGCAAGTTCGAGGAAACTTCCACATGCCTGCTCCGATTGTTAATCCGTCTTTACCATTGGAAAGATCAGGTGGCAAGTTATCTACAGTCCAAGTTTGAGGCCGATCCAACGGTCGGATTGGGAGATATGAATTTTCCAAGTTTCAGGGATCATGGATCGCCGATGTCTGGGTGGCCATGGGTGATGGCTCCATGCCTTAGCTTGAGAAAAGAAAAAGGCAAGAGGTCGAGGGTCAAGACCTGATGGGAGAAATATCCAAAAAGGTCTTTGGTCTTAGGATTGCCTTGTCAGAGTGTGCTGACTAGGGTAAAAGTACCTCACCTTACTTTTTAGGTGAGGTGAGATTCTTGTGTGCTAGCCATGGATACATGGCGATTCTCCATGGGTTTGTGGGTGATGTGACCACTAGAAGTGTGCCATGAGAGCATTCTCTAGCTCTCTAGGTCGCGTGTGACTGGTCAGCCTGTTCGTTAGGCTGATTTCTTCCCTTGTATGAGATTGTGGACTCTAGTGTGTGAGCCTTAGCCTCCATAGCTAAGTGGTGTGGCTTGTGAGAGGGCTGACTTGCCCAAGCTCTAGCTCTATACGTACTCCATCATTTTGAGTGATTTAATAACCATTCTTCAGCACAACTGATGTCCTTTCAGTCCCACATGCTCGCTGCTCCAAGACTCCCTCTCTCCTGAAGTTCCAACAAGGGTAAGGGAAAGTGCAAGAAGTTCTATAAGCCATGCCTCCAAGGCAAGGCAAAGAGAAAACCCTTTGAGTATTATGGCCAACGTACAACAACAATCTTAGCCCGGGTTCACTTTAATATGTGTGGAACATTTCGTACTCCTTCAAACTATAGCAATAATTACTTCCTAACCTTCATTAATAACCAAAGTCACAAGATGTGGATTTACTTCCTAAAGGCAAAGGGAGAGATAAAGAGGAAGCTGCAAGAGTTTGTGGCCATGGCAGAGCGATAGATATATATGAAGGTCAAGGTACTGCACATAGTCAACGGTAGTGAGTACGAGTTATGCAAAGGTTGCTTTAGCCAACAAGACATCAACCACTAGATTACCATACCTTATACCCTCGAGAGTAATGGCATTGCCGAGTGGATGAACCAAAATATCATCGGCAGGATACGAAGCATGCTCTTTGACACCAAACTCCCACCTCACTTCTGGGATGAAAGTGCAAGAATTGCTCGCTATCTTGTGAATCTCACTCCAATAGTCGTACCTGGAAGGCACAGAAAGAAAGAGAAGTAGCAAGAGAAATATCACTTGGAGTCTCTGGCTCTGCTGCCTGGAGAAAGGTCCAAGTAGGAGAAGGAAGTGGCAAGCTAGATGCATGTGCTCGCAAGTATATAATGGTCAACTATGACACTATACACAAGGCATACAGGTTGTGGGACCAAGCGCCTGGAAAGCTCATCAGGACATATATGACCAATCACTTCACCCCTAACATTGTGTATTGACAAGTGTATTGGGAAGAACAGAACATATTAATGAACATGGACTTGTAACAAAAACTAGTACATAGTACATATAGTCAATGATAAGTAACACCTCATGTAAGGAATGCATGTCTGGACTCGAGTGACATGAATTGATGTTAATGATTTCTGAAAAGTGTTTGTACACAAGAATACACTTTGTGATACACCAATTGTCAAGTATATGAATTTAGGGTCATTAACCATAACTTCATCAGGAACCAATACGTGAGTTAGATGAAAGGACGCTCGGTAAGGGAGAGCCACTAGAACCTATCCATGCTCCTAAATCAGGGAATTGGATTATGTTTTTTGAGTCAAGTGATCAGGCACTTGAGAACTGGCACATGGTGTGAGTGAAGCAGAAAGATGGTGCGACAGGAAGAGGGACTGTGTAGGCTGATACAGCGACAAACTCTGACACTTGGTCAGAGTCTTCGAAAGCCTCTGAGTCGAATCCTGAGGCCAACGCATCACTGGCAGTACAAGTACGACAGAAGAAACTGAGCCTTGAAGTACCACTAGAAATACTCCGCTATAGTATTTGCCAAATGACACTTCCACCTAAGTACAAGACTTAGAGTACACAATGGACCAGACAAAGTTGGTCATGCTTGGCTCAATGAGAGCTTGTAATTGTAGTAGAGGCTATGCGGTAAAGTGGAAGGAGACAATGGATAGTGAACTCGCATCCATTATAGAGAATGGAACATGGGTTCTAGTGGACAAGTATAAGGCAAGAGTTGTGACGGAGGAGTTTTCCTAGCGTAGACGCTCAAAGTACGAGGAGACCTTCGTGCTTGTCATCACCTTCAACTCTATCAGATCCATGTTGGGCATCACTACTGCGAAAGATCCGGATGTCCACCAGATGGATGTCAAGATACCTTTCCTCTATGGAAAGCTGTACAAAAAAATGCTGATAGAAATGCCTCAGGGGACGAAAACTAAAGAGGGCAAGGTTTGTAAACTGGTGAAAGCACTCTACAAGTTCAAACAGGCCCCAAGGATGTGGTACAAGGAGATGGAATGCTTCATGGTCGGGCTCACCTTCATACACTATGAGAATAATCCTACTGTCTACGTGCAAAAAGATGAGTAAGGCTTGATGCTGGTTGCACTCTACGTAGATGATCTAATCGTTTGCTCATTGTCAATCGAGTTGTTGAACAAGCTCAAGACAGATCTCAGTAACAGGTTTAAGATGAAGGACATGGGTCCTCTTGAGTTCTACCTCGGGATAGCCGTCCACCGCAATCAAGCAGCACATACCATCAAACTGAACCAGACTAAGAACATCACGGAGGTCCTCAAGTGCTATAACATGGAGGACTGGAAGACCATTAGCACATCCATAACAACAAATATCAAGCTCTCCTCCTCCACGAGCCCTAGTACAGAAGAAGAATAGCGTGAGATGGAGAACATTCCCTACTAGTCTGTTGTCCGTAGCCTTATGTATGCCATGGTAGGAATACACCCTGACATTTTCTATACTAAAGAACAAGAAGGCAGGTTTGTGGCTAATCCAGGACTACAGTACTGACAAGCAGTAAACTGCATCATGTCTTATCTACAGAAGACACGACACATGGGACTCCAGTTTTTATGCCAAGAAGGATCTGACCCACTACGATCTAGAAAGTCCACCTCAGGCTTAGTCTATCTCTTGAACGGTGGTGTACTATCTTTGGCAAGTACAATGACTGTATCTCTCCCTCTACTATTGAGGTCAAATACATCACTCTCTCAGAAGCATGTTAAGAGACATAGTGACTATGCACTTTGCTTGTTGAGATGAAAGTACCACAGCCAGAAACAACAAAGGTCTGCATCAATAACAAGAATGCCATAAAAATGATGTCATCTCCCGATGGACCAAGCACATCGACATCAAGTACAACTACTCACGCGACCTGATTACAAAGGAGATTGTGAACCTAAAATGCGTAAAGACCAAGAAGATGCTTGTAGATTGCATGACCAAGGTGTTTGAGTGCAAATTGTATTCTGCAGGTACCCAAGGCATTGGTATGGTCACACAGCTGACGAAGACTGAGGCTAAGATAACTGGAGAGAGGGGATATCTCATAGAAAAATGGATAGAGGTATAAGTAAGAGTTTGTTGACCTGATATGGCCCTTGTGCAGAGCTGATATTTGGACAGGCATAGCACAGACTAGGCATGCATTGCTTTCTAGGAAAAGTCCCTTAAGGTTAGTCCAGATAGACAAAGCATGCACTATTCCCTTAGAGCAAGTCCCCTTGGTCTGAACTGGATAGTATAGCTAGAAAACACCACCTAGGATAACTCGTTCTGGCTTAGATATTCCAGAGTTAGTCTATGGAGTGAGATGTCACTCGGTCAAATCCCAACCTAGTGAGTAATTTTCTTTATGTCCAAAAGAAGGATATGAAGGTTCTACGAGAAATTCTAGAACATTCAAAGGTCCTTCTTGGTAGGTGGTGCCACTTTATTGTCCCATAGAGCGCCATAGAGGCTATTGGATCTGGAGGAGAGAGGAAGTCTTGGAGCAACAAGCATGTGGGAGTGAACGGACATCAGTTGTACTGAAGAATGATTCTTGAATCATTCAAAATGATGGAGTACATATAGAGCAAGAGCTTGGATAAGCCAGTCCTCTCACAGGCCACAATTCTTAGCCATGGAGGCAAAGGCTCACACACTAGAGTCCACAATCTTACATAAGGAAGGAAATCAACCTAGCAATCAGGCTGACCAGTCACACACAACCTAGAGAGCTAGATAATGCTTTCATGACTCCCTCCTAGTGGTCACATAATCCACAATCCCATGGAGAATCACCATGTATCCAAGGCTAGAACACAAGGATCTCACTTTACCTAACTTTTAAGGAGAGGTATTTTTATCCTACTCAGCACACTCTAACAAGGTAATCCTAAGACAAAAAACCTTTTTGCATATTTCTTCCATCAGCTCTTGAGCCTGGACCTCTTGGCTCTTTCTTTTTTCAGGATAAGACATGGGCCGTCACCCATGGTCACCCAGACATCAGTCGTCCATGACCCCAGAAACTTAAAAAATTCATATCTCCCAATCCGACCATTGGATGGGCATGAAGTTTGGATGATAGACAGATTGCCACCTAATCTTTCTTATAAAAAAGTCGGATTGACGATCGGAAGAAAAGCTTTTGGTAGTTTCCTGGAACTTGCTTTTGTAGACTTGAAACTGAGCTGGATGAGCCTATGTCCAATAATATCCCACTTTGCCACAGTTAGAGTGGGCTGAGTCTACATGCCTTCAAGCAGAAGTACTGCTTCTCACAGGTCACTAGCTTGGTGCAGAAATCAGCGACCATCTTTCTGGTTGGAGTAAACTCCAGCTTGATGGCACCCTCTTGCACCATGTGCGTGATGAAGTGATAGGCGATGCCGATGTGTTTGATGCGAGCATGGTGCTTGGGATTCTTGGCAAGTGCGATTGCGCTCTGGTTGTTGACGCGCATGGGAAGTAGAATAGCTGCAGTCCCACTCATCTCCGCCATGAGACGAAGCCAAACTGCTTCCTTGGCTCCAAAGCTGAGAGAGACGTACTCAGGTTCCGTGCTTGAGGTGGCTACGACCACCTGCCGCTTGCTGCACCTGCTGATGGTCCCGCCATTTATGAGGAACACATGTCCACAGATGGACTTACGGTGCTCAACGTTGAAAGCCCAATCTACATATGTTGTTGGGAAAGGAGCCGTCCTGCTCAGTTTCAGGTCCAGAAAAGCAAGTTCCAGGAAACTTCCAGATGCCTGCTCCGATCGTCTATCCGTCTTCACCATTGCAAAGATCAGCTGGCAAATTATCTATGGTCCAAGTTTCAGGCTGATCCAACAGTCGGATTGGGAGATATGAATTTTCAAAGTTTCGGGGGTCATGGAACCCCAATGTCTCGGTGGCCATGGGCGATGGCTCCATGCCTTGGCCTGAGAAAAGAAAAAGGCAAGAGGTCCAGGGTCAAGACCTGATGGGAGAAATATCCAAAAAGGTCCTTGGTCTTAGGATTGCCTTTTCAGAGTGTGCTGACTGGGATAAAGGTACCTCTCCTTAATTTTTAGGTGAGGTGAGATCCTTGTGTGCTAGCCATGGACACATGGCGATTCTCCATGGGATTGTGGGATATGTGACCAGTAGGAGTGTGGCATGAGAGCATTCTCTAGCTCTCTAGGTTGTGTGTGACTGGTCAGCCTGATTGTTAGGCTAATTTCCTCCTTTGTATGAGATTGTGGACTCTAGTGTGTGAGCCTTAGCCTCCATGGCTAAGTGGTGTGGCTTGTGAGAGGGCTGACTTGCCCAAGCTCTAGCTCTATATGTACTCCATCATTTTGAGTGATTCAACAACCATTCTTCAGCACAAGTGATGCCCTTTCAGTCCCACATGCTCGCTGCTCCAAGGCTCCCTCTCTCCTCAAGTTCCAACATATGTGTAGCTGATGATGCTGTTGCTGTTGTAGGTCGTGCCGATGTTGATGGTTTCAGGAAGGTAACGGAAGATCCGCTTCACTGCCTTCTAGTACTCAGGTCTAGGATTTGCCATGTGTTGGCTCACATCACACACAGCGTGTGCGAGGTCTGGCCTGGTTGCAACCATCAGGTACATGAGATTGGCGACGGTACTCTTGTATTTCTGTCGCTCAGTTCCATCTTTTTCTCCAATGAAGCTCACGAGGTACTGCCACGTCTCTAATGGCGTGCCGATAGATTTGGCCTCTACCATGCTGAAACGCTTTAAGACGTCCTTGATGCAGCAACTCTAGTACATTGAGAGAGAGCGGGATTTGTGGTCATGCATGATGTGATACCGAGGAAGTATGATGCCTCCCCGAGATCAGACATCTAAAAGTGCTCTTTTATGGCCTCCTTGAACTCCTACAGTGTAGACATACTGTTAGAAAGAAAAAGTATGTTATCCATATAGACAATGATTATGAGGATCTCATGTCCATGCTGCCAGCGATAAACATTGTAGTCAGATTCACTACGCTCGAATCCCAAACATTACATCACCGCATCCAACTTCTGGTTCCAAGCATGGAATACTTGCTTGAGGCTCTATAATGACTTGTGTAGCTGGCAAACCATGTACTCCTGACCATCCATGACAAACTCCTCCAGTTGCTCCATGTAGATCTCCTCCTCTAAGTCACCATTCAAGAATATCGTCTTGACATCCATGTGGTGAACCTTGAAGTCCTCAGCTACTGTATACAAGAGGAGCATGTATACTGAGGTAAAAATTGCAATAGGGGAAATGTTTCTGAGTTGTCAATGCCCTCCTCCTATGAATGGCCCTCGGCTGTCAACCTTCCTGTGGCAATGGTCTAGAAAATGGATTTCGATACAATGGTTCCCGTCGACCGCTCTTGGTATTATAACCAAGAGGTGATATCACCCTCAGAGCCAAGGTTCCACACTGAGCAGTTCATAAGAATCACTTCTTGGTATTGTGTCCTTAGCACCTAGTCACTTTCACACGAGGAGCTAACTCTTGGGGTTTCGACCAACCAATGCTTCTTTAGTGTCTGCCTCTGGTGGACAACTCTATGAGGAGTCTCAAATGTAAGAATTGTACTCAATGACAAGCAACTGATAGGTTCGTATTGTCTTAGAGCCAGCCTCTAGCCTAGGCGCGTAGTGGTTCCTTGGAGGAGCCACTTTGGGGACAATCTAGATTACGTCATCTCCCTTGCCTACATGGCGCTTCCTGTGACGGCCAAGTGGCGCCAGCCACCAGGGAGGACCTTAGAATATTCTCAGATGTCTCTTATAATCTTCCTTTCCCCTTCTGGTCACAAAGATAATTAGTCACTAGACTGGGATTTGACCTTGTGACCTCTCTCTCCAAAGACTAACTCTAGAACGACTAAGCCACAAGGAGTTATCCTAGGTAGTGTTTACTGGCTATACTATCCCGTTTAGACCAAGGGGAGTTGCTCCAAAGGAGCAGTGCATGCCTTGTCTATGTGGACCTGACTTAGGGGACTTACTCCAAAGGAGCAGTGCATGCCTAGTCCATCCTGTGCCTGTCCAAATGTCAACGACGTACAAGGAGTATATCAGGTCAACAAACTCTCCCTTGCTCCTCTGTCCATTAGTTGTTACATCTCTCCTCTCTCCAGCAGTCTTGGGCTCAATCTTCATCCGCTACGTTGACCATACCGATGCCTCAAGTACCTGCAGAGTGCAATTCGCTGTCAAGCGCCTTTGTCATACAATCTACGAGCATCTTTCTTTCCTCCACGTATTCCAGGTCTACGATCTCCTTTGTGACCAGGTTGCATGAATAGTGGTACCTGATATCGATATGCTTGGTCTGCCGGGAGATGACATCATCTTGTGCCATTTTCATGGCAATCTTGTTGATGCGGACCTCTATTGCTTCCATTTGTGGCACTTTCATCTCGGCAAGCAAACTTCGTAGCCACTGTGTCTCCTTGCATGCTTCTGAGAGAGTGATATAATCTGCCTCAGCGGTAGAGAGGGAGATACAATCTTGCTTTCTGCTTGCCTTGAAGACTGCACTACCGTTAACAAAGGCACAAAAAGCCGGAGGTGGACTTTATGTCATCCATTCTTCCTCCCTGGTCAGCGTCTGTGTAGGACACCGGCCGCAATGGGTCAGATCCCTCTTGGCCTCCAAACTGGAGTCCCATGTATCGTGTCTTCTGTAGATAGCGCATGATGCGCTTGACTGCTTTCCTGTGCTGTGACCCTGCATTGGCCACAAACCTGCTCACTTGTCCCACATCATAGCAAATATCAGCGCGTGTTCTACCATGACATACATGAGGTTACCAACAGCAGATTGGTAGAGAATGTTTTCCATCTCACGCCATTCTGTTCTGTGCAGGGGCTCATGGAAGAGGAGAGGTTGATGTCTATTGTCATGCGAGTGCTGATGGGCTTGCAGTCCATGTTGTAGCGCTTGAGGACCTTCATGATGTACTTGGTCTGGTTCAGCACGATGGTGTCTGCTGCTCAATTGCGGTGGACGGCTATCTCAAGATAGAACTTGAGCAGACCCATGTCCTTCATCTTGAACCTGTTGTTGAGATCTGTCTTCAGCTTGTTGAACAGCTCGACGGATGACGAGCAGATGATCAGGTCATCCACGTACAGTGCAACTAACATCAGCCCTTGCTCATCCTCCTGCACATAGACACTAAGGTCATTATGGCAGTGCGTGAAGGTGAGCCTGGCCATGAAGTTGTCCATCTCTTTGTACCACATCCTTGAGGCCTGTTTCATCCTGTAGAGTGCTTTGACTAGTTTACCAACTTTGTCCTCTGGAGCTTTCACTCCCTCAAGCACTTCCATCAGCACTTCTTTGTCTAGCTACCCGTAGAGGAAAGCTGTCTTGACATCCATCTGGTGGACCTCCAGATCTTTTGCAACAGCAATATCCAACATGGATCTGATGGAGACAAAGGTGACGACAAGTGCAAAGGTCTCCTCGTACTCTGAGCCTACACGCTGGAAAAATCCCTTCGCCACAACTCTTGCCTTGTACTTGTCCATAGTATCATCCTGCTTGAACGTTTTCCTGAGTACCCACGTTGACCCCACCACGTACGCGTTTGGGGGCCTATCCACCAGAACCCATGTTCTGTTCTCTTTAATGGATGCGAGTTTGCTATCCACTGCCTCCTTCCACTTGGCCGCATTTGGCATGTTCATAGCCTCCGTTACGGTCACAGGCTCTCCCTTAGCCAAGTATGACCAGCTGAGTCCGGTCCATTCCACACTCTCAGCATCGTACTTGGGCGGAGGCTTCTTCGAGCGCANTTTCCTGAGTACCCACGTTGACCCCACCACGTACGCGTTTGGGGGCCTATCCACCAGAACCCATGTTCTGTTCTCTTTAATGGATGCGAGTTTGCTATCCACTGCCTCCTTCCACTTGGCCGCATTTGGCATGTTCATAGCCTCCGTTACGGTCACAGGCTCTCCCTTAGCCAAGTATGACCAGCTGAGTCCGGTCCATTCCACACTCTCAGCATCGTACTTGGGCGGAGGCTTCTTCGAGCGCATACTACGCCGGATAATTACTGGTGGTGCTTCAAGGCTTAGTTGCTTCTGTTGCTCCTGCGCTGCTAGTGATCCGTTGTTTGAGGAAGAGCCACCAGGCTCAGAGTTAGACTCAGAGGCCTTGGAAGACTCAGACTCACTATTAGAATCTGTTGCTATGTCAGCCTGTACAGCCACTCTCCCTGCAGCACCATCCTTCATTCGCACCATCTGCCACTTCTCAGGTGCCTGATCACCTGACTCGAGCAACTCAACCCACTCTCTTGATTTAGGAGCATGGACAGGATCTAGGGACTCTCCTTTACCGAGGGTCGTTTTTTCAAACTCGACATCTTGGCTCCTAATGAGATTCCAGCTGCTTGGTCCCACAGCCAGTACGCCTTGTGTACAGTATCGTATCCGAACATTACACACTTACGAGGACGTGTATCCAGCTTGCCACTTCCTTCTTCTGCTTGGATCTTTGTCCAGGCAGTACAGCCAAAGACCCTCAAGTGTGAGGCGTCTAACTTCTTCCCTGACCAAGTCTCCTGTGGAATCCTGAGCTAATTCTCTTGGTCCTTCTTACCACGCCTTCCAAGCGCGGCTGCCGGAGTGAGATTCACAAGGTAGCAAGCAGTTCTTACAAGTTCAGCCCAGAAACGAGGTTCCTACCTTGTGACACGAAGCATGCTCTTCGACGCCAAACTCCCATTTGGCGTCAAAGAGCATGCTTCGTGTCATGCCGAGAATAGTTTGGTTCATCCGTTCGGCAACGCCATTACTCTAGGGGATGTAAGGTGTGGAAGTCTAGTGGTTGATGTCATATTGGCTCAACCAGCTTTTGTACGCCTCGTACTCACCACCGTTATCCGTACGCAGTCTCCCGACCTTCTTGCTTGTCTACCGCTCTTTTATCGCGAAAAACTCTTGCAGCTTCTCCTTGATCTCTCCCTTTTTCTTGAGGAAGTAGATCCATATCTTGCGACTGTGGTCATCGATGAAGGTCAAGAAATACTTATTGCCTCCATTAAAAGGAGTGCGGAATGGTCCACACACATGAGAGTGAATCAGGTCCAAGATTGCTGCCGCATGTTACCCATTACGCTCAAAGGGCTTTCTCTTTGCCTTGTCTTGGCGGCATGGCTCACACAGCTTCTTCCACTTTCCCTCATCCTTGGCCTTGCATCCCTCCATCCCATGAACCACTTAGTACTGCTGCATAGCTTGCAGTGTGCTTTCAGCCACATGGCCAAACCGCATGTGCCACAACTTAGCATCCGTGTCGTTGGTGGAGTTGACTGTCCCGGTGACAGCCTTTGGTGCTACATCAGGCTTTGGAGACTTGGACTCTTCAACCACTACATATCCCTCATTTGTACTCTGAAGGGGCTTGGTTTGCAGTACATAGAGTCCATCAACTCTTGGGACCTGTGCAAGAAGACTCTCCTTGGGATAGGAGATCTTGATGTCCTTGTTGTTGAGAATCACGGCCTCCTCTTTCGTGAAGATAACTGTCATGTCGTGGTCCGTGATTTTGGACACTGAGAAGAGGTTTGCCGCAAAAGACGGCATGTAGACGACGTTCTCTACCTTCAAGTCTTTTTCAGCACTGTTCACGTTGATACTGATTAACTTATCTCCCTCATGGACAAGGCTACCGTTGGCACACCTCAAGCAATGTTCAGTGTCCCCAATGGAGATGAATCAATTCTGTCCCTTGAAGAGTGGTGGTTTGTGCCAGATTCAATCCCGTATGCTCCACGCTTGAATGATACCGCTCCCTTGGTTGTCGGCACGCTCTCAGCCATCATGTTTGTTAACTCCTTCTTTCCCTTTCCTTTGCCCGCATATCTACCATCATGATCTCCATCTTCCTTCTTGGGAGCCCTGCACTCCCGTGTCCAATGCCCAGGCTTGCCACAGTTATGGTACTTTCCAGGACGCTTTGAACCCTTTCTACCGCCACCATTGCCTTTTCCTCCACCGCCACCACTTCCACTAGTACTCTGACCAGAAGAGGAGTTGTTGCCACAACCACCATACTATGTAGCATAGGCTGAAATATTAGCCTCACTAGAGCTGCGATGCATGGCCTCGTTACACACATACTCGGACACTGCCTCACACCTCAAATCCTCCTCCTTCCAACCGCCAAAAACGGTGATCAGAGGTCCCCAACTTTCAGGTAGCGCCATGAGGAGAATGATGGCCTGCATATTGGTGTCGATGTCCCAGTTCATTTGGGTCACTTGTTGTAGCAGTCCTTCAAATCGCAAGCACCATGTCGTTTTTGACACTCCACGCTTCATATCCAACATCTGTTTTTGGAGGTTCAACCTCTTCTCCAAGGTCACGACAATCTCAAATTGCTATTACCACAAGGGAAAACCTGTCCCCAATAATTAAGACATCCCACCGTTGACGTGCTGAAGAGTGAGCGTCGCGGGTGTCGTCAAACTGCTTCTCTACTTCTCTGCTTCTCTGCTTCGTTGAGGACAATATAGGCTAATGTAGGTTGTTGCGTGCTACCGGTTTAGGTGGTGGAGGTTTGTTCCTTACCCCTTAGCCGTTCATCACCTGTAAACAAAGAACAACCCATACTATCGAACCCAAGGTCGTGCCTCCAAGGGCAGAGCCTATCCTGGTAAGGGTCCAAGGGTCATACCTCCAAGGGCAGAGCTTATCCTTGGCCCTTGTTTGCTAAGTGCCAGCATCCGCTCTTGGAACTGATGGAGCTGATGGAGTTGATGCGTGCTGCAAGATAGAGAGGGTGAGAGAGTGCGCAAAAACTTACCTTACAACTAGTCTATGTGGGTCCATAATCCTTTGTCAAACTGCCTGAGGCAATGATTTAGAAAACGGATTCCGATAGGATGGTTCCTACTGACCGCTCTTGGTATTGCAACCAAGAGGTGATATCACCCTCAGAGCCAAGGTTTCACACTGAGCAGTTCATAAGAATCACTTCCTTGCACAGTATCCTTAGCACCTGGTTACTTTCCCACGAGGAGCTAACTCATGGGGCTTAGACCAACCAATGCTTCTTTAGTGTCTGCCTCTGGCGGACAACTCTGTGAGGAGTCTCAAAGGCAAGAACTGTACTCAATGACAGGCAATTGACAGGTTGTTATAGTCCTAGAGCCAGCCTCTAGCCTAGGCCCGTAGTGGCTCCTTTGAGGAGCCACTTTGGAGGCAATCTAGATTACGTCATCCTCCTTGCCTACATGGCGCTCCCTGTGACCGCCAAGTAATGCCAGCCACCAGGAAGGTCCTTGGAATGTTCTAAGATATCTCTTAGAACCTTCTTGTCCCCCTTTCCATTACAAAGAAAATTAGTCATGGGGATGGGATTTGACCCTGTGATCTTTCGCTCTAGAGACTAACTGTGGAACGTCTAAGTCATAAGGAGTTGTCCTAGGTAGTGTTTGCTGGCTTTACTATCCGGTTTAGACCAAGGAGACTTGCTCCAAAGGAGCAGTGCATGCCTTGTCTATCTGGACCAGACTTAGGGGACTTACTCCAAAGGAGTAGTGCATGCCTAGTCCGTCCTGTACCTGTCCAAATGTCAGCAATGGACAAGGAGCATATCAGTTCAACATTGGTGACCACTTTCACCTTGTGCTTTTCCAGGTTGCCATTTAGGCCCCGCTTCTTCTTGAACACCCACTTGCACTTGAACACCTTGCGTCCAGATGGACGCTCAGTCAGCTCTCACGTACCCTTGTCGAGCTACGATTGTATCTCCTGTTGCACAGGTTGCGCCCAATCTGCTGCATGTGGTGTAGCCATGGCCTCTTTGTATGATGTTGGCTCATCAGAATATACTGCAAATACAACTTACATGTCTTCTACTTTCCACAGCATCCAGAAATTGCCGTGCTCACCAGACTTATATTGCACCGTAAGAGGGTCCATACAACCTGGTTCTAGAGCATTAGCAAGCAGCTAGCGTGGTACTGCTCGCCCAACTGCTTTTGCTGGTGGTATTGTATCTCCTTCCGTTGCTTCCCCTGATGAGGCCGCTATATGTGTTACATCAGACATATAAGAGTAGAGTAGTTCTCCCACTGTCAAAGTAGAGGAAGGCTTACGAGAGGAGTCAAGAAAGATCTGCTCCCACTTCTTCGTTACCTGCTGGTTCTCTTGCCTCTATAGATGATATTGGTGTCAATGATGTTGCTTTTGCTGAAAATGACATCCTTAGAGATGATGACGTGGCCTATATCCCTCTCATAGAGGCGATAGGCCTTACTTGCCACGTTATAGCCAATGATCAACTTCTATGCACTCTTCACGTCCCACATATGCCACTTCAATTTTGGCACGTGCATGTATGGCAAGCTGCCAAACTTGCGAAGATAATCCACGCTTGGCTTCTTGCCAAACCACGCTTCATACGGTGTCATCTGTTCTCGTGCCTCAGTTTGCCTGCGGTTCTTGATGTAGAGTGCAGTGCTCACGGCATCGGTCCAGAAGTCGTAGATCAGCCAAGCCGCATGCAACATGGAGCACGCCGATTCAACAATGCTACGGTTGGCACATTATGCTATACCAGTTCTGCTACAGCAAGTATGGTGGAGTATGCCAGCTGTTCGAGATAGTCCTCGAAGTCCTTGCTCATGTATTGTCCACCATGGCCGCTATGCAATGCCTTGATCTTCTTGCCAGTCTGGTTCTCCACCATTGCCTTGAACTCCTTGAACCTGTTAAAGTACTAGTCCTTAGAAGCAAGGAAGTACACAGTTGTGTGACGGTTGAAATCATCAACAAAGGTAAAGAAGTACCTACAACCTCCGAAGCTCTGGGTTTGCATCCGGGAATACAAGTCTGTGTGGACTAGCTCTGGTACCTCCACCTGCTCCCCTGCTCGAGAGAACGCCTCGTGATACTGCTTTCCCTCCAAACTTCCAATGTACAACTACTGTTCAATATTCGAGATGGTGGGCAAGTCACTCACCATTTGCTTCATTTGAAGCTATTACTAGGCGTACATGCATCATTGCTGCCAGACTTTGCTCACTTAGGATCTTGGTTTCCCCCAACAGGCGGTTTATTGCCTTCTTTCACCAACCTTGCCAGCTCCTCTCTCGTTTCCCTGTCGAGGATGTAACCAAAGTCGTCGTCAAAGACCACTCATAGTCCTGTGTTGGTGAGGGACACTGAGAGAAGGTTGAATGTACTATCAAGTACATACAGCATTCCATGGAACACTCCCACTTCAATGCTACACAAGTGTCCAACATCTCCACAATCCCAATCTCCTCAGCATACACCACTTGATCATCATGCAAAGTAATAGGTCAAGGGGGGATTGAGTGTAGCTGTGTAAATCACTCCTTCTGGTGTAATAGACTCTTGGTGAATCCTTAGATCTTGTACTACGCCGGATCTGCCTTCTCCACCTACGACATGTCAAAATTTACCATGAAGAGGCAGGTGCACACCTCCTTGGCCATGTTCATATTGCCAAAGTGGTACACGCCGGTCTGAGTCTGTTGCTGCTGCTGCTGACGTTGTTGTGAATACTGCTATTACTACTATGGAGGCTGATGCTTCTACAGTTGTTGCGAGGACCACTGCTGCTCCTTCTGGTCCCTCTTGAACTTGAAACACTCTTTCTTTTAGTACTCCTCTTTCTAGTAATTGTGGCACTTGTCTTTCTTCTTTCCTCTCTGATGTCCATACTATTGCTATCGCTGGTTGCGTGAGCCCATAGCCATAAAAGCTGCTTCACTACTACTGCTGCCATTACGCTTTGCTGCATTACGATTTAGTTCCACGTGTACCGAGTCTGTGCAGATAAACTCTAGGGTGAGAGTTGGTTGGCACTCCAAAGTCCCTCATCCCGTATCATAGCTCGTTGGGAGTCCCCTCAACAAGAGGAGGATGAAGCGCGTCTCTTCCACAGGATTGCCGACCGCTTTCAGCTGCATTGCCAACTCCTTTGCCTTGTCCAAGTATGCCTCCATCCCTTTACCACCCAGTATTTTTAGCACCGTCTTTTTCACTAAAAGCATGAGGAATGTAGGATCCTTGCTCTTATACTTCTTGTACAACGTGTCCCTCTCTCTTTTGCAATAGTCTTGTCACTCACTTACTGAAGATGTGAGTTGGAGGTGGGGTTGACAAGCAGCCTGTGGGCCTGCATGTCCTTCCTATTCCACTCCTCATATGCCACTGGTGTAGTTATAGATGAACTTGCATCTATAACGTCCTTTTTGCCACCCTTGCACTATGGTGATGCCTTTTACCAATGGAGGCGGAGTGCGCTCGTTGCCGCTCACCTCCCACAAGCCCCTCTCCTCCAAAAAGAGGCGGCTACGGAACTTGTAAAACATGATGATGGCGCATCTTTCTAGGCTCTCCAAGGACTGGGCTTCTGTCATTTTGAACCTTGGTAATGCTCAGCACTGTCCTTGGCTGGCGGCGCTACCCCTACTTTTGCTACTACTTTTGTTTCAAAATTATCTAACAGAAAATGGAGTGTAGATACCAGCACACTATGAATTTGAAAAAACTGAGCCCACCACTAGAAAATTCAGCTCAAACCCTTTCGGATCGATCCATAAAACATGGTCATCAATTTTCGACATAGAGCCATGTGGCTTTGTTTCTGGTCCACAGGAGCAAGTTCAAGAAAACTACCAGATGCCTGCTTTGATTGTCAATCTGATTTTACCATTGAAAAGATCAGTTGGCAATTTTTCTAAGGTCCAAATTTGGGCCAATCCAACAATCGGATTGGGAGATATGAAATTTTGGAGTTTCCGCGACCACCGATATTTGGGTGATCATGGGTGACAGCTTCATGCTTAGCCTAAGAAAAGAAAAGAGTGAGATGTCTTGGCTCAAGACCTCATGGGAGCAATATCCAAAAAGGTCCTTGGACTTATGATCGCCTTCTTAGAGTGTACTGACTAGGATAAAAGTACCTCTTCTTACCTTTTAGGCCAGGTGAGATATTTTTGTGCTAGCCTTGGATACATGGCGATTCCCGTGACGTTGTGGGTTATGTGATCACTAAGAGTGAGCCATGAAAGCATTCTCTAGCTCTCTAGGTTGTGTATGACTGATCAGCCTGATTGCTTGGCTGATTTCTTCCCTGGTGTGTCATTGTGGACTCTAGTGTGTGAGCTGGAGCCTCCGTGACTGAGTGGTGAGGCTTGTAAGAGGGCTGAATTGCCCAAGCTCTAGCTTTATTTATATTCCATTATTTTGAGTGATTTAAAAACCATTATTCAACAGAACTAATTCCCTTTCAGTCCCACATGCTTGCTGCTCCAAGGCTTCCTCTCTCCTTCAGATCCAATATTTGGTTTCAAAGCCTAGTTCTGCTAGTTCAGCCAATACAGGCCTTCACTCTGAAAGTGACAGGTTAGCGTCAAACCTTGACCAAAATGGACAACCAACTATGAGATCATAAATTTTGTAACATAATCATTCTAACGAGCCCAATATCACAAAGATCTAACACTCAGATTGAAAGTTATGCTCAAAACCAGGTCTGCTAGGGCTATACTTTTCTTTATGAGTAGGACTGTCACCTTGTAATGATCATAACTATCTCATTTCTGTGTCAAATTTAGAAGGTGGCCCATGCTAATTATAGTATTTTTCCTAAGATTTTTATTGGTGCAAAAATATTTGCATTCCATTGATTCCTTTGAGAGAAACATTGTTTACACACTGGCTGATCTGAGTTGGAGTAGGAGTAGAAGTATATCTTGTTTTGAAGAGGATGTATCTCTGAAAATCCCTTGTTGATAGGATTGTTTTATGGGTCAATCCAAAAGGTTTTGAGCTGGATTTTCCAGAGGTGGACTCAGTTGTTTCAAATTTGCTGTCTGCTGGTATCTATCATCCACTTTCGGTAAGATAGTTTTCTGACATAAGCAGTAGCAGAAGCAGGGGTAACGCCGCCATCCAAGGACAATACTAAACATCACCAAGGCTCAAAATGGTAGCAACAGCCGTTGTGACAGCAGCCCAGCCTTTCGGGAGGTTGGAGAGACGCGCCAAGTTCACATTTTGGAAGATTCGTACCCGCCTCCTTTCGGATGAGAGGGGCTTGTGGGAGGTGGTAAGCGGAAACGCGTCAGCTCCAGATCCACAGGCAAAAGGGATCACCATAGTGTAGGTGGTGGCGGTGTAGCTAATGGAAGTTCTTCTGCAATTGTACCTGTGGCGTATGAGAAGTGGAAGAAGAAAGACAGGCAAGAGTACAGGTTGCTTGTCAATACCATCTCCAATCCGTATATTTAGTACGTGAGTGACAAGGCTACAAAGGAGGGATGGGATACGTTGTACAAGAAGTATGAGAGCAAGGATCCTGCATTCCTCATGCTTTTGGAGGAAAAGATGATGGCGTTAAAAATACAGAGTGGTGAAGTGATGGAAGTACGCCTGGATAGGACAAAGGAGCTAACGAAGCAGCTAAGAGCGGCCGGCAACCCTTTGGAAAATGTAAGGAAAGGAGCCATCCGGCTCAGTTTCAGGTCCACAGGAGCAAGTTCCAGGAAACTACCAGATGCCTGCTCCGATCGTCAATCGGATTCCACCATTGGCAAGATCAGGTGGTAAAATGTCTACGTTCCAGGTTTGAGGCCGATCTAATGGTCTGATTGGGAGATATGAACTTTTGAAGTTTCTGTTCGAACTGGAGGAGAGAGGGAGCATTAGAGGAGCGAGCATGTGAGACTGAAAGGGCATCAGTTGTGATGAAGAATGATTAATGAATCACTCAAAATGATGGAGTACATATAGAGCTAGAGCTTGGACAAGTCAGCCCTCTCACAAGTCACACCACTTAGTCATGGAGGCTAAGGCTCACACACTAGAGTCCATAATCTCACACAAGAGAGAAAATCAGCCTCGCAATCAGGCTGACTACTCACATACGATCTAGAGAGCTAGAAAATGCTCTCATGGCACACTTCTAGTGGTCATATAACCCACAATCCGATGGAGAATCAATTCTTCCTCCCTAGTGAGCGTCTGTGTAGCACACCAGCCGCAACGGGTCAGATCCCTCTTGGCCTCCAAACTGGAGTCCCATGTATCGTGTCTTCTGTAGATAGCGCATGATGCGCTTGACTACTTTCCTGTGCTGTGACCCTGCATTGGCCACAAATCTGCTCACTTGTCCCACATCATAGCAAATATCAGCGCGTGTTCCTACAATGGCATACATGAGGTTGCCAACAACAGACTGGTAGGGAATGTTTTCCATATCACGCCATTCTGTTCTGTGATGGAGCCTATGGAAGAGGAGAGTTTGATGTCTATTGTCATGGGAGTGCTGATGGGCTTGCAATCCTCCATGTTGTAGCGCTTGAGGACCTTCATGATGTACTTGGTCTGGTTCGGCACGATGGTGCATGCTGCTCAATTGCAGTGGACGTTTATCCCGAGATAGAACTCGAGCGGACCCATGTCCTTCATCTTGAACCTGTTACTGAGATCTGTCTTCAGCTTGTTCAACAGCTCGACGGATGACGAGCAGATGATCAGGTCATCCACGTACAGTACAACCAATATCAGGCCTTGCTCATCCTCCCGTACATAGATACGAAGGTCATTATGGCAGTGCGTGAAGGTGAGCCTGGCCATGAAGTCGTCCATCTCTTTGTACCACATCCTTGAGGCCTGTTTCATCCCGTAGAGTGCTTTGACTAGTTTACAAACTTTACCCTCTGGAGCTTTCACTCCCTCAAGCACTTCTATGAGCACTTCTTTGTCTAGCTACCCGTAGAGGAAAGCTGTCTTGACATCCATCTGGTGGACCTCTAGATCTTTTGCAACACCGATATCCAACATGGATCTGATGGAGACAAAGGTGACGACAAGTGCAAAGGTCTCCTCGTACTCTGAGCCTACACGCTGGGAAAATCCCTTCGCCACAACTCTTGCCTTGTACTTGTCGATACTACCATCCTGCTTGAACGTTTTCCGGAGTACCCACTTTGACCCCACCACGTACGCGTTTGGGGGCCTATCCACCAGAACCCATGTTCTGTTCTCTTTAATGGATGCGAGTTTGCTATCCACTGCCTCCTTCCACTTGGCCGCATTTGGCATGTTCATAGCCTCCGTTACGGTCACAGGCTCTCCTTGAGCCAAGTATGACCAGCTGAGTCCGGTCCATTCCACACTCTCAGCATCGTACTTGGACGGAGGCTTCTTCGAGCGNGTTTTCCGGAGTACCCACTTTGACCCCACCACGTACGCGTTTGGGGGCCTATCCACCAGAACCCATGTTCTGTTCTCTTTAATGGATGCGAGTTTGCTATCCACTGCCTCCTTCCACTTGGCCGCATTTGGCATGTTCATAGCCTCCGTTACGGTCACAGGCTCTCCTTGAGCCAAGTATGACCAGCTGAGTCCGGTCCATTCCACACTCTCAGCATCGTACTTGGACGGAGGCTTCTTCGAGCGCATACTACGCCGGATAATTACTGGTGGTGCTTCAAGGCTTAGTTGTTTTTGTTGCTCCTGCACTGCAAGTGATCCGTTGTTTGAGGAAGAGCCACCGGCCTCAGAGTTTGACTTAGAGGCCTTGGAAGACTCAGACTCACTATTAGAGTCCGTCGCTATGTCAGCCTGTACAGCCACTCTCCTTGTAGTACCATCCTTCATTCGCACCATCTGCCACTTCTCAGGTGCCTGATCACCTGACTCGAGCAACTCAATCCACTCTCCTGATTTAGGAGCATGGACAGGATCTAGGGACTCTCCTTTACCAAGGGTCCTTTTTTCAAACTCGACATCTTGGCTCCTGATGAGATTCTAGCCGCTTGGTCCCACAGCCAGTATGCCTTGTGTGCAGTATCGTATCCGACCATTACACACTTATGAGGACATGTATCCAGCTTGCCACTTCCTTCTTCTGCTTGGATCTTTGTCCAGGCAGTACAGCCAAAGACCCTCAAGTGTGAGGCGTCTAACTTCTTCCCTGACCAAGTCTCCTGTGGCATCCTGAGCTACTTCTCTTGGTCCTTCTTACCACGCCTTCCAAGCGCGGCTGCCGGAGTGAGATTCACAAGGTAGCAAGCAGTTCTTACAAGTTCAGCGAAGAAGCGAGGTTCCTACCTTGTGACACGAAGCATGCTCTTCGACGCCAAACTCCCATTTGGCATCAAAGAGCATGCTTCGTGTCATGCCGAGAATAGTTTGGTTCATCCGTTCGGCAACGCCATTACTCAGGGGGGTGTAAGGTGTGGAAGTCAGGTGGTTGATGTCATATTGGCTCAACCTGCCTTTGTACACCTCGTACTCACCACCGTTATCCGTACGCAGTCTCCCGACCTTCTTGCTTGTCTACCGCTCTATTATCGCGACAAACTCTTGCAGCTTCTCCTTGATCTCTCCCTTTTTCTTGAGGAAGTAGATCCATATCTTGCGACTGTGGTCATCGATGAAGGTCAAGAAATACTTGTTGCCTTCATTCAAAGGAGTGCGGAATGGTCCACACACATGGGAGTGAATCAGGTCCAAGATCGCTGCCGCATGTTACCCATTACGCTCAAAGGGCTTTCTCTTTGCCTTGTCTTGACGGCATAGCTCACACAGCTTCTTGCACTTTCCCTCATCCTTGGCCTTGCATCCCTCCATCCCATGAACCAGTTAGTACTGCTGTATAGCTTGTAGTGTACTTTCAGCCACATGGCCAAACCGCCTGTGCCACAACTTAGCATCCATGTCGTTGGTGGAGTTGACTGCCCCGGTGACAGCCTTTGGTGCTATATCAGGCTTAAGAGATTTGGACTCTTCAACCACTGCATATCCCTCATTTGTACTCTAAAGGGGCTTGGTTTGCAGTACATAGAGTCCATCAACTCTTGGGACCTGTGCGAGAAGACTCTCCTTGGGATAGGAGATCTTGATGTCCTTGTTCTTGAGAATCACGACCTCCTCTTTTGTGAAGATGACTGTCATGTCGTGGTCCGTGATTTTGGACACTGAGAAGAGGTTTGCCGCAAAAGACGGCATATAGACGACGTTCTCCACCTTCAAGTATTTTTCAGCAGTGTTCACGTTGATACTGATCAACTTATCTCCCTTGCCTTGCGCATGGACAAGGCTGCCGTTGGCACACCTCAAGCGACGTTCAGTGTTCCCAATGGAGATGAATCCATCCTTGTCCCTTGAAGAGTGGTGGTTCATGCCAGATTCAATCCCGTAGGCTCCACGCTTGAACGATACCGCTCCCTTGGTTGTCGGCACGCTCTCAGCCATCATGTTCGTTAACTCCTTCTTACCCTTTCCTTTGCCCTCATATCTACCATCATGATCTCCATCTTCCTTCTTGGGAGCCGTGCACTCCCATGTCCAATGCCCAGGCTTGCCACAGTTATGGTACTTTCCAGGACGCTTTGAACCCTTTCCACCGCCACCATTGCCTTTTCCTCCACCGCCACCACTTCCACTAGTACTCTGACCAGAAGAGGAGTTGTTGCCACAACCACCATACTATGTAGCACAGGCTGAAATATTAGCCTCACTACAGCTGCGATGCATGGCCTCGTTACACACATACTCGGATACTGCCTCACACCTCAAATCCTCCTCCTTCCAACCGCCAAAAACGGTGATCAGAGGTCCCCAACTTTCAGGTAGCACCATGAGGAGAATGATGGCCTGCATATTGGTGTCGATGTCCCAGTTCATTTGGGTCACTTGTTATAGTATTCCTTCAAATCGCAAGCACCATGTCGTTTTTGACACTCCACACTTCATATCGAACATCTGTTTTTGGAGGTTCAACCTCTTCTCCAAGGAACATCTTCAAGTAACCACGTACCCTCATGATAATGTCAAATTGCCATTACCACAAGGGAAAACCTGTCCACGAGAATTAAGACATCCCACCGTTGACCTGCTCAAGAGTGAGCGTCGCGGGTGTCGTCAAACTGCTTCTCTACTTCTCTGCTTCTCTGCTTCGTTGAGGGCAATATAGGCTAATGTAGGTTGTTGTGTGCTACCAGTCTAGGTGGTGCAGGTCTGTTCCTTACCCCTTAGCCGTTGATCACCTGTAAACAAAAAACAACCCATACTATCGAACCCAGGATCGTGCCTCCAAGGGCAGAGCCTATCCTGGTAAGGGTCCAAGGGTCATACCTCCAAGGACAGAGCTTATCCTTGGCCCTTGTTTTCTAAGTTCCAGCATCCGCTCTTGGAACTGATGGAGAAGACGGAGCAGATGGAGCTGATGGAGTTGATGGAGCTGATGTGTGCTGCAAGATAGAGAGGGTGAGAGAGTGCACAAAAGCTTGCCTTACAACTAGTCAATGTGGGTCCATAATCCTTCGTCAAACTGCCTGAGGCAACGATCTAGAAAACGGATTCCGATGGAATGGTTCCTGTCGACCGCTCTTGGTATTGCAACCAAGAGGTGATATCACCCTCAGAGCCAAGGTTTCACACTGAACAGTTCATAAGAATTACTTCCTTGGACTGTGTCCTTAGCACCTGGTTACTTTCGCATGAGGAGCTAACTCATGGGGCTTAGACCAACCAATGCTTCTTTAGTGTCTGCCTCTGGTGGACAACTCTGTGAGGAGTCTCAAAGGTAAGAACTGTACTCAATGACAGGCAACTGACAGGTTGTTATAGTCCTAGAGCCAGCCTCTAGCCTAGGCACGCAGTGGCTCCTTTGAGGAGCCACTTTGGAGGCAATCTAGATTACGTGATCCTTCTTGCCTACATGGCGCTCCCTGTGACCGCCAAGTAATGCCAGCCACCAGGAAGGACCTTAGAATGTTCTAAGATATCTCTTAGAACCTTCCTGTCCCCCTTTCCATTACAAAGAAAATTAGTCACGGGGATGGGATTTGACCCTGTGACCTTTCGCTCTAGAGACTAGAGCGAAAGGTCTAGTCATAAGGAGTTGTCCTAGGTAGCGTTTGCTGGCTTTACTATCCGGTTTAGACCAAGGGGACTTGCTCCAAAGGAGCAGTGTATGCCTTGTCTATCTGGACCAGACTTAGGGGACGTACTCCGAAGGAGCAGTGCATGCCTAGTCCGTCCTGTACCTGTCCAAATGTGAGCGATGGACAAGGAGCATATCAGTTCAACATTGGTGACCACTCTCACCTTGTGCTTTTCCAGGTTGCCATTTAGGCCCCGCTTCTTCTTGAACACCCACTTGCACTTGAACACCTTGTGTCCAGATGGACGCTCTGTCAGCTCTCACGTACCCTTTTCGAGCTACAATTGTATCTCCTGTTGCACAGCTTGCACCCAATCTGCTGCATGTAGTGTAGCCATGGCCTCTTTGTATGATGTTGGCTCATCAGAATATGCTGCAAATGCAACTTTCATGTCTTCTACTTTCTAGAGCATCCAGAAATGGCCGTGCTCACCAGACTTATAGTGCACGGTAAGAGGGTACATACAACCTGGTGCGAGAGCATTAGCGAGCAGCTAGCGTGGTACTGCTCGCCCAATTGCTGTTGCTGGTGGTGCTGTATCTCCTTCCGTTGCTTCCCTTGATGAGGCCGCTGTATGTGCCACAGCAGACATGTAAGAGTAGAGTAGTTCTCCCATTGTCAAAGTATAAGAAGGTTTAGGAGAGAAGGGGTCAAGAAAGATCTGCTCCCACTTCTTTGTTACCTACAGGTTCTGTGACCTCTATAGATGATATAGGTGTGAATGATGTTGCTTTCACTGAAAATCACATCCTTAGAGATGATGACATGGCCTATATCCCTCTCATAGAGGCGATAGGCCTTACTTGCCACGTTATAGCCAATGATCAACTTCTATGCACTCTTCACGTCCCACATCTGCCACTTCAATTTCGGCACGTGCATGTATGCCAAGCTACCAAACTTGCGAAGATGACCCATGCCTGGCTTCTTGCCAAACCACCCTTCATACGGTGTCATCTGCTCCCGCGTCTAAGTTTGCCTGCGGTTCTTGATGTAGAGTACAGTGCTCACGGCATCGGTCCATAAATTGTAGATCAGCCGAGCCGCATGCAACATGGAGCACGCCAATTCAACAATGCTACGGTTGGCACATTCTGCTATACCATTGTGCTGCAGCACGTATGGTGGAGTACGCTGTACCTTCATGCCAGCTGTTGCGAGGTAGTCCTCGCAGTCCTTGCTCATGTATTGTCCGCCATGGCCGCTGTGCAACGCCTTGATCTTCTTGCCAGTCTGGTTCTCCACCATTGCCTTGAACTCCTTGAACCTGTTAAAATACTAGTCCTTAGAAGCAAGGAAGTACACAGTCGTGTGACGGTTGAAATCATCAACAAAGGTAAAGAAGTACCTACAACCTCCGAAGCTCTGGGTTTGCATCCGGCAACTCGGTCTGTGTGGACTAGCTCTAGTACCTCCTTTGCATGCTCCCCTGCTCGAGAGAACGCCTCGTGATGCTGCTTTCCCTCCAAACAGCCAATGGACAACTACTGTTCAATATTCAAGATGGTGGGTAAGTCACTCACCATTTGTTTCATTTAAAGCTGTTGCTAGCCGTGCATGCATCACTACTGCCAGACTTTGCTCACTTAGGATCTTGGTTTCTCCCAACAGGCGGTTTATTGCCTTCTTTCACCAACCTTGCCAGCTCCTCTCTCGTTTCCCTGTCCACGATGTAGCCAAAGTCGTCGTCAAAGACCACTTGTAGTCCTGTGTTGGTGAGGGAGGACACTGAGAGAAGGTTGAATATACTATCAAGTACATATAGCATACCATGGAACACCCAGTTCAATGCTACACAGGTGTCAAACATCTCCACAATCCCAATCCCCTTAGCATACACCACTGGATCCTCACCCAAAGTAATAGGTCAAGGGAGGATTGAGTGTAGCTGTGGAAATCACTCCTTCTAGTGTAACAGACTCTTGGTGAATCCTTAGACCTTGTACTACGTCAGATCCACGTTCTCCACCTACGACATGTCAAAATTTACCATGAAGAGGCAAGTGTACACCTCCTTGGCCACGTTCATATTGCCAAGTGGCATACGCCGGTCTGTAACTATAGCTGCTGCTGCTGGTGTTGTTGTGACTACTGCTATTACTACTATGGAGGCTGATGCTTCTACAGTTGTTGCAAGAACCACTGCTGCTCCTTCTGGTCCCTGTTGAACTTGAAACACTCTTTCTTTTAGTACTCCTCTTTCTAGTAATTGTGGCACTTGCCTTTCTTCTTTCCTCTCTGATGTCCATACTGTTGCTATCGCTGGTTGCGTGAGCCCATAGCCATTAAAGCTGCTTCACTACTACTGCCGCCATTACGCTTTGCTGCATTACGATTTAGTTCCACGTGTACCGAGTGTGTGCAGATGAAGTCTAGGGTGAGAGTTGGTTGGCACTCCAAAGTCCCTCATCCCGTATCGTAGCTCGTTGGGAGTCCCCTCAACAAGAGGATGAAGCGCGTCTCTTCCACAGGATTGCCGACAGCTTTCAATTGCATTGCCAACTCCTTTGCCTTGTCCAAGTATGCCTCCATCCCTTCACCACCCAGCATTTTTAGCACCGTCTTCTCTACTAAAATCATGAGGAATGTAGGATCCTTGCTCTTATACTTCCTGCACAACATGTCCCACTCTCTTTTGCAACAGCCTTGTCACTCACTTACTGAAGATGTGGGTTGGAGATGGTATTGACAAGCGGGGGGGCCTGCATGTCCTTCCTATTCCACTCCTCATATGCCACTGGTGTAGTTATAGATGAACTTGCATCTATAACGTCTTTCTTGCAACTCTTGCACTATGGTCATACCTTTTACCTGTGGAGGCTGAGTGCGCTCGTTGCCGCTCACCTCCCACAAGCCCCTCTCCTCCAAAAAGAGGCGGCTACGGAACTTGTAAAACATGATGATGGCGCGTCTTTCTAACCTCTCCAAGGGCTGGGCTTCTGTCATTTTCAACCTTGGTAATGCTCACCATTACCTGGAAGTAATGGAAGTAAGCCTGGATAGGACAAAGGAGCAAACAAAGCAGCTAAGAGCGGCCGGCAACCCTTTGGAAAATGTAAGGAAAGAGCCATCCGGCTCAGTTTCAGGTCCACAGGAGCAAGTTCCAGGAAACTAGCAGATGCCTGCTCCGATTGTCAATCCGACTCACCATTGGAAATATCAGGTGGTAAAATGTCTACGATCCAAGTTTGAGGCCAATCTAATGGTCCGATTAGGAGATATGAATTTTTGAAGTTTCTGTTGGAACTGGAGGAGAGAGGGAGCGTTGGAGCAGCGAGCATGTGAGACTGAAAGAGCATCAGTTGTGATGAAGAATGATTAATGAATCACTCAAAATGATGTACATGTAGAGCTAGAGCTTGGACAAGTCAGCCCTCTCACAAGGCACACCACTTAGCCCTGGTGGCTAAGGCTCACACTCTAGAGTCCATAATCTCACACAAGAGAGAAAATCTGCTTCGCAATCAGGCTGACCACTCACATATGACCTCGAGAGCTAGAAAATGCTCTCATGGCACACTCCTAGTGGTCATATAACCCACAATCCCATGGAGAATCGCCATGTGTCCATGGCTAGCACAGAAGGATCTCACATGATCTAAAAAGCGAGGTATTTTTTTCCTAGTCAGTATACTCTGACAAGGTAATCCAAGAATCTAGGACCTTTTTGGATATTTCTCCCATCAGGTCTTGACCCTGGACCTCTTGCCCTTTTTCTTTTGTCAGGCTAAGGCATGGAGCCATCGCCCATGGTCACCCAGGTACCATCTGTCGATAACACCAGAAACTTCGGAAATTCACATCTCCCAATCTAACCGTTGGATCGGCCTGAAACTTGGATTGTAGATAATTTACCACCTGATCTTTCCAATAATGAAGATGGATTGACAATCGGAGCAGGCATCTGGTAGGTTCCTGGAACTTGCTCCTCTGGACCTGAAAATGAGCGGGATGGCTCCTTTCCCAACAATCTCCCACTTTGCCGCAATCTGAGTGTGCTGAGTCCACATGCCTTCATGCACAACTACTGCTTCTCACGGTTCACTGGCTTGGTATAAAAATCAGTGACCTGCTTGCTGATTGGAGTAAACTCCAGCTTGATAGCACCCTCGTGCATCATGTGCCTGATGAAGTGATGTACGAAGTCAATGTGCTTGATCCATGCATGGTGCTCAGGATTCTTGGGGAGTGTGATTGCGCTTTGGTTGTCAACACGCACAGGAACAGGAACTGCTATACTCCCACTCATCTCCGCCATGAGACGCTGAAGCCAAACTACTTCCTTGGCTCCAAAGCTGAGAGAGACATACTCAGCTTCCGTGCTTGAGGTGGCCACGACCACTTGCCGCTTGCTACACCAGTTGATGACTCCACCATTCATGAGGAATACATGTCCAGAGATGGACTTGCGGTCCTGAGGGTTTGAAGCATAATCTGCGTCTGTATAGCCGATGATATTGTTGTCGTTGCCGTTGTACGTGATGTTCATATTGATGGTTCCAGCAAGGTAGCAGAAGATCCGCTTCAGTGCCTTCTGGTGCTCACGTCCAAGGTTCACCATGTGTTGGCTCAGAGCACTCACAGCGTGTGCGAGGTCAGGCCTGGTTGCTACCATTAGGTACATAAGAGTACCGACGGTGCTCTCGTACTTCTGTTGCTCAGCTACATCCGCTTCTCCATTGAAGCTTACGAGGTACTGCCGCATCTCCAGTAGCGTGCCGATGGGTTTGGCCTTTGCTATGCCGAATCGCTGCAAGACGTCCTTGATGTAGCGACTCTACTGTAGTAAGATCGTGATTTGCGATCATGCATTATCTGAATACCGAGGAAGTATGACGCCTCCCCGAGATCACACATCTAGAAGCGCTCCTGCATGGCCTCATTGAATTCTTGCAGTGCAGGCATGCTATTAGAAAGGAGGAGCATGTCATCCACATACACGATGATGATAAGGACCTCATGCTCATGCTTCCAACGATAGATGGTATAGTCATACTCGCTCCGCTCGAATTCCATGCACTACAACGTCGTATCCAATTTCTGGTTCCAAACACGCGACGTTAACTTGAGGCCGTATCGTGACTTGAGTAACTTGCAAACCAGGTGCTCCTGGCCATCCATGATGAACCCCTCCGGCTGCTCCATGTAAATCTCCTCCTCCCAGTCACCGTTGAGGAACGCCGTCTTGACGTCCATATGGTGGACCTCGAAGTCCTCTGCTGCTGCATAGGAAAGAAGCGCATGCACAGAGGCAAACTTGGCAACACGGGCGAAGGTTTCTATGTAATCAATGCCGTCCTGCTGCGAGTAGCCCTTGGCGACCAGCCTCGCCTTGTACTTTTCCAGGTTTTCATCTGCTCCTCGCTTCTTCTTGAACATTTACTTGCACTTACGTCCAGGTGGATACTTAGTCAGATCGCACGTGCCATTGTCTGGCTGCGACTGTATCTCCTGCTACACGGCTTGCATCCAATCTGCTGCATCTGGTGCAGCCATGGCCTCTTTGTATGACGTTGGCATATCTGAATCTGCTGTAACTACGACGTTCATCTGTTTTGGTTTCTGTAATATCCAGAAATGGCCGCACTCACCAGGCTTATAACGCATCCTGAGAGGGTACCTGCGACCTGGTACTAGAGCGTTAGCGGGCGGCTGGTGCGGTGCTGCTGGAATAACTGCTTCTGCTGGTGGTACTGCATCTCCTGCTTTTACCGATGAGGCCACTGTATCTGATACATCAGACATGGGAGGGTAGAATGGTTCTCCCACTGTCACACTGGAGGAAGGTTCAAGAGAGGCGGGATCAAGGAGAATATCTGCTCCCACTGTTTCATCGGCTCCTCGTTCTGCTGCCTCTTTGCAGATGATGTTGGTGCCGATGACTTTACTTTTGTTGGAAACAATATCCCTGGAGATGATGACGTGGCCAGTATCCCTCTTGTATAGATGATACGCCTTGCTTACCACGTCATAGCCAATCATCAGCATCTGTGTGCTCTTCGCATCCCATTTCTACTGCTTCACCTTCGGCACGTGCATGTGCGCCAAGCTGCCAAACGTGCGAAGATGACCAACTCTTGGCTTCTTGCCGAACCACGTCACGTACAATGGCATCTGCTCCAGGGCCTTGGTTGGACTGCGCGGTACTCACTGCTTCAGCCCAAAGGTCGTACGTGAGCCAAGCCACGTGCAGCATGGAGCGCTTCGACTCAACGATGGTGCGGTTGGCGCGTTTTGCTATGCCGTTCTACTACAGCGAGTATGGCGAGGTCCACTGCACCTTGATGCCTACAGTTATGTGATAGTCTTGGAACTCTTTGCTCAAGTACTCTCTACCACGGTCGCTGTACTATGCCTTGATCTTCTTGCCATTCTTGTTCTCCTCCATTACCTTAAACTCCTTGAACCTGTCAAAGTACTGATCCTTGGAGGTAAGGAAGTACACAGCAGTGTAATGGCTGAAATCATCAATGAAGGTGAGAAAATACCTAAAACCTCCAAAGTTCTGGGTCTACATGCCACACAAGTATGTGTGGACCAGCTCCAGCACCTCCTTCGTGCGCTCCTGTGCTCCTCAAAACGCCTCGCGATGCTGTCTTCGCTCCAAACAACCGATGCATAACTGATGGTCAAAGTTAGAGATGGTGGACAAGTCACGCACCATCTGTTTCATTTGAAGTAGCTGCCTAAACCACTCCTTGTGATATGTCAGGCTCTTGGTACACCCTGAGTCCTTGTACCATGCGAGATCCGCCTTCTCCACCTGTGACATGTCAGACTTTGCCATGAAGAGATGGTCACGTACTTCCTTGGCCATATTCATGTTGCCAAAGTGGCACACACCAGCCTGGTTTTGCTGCTACTGTTGACGAACCATGACTGTTGTTGCTGCTTCTGTGGAGATTGCTGCTTTTGTTACTACTGCTGCTGTTCCTTTTGTTCCCTCTTGAACTTGAAACACTCTTTCTTGTAGTGTCCCTCTTTCTGCTAATAGTAGTACTTGCCATTCTTCTTGCCTCTCTGCTGTCCGGACAGCTGCTGCTACTGGTTGCGTGAGCCCATGGCCATGAAAGCTGCTTCACTGCTGCTGCTGCCATCATTGTGCTTTGTTGCATTGCGACGTAGTTTTACCTGCACTAGGTACGTACAGATGAAGTTCAGGTCAACAGTCAGCTGGTACTCCAACGTCTCTAACACTGTGTCATAGCTTGTTGGGAGTCCCCTTAGCAAGAGGAGGACGAAGCGCGTGTCTTCCTCAGGGTTGCCGGCCGCTTTCAGCTGCTTTGCCACCTCCTTTACCCTCTCCAAGTATGCCTCCATCCCTTCGCTACCCTGCATTTTTAACGCCATCATCTTCTCCTCCAAAAGCATGAGGAATGCAGGATCCTTGCTCTCATACTTCTTGCACAACGTGTCCCATCCCTCTTTTGTAGTAGTCTTGTCACTCACGTACTGAAGATGCGGGTTAGAGATGGTGTTAGCAAGCAGCCTCTAGGCTTGCCTGTCCTTCTTCCACACCTCATATGCCACCCCTACAGTTGTAGATGAACTTGCATCTGCTGCACCTTTCTGCAGCGTCTTCCCCGCCACCACCTCTGCTGCGGTGATGCCTTCTGCCTATGGAGGCGGGGCGTGCTTGTCGCCACTCACCACCTTGTTGGAAAATCAGGATCTTCATCACCACAAGGCCGATTCCTGATCAGGTGGGACTGATGGACAGATCTCCTCGTCAGCCATCCACTGTCCAAATTTCAGCCAATTTGGATGGCTCGATCTGGAGATATGAGCAAAAGGAGAAAAGTGACATAGATTATGTCACTATCTCACAAGTGTCCCACTTTGTGCTCGGCATGGGCACTTGGGATACAAAAGGCAAGAGGGGTGGGGGAGAGGTCGCCACTCTCTCCCCCACCCCTCTACCTACCCTACCGGACTCTACTCTACTGGACTCTGCTCTGCCGATGGCGGGGTCAGCTACCGTCGTCCGGGAGTCTAACCCGGTACGAGGGCCTGCCGCAGCCTCCTATTGATTTGATAGGATACTGCGGACGGCCACCTTAAGTTCTGGCGTAATTTGCGGAAGTACAGGTCATGGCCTCGGTGAGGACCGAGTGCAAGTACGAGAGTGCGAGCGTGAGCTCCTCTCGATACGNCACTATCTCACAAGTGTCCTACTTTGTGCTCGGCATGGGCACTTGGGATACAAAAGGCAAGAGGGCTGGGGGAGAGGTCGCCACTCTCTCCCCCACCCCTCTGCCTACCCTACCGGACTCTACTCTACTGGACTCTGCTCTGCCGATGGCGGGGTCAGTTACCGTCGTCCG
Organism: Penium margaritaceum; assembly: GCA_023375785.1. Taxonomy (NCBI): domain Eukaryota; kingdom Viridiplantae; phylum Streptophyta; class Zygnematophyceae; order Desmidiales; family Peniaceae; genus Penium; species Penium margaritaceum. Next base: position 517,393 of record SZWC01000110.1, on the reverse strand, counting down.
GGAGTCTAACCCGGTACGAGGGCCTGCCGCAGCCTCCTATTGATTTGATAGGATACTGCGGACGGCCACCTTAAGTTCTGGCGTAATTTGCGGAAGTACAGGTCATGGCCTCGGTGAGGACCGAGTGCAAGTACTAGAGTGCGAGCGTGAGCTCCTCTTGATACGATGGGTGCTGACGTGGTTTCTGGTGGAGCAGCGGAAACACGGACCGAAGATCGGAGCAGATGGACGGGCTGCGACCGAGGCATCCGATCAAGAGAACAGAGCTACGGGATCTTTATAAACAAGGGATCGACGGATGCGAGAGCATCGCGTAGACCATGGAGCGATCGGAGCCGTAGCGGGATCGAGAGTGCGAGCACGAGCTCCTCTTAACCCGACGAGCGAGAAGATCGACGGAAGCAGAGGACCTGCCGCAGATCAGGACGATCTTGTTCGTGGATCGCACCGAGGGCGCTGGGCATCCGCCAACCTCGGTCGCTCGGTGACTGGGGACACCGACCGGCGTCCGGGACGCTCAAGAAAGACACAAGCGGACCGGACAGACCAAGCTCGTGCATTCTGCTTGCTCTTTGTATTTCCTAGTCACTAGACTAGTACAAATAGATAGTAGTTTGATTTTTAGGTTGCTTTGTCTATACTGCACCATTTTTCAAGTATAGAATATCGTTGGAAAGCTCAAGAGACGAGCCGTGTACCTGTGACTTCTGTGTAAACTCTTGAATCGTCAGTGTGTAACAGAAAGAGATTCTTTGCAGCGTACAGTTGCAATGTGTACAACACAGTGGATTCCAGTCACAGTTGTTTGATTTGTTGTATCTCCTGAGACACCTATGATCCTGGAGAAGTTCTAATTTTCACATTTGGTATAACAGCAGGAGGTGCCTTTACCAGGAGCAGTCATCACCATGGCATTATTCACAGGAAGCAGCCATCATGATCATTTCAAGATACCAATCTTCAATGGCGACATCTACCAATCTTTTGCGTTCAACATGAAAATGGTATTCATGAACAAGGGACTATGGGGAGTGGTCACCGATGCACCTACAGATATCGTGGATGCTGACGCCTCCACCGAGGAGAAAATCAGTCACAAAATGCAATGCGACCAAGCGTTTGCAATCTTGGCTATGCAACTGGAAGAGCGGCTCAAATTTTCTTATTCGTGACAACAATACGGACCTCTGTCCGAGAATTGCATGGCGAGCCCTCAAGCGACGTTATCACAAGATCAGCGACGATGAGCTGGGTCATCTACTCAAAGAGTTTCATACTCAAAAAATGGAGGAACACACTCGGCTTGAGGATCATATCAGCCATTTGAAAGACCTTTCCAGTCGCATCACAGCCTTGGGTGAAGTCATTTCTGAAAGAGTGCTTGTTCAGACCTTGTTTCAGAGCCTTCCTACACGTTTTCAACACACAGTGAAGCGCCTTCAAACCTTCAACAACGACCGACAGGAAGATGATGAAAANACAATGCGGACCTCTGTCCGAGAACTGCATGGCGAGCCCTCAAGCGACGTTATCACAAGATCAGCGACGATGAGCTGGGTCATCTACTCAAAGAGTTTCATACTCAAAAAATGGAGGAACACACTCGGCTTGAGGATCATATCAGCCATTTGAAAGACCTTTCCAGTCGCATCACAGCCTTGGGTGAAGTCATTTCTGAAAGAGTGCTTGTTTAGACCTTGTTTCAGAGCCTTCCTACACGTTTTCAACACACAGTGAAGCACCTTCAAACCTTCAACAACGACCGACAGGAAGATGATGAAAAAATTGCACTCATTGGGTTTGCTGTTAAGAGCGCTCTAGACGCCATTGGGAACGCTGTCCCAGAAGCAGCAGCAGCAGCAGTACAAGCAGCAGCAGGACCAGCAGCGGCCGCAGCTGCAGCAGCAGCCAAACCACATGTACTGACCATTGAGAAGGCAACGCAGGCTCTCATGCTAGACGAAGATGCCTACATCAAAGAAAACGGTGGTGAAGCCGGACTTTATGCAAAATATCAAGGACGACTAGATCGACGAACGAAGAAATACGAGACCTATGGGAACGCTCGTCCCAGCACCAACCATGGCACTCAAGCCTCGACTTGGATATCCTCAACAAGCTCCCAGGCCCTATGTTCATCCAGGGGATCGTATCTGTTGGCGATGCAACAAAAAGGGGCATATCCAACTTGACTGCCCGACTCGTCCAGAGCAACGACATCGATTCAATGCGCCAACGCGCAACACCCCGAATGCTCTTCTCACTGATGAGACACCATCAGCCTTTCTCTTAGCTTTCTCAACACAATTGGCTGAGTTTTCTCATCTCATCTCAGGATTTACAGGTCACAATTCCGCTGACACGCAGCAAAATTCGGACAATGACTCTATTCTCCAGCTAAACTTCTTCACAGCCGACGTGAACGACTTCGAACATCACCCTTCAGACTCAAGCGGAGCAAATTCTGATTTCTGAATCAGTCATGAAAAACCCATCCTGGAAGAACTGGCAATGTGCTCCCTTGACTGTGCTGACCTACTCGTTGCGGGAGTCCTTGCCTGGATTATGGACTCGGGATGCACCAAGCATATGACCTGTCGCAAGGAATGGTTCACCACCTCCACCTAGTATGCACAACCTCACGGAGTTCGTGTGGGTGATGGAAGACTCATTCCAGCCTACGGTGAAGGCACAGTGCGAGTACTTATTACCCTTCAAGAGCAACAGGTGACACGCACCTTCAGCCAGGTCCTATTCGTCCCTGAACTTGCGGCTAATCTCCTCTTCGTTGGACGCATCAACAACAACGGCTTCAAAGTGGTTTTTGATTTGGACAAGAACTGCAAGATTCTGGACAACAAAGGGAATCTAGCAGCCGTTGATACTCGCACTGGTCATCTGACAATTCTCGACTCAGAGGAGGTACCATCAGCTATGCTGACAAATGAACCAGAAGTCGCATTTATGGCAGCTGTTTCTTCAGACTGCCGTCATCCCACCTCGACTACTTCCACAGCTGACTTATGGCATCGCCGGCTTGCCCACATCAACTATGCCACTCTACACAACATGGCACAACAATAATGGGTTCATGATCTCCCATCCGGACTTACGAAGCCATCTGACACCAAACCATGCAGCGGCTATCTGACAGGCAAACAACATCAAAAACCATTCAAGGCTCATCCAACTACATCAACAACATAAAAACTGGAACTGCTTCACATGGACCTCTGCTACATCAAGGAAGGTTCCCTGTCAAACAAGCACTACTTCCTGGTCATCATTGATGACTACAGCCATTTCGTTTGGGTCAAGTTTCTCCGCTACAAAAATGAAGCCGCCGATATCATCAAGACCTGGATGCGGCAGATTGAAAATGTGACCAACCTCACTCTGAAGAAAATCAGAACCGACAATGGTGGTGAGTTCATTTGTCACTCACTCAACTCCTTCTTCCAGCAGAAAGGTATCCAACACCAACGCACTGTTCCCTACACGCCTCAACAAAACGGGAAAGCGGAGCGCATGAATCAGACTCTTCTGGAACGCGCTCGGACAATGCTACACACAGCTGTACTACCATCCGTCTTTTGGGGGGAGGCTCTCTCCATTGCAGCCCACATTACCAACCGACTGCCCACAGTCAACCTTCCCAATACTACTCATACTCCATATGAAGCATGGACAGGTGCGAAACCTCATCTGCAACACATTCGCATATTCGGCTGCACCGCTCACGTCTGGCTATGCGCTCCAAACTGGAGCCGCGGTCTAAGGCCTGTATCCTTCTTGGATATGAAGACAATCACGACATCTACAGAGTTTGGGACCCTGCTACGCATACCGTAGCCCGTGCACGACAACCCATCTTTGATGAAACTACATTCCTCAACACAAGGATTCTTCCCACTTCACCCATCGTCACCATACCTATGGACACGGCTCCCGAGCCCATTCAGAAGTTCAACGTTGACCCTGTCGTCGATGAACATGCTGATGTGCTTCCTCCAGTGCATGCTCATGAACACACCACTGGAGAATCCCTTTCTTCATCAGCACCGGATGCTCCGCCGCTGTCTGCAGCCATCCCTGGTCTTCGTCGCTCCGCCCGTAACCACACTACTCCAACGTACTTTCAACACGCCATGCTCCACACATCAGATAATGAAGATGATAGTGCTCTCGTCACTCAAGTCGTCGATCCCATCAGCTACAAGGACGCCATGCGTCGACCTGATGCAGCGCTTTGGCGTCAAGCCAGCCAAGAGGAATTTGATCAGCTTAAAAAACAAGGTACATGGGATCTTGTCCCACAGCCACAGGACCAACCTGTCGTCACATGCAAGTGGGTGTTTCAGAGAAAACTCAACAGTGCTGGCGAACCTGATCGATACAAAGCTCGCCTCGTGGCCCGCGGTTACAGTCAAGTTCTCGGAGTCAACTACAGTGACACCTTCGCTCCAGTGGCCAAGTATTCCTCCATCCGTGTCATTCTGTCTCTTGCTGCTGCTAACGGTTGGATCCTGCATCAGATGGATGCCAAATGCGCCTTTCTCAATGGAGACCTGAATGAGACCATCTACATGACACAACCCGAAGGCTTCGTGGAACCTGACAAGGCTCATCTCGTCTGTCGTCTCAAGCGCTCCCTTTATGGACTCAAGCAGGCCCCACGCCAATGGAAAATCAAGATTCATGAGTTCTTCCTTGGGAAAAATCTGACCCGTCTCCATTCTGACCACTCGATCTACTATCGCTCCGGAGCCAACACCATTGGCATCATTCTCTATGTCGATGACCTCATTCTGTTTGGTCCCATGCTGGACACCATCTCTGCTTTCAAAGATCAGCTGTCTCGACGTTTTGAGATGAGCGACATGGGTCCCTTGACATATTACCTCGGCATTCAAGTGCATCAACAGCGGAACAGTCACATCGTTCTCAATCAAGACACGTATGTACAATATGTTGCTGACAAGTTTCAACTCGGTGACGCCAACCCTATGGCTACACCCTTGGTACTCCAACATGGTCTCACCAAAGTCCCCACTCCGGTGGATCTCCTCGCCCCCGCCGACGCCAAAGTTTTTCCAAGCATGGTGGGCTCCCTGATGTATGCCTATGTTGCCACCCGTCCTGATCTCTCCTATGCAGTCGGCATCCTCAGCCAAGGCTGCCAGAACACCACCGCCGCTCACATCATTGCGGCCAAATGTAGCGTTCGCTACTTGCGCTCCACCGCCGACCTCGGAATTCGGTACTCTTCCACCGGTGACAACATCCTTCATGGCTTCTGCGTTGCAGACCTCTCCGGTGATCACGCCACCAGTCGATCGACGTCTGGCTACGTCTTCTTTCTCAATGGAGGCCCCGTCAGTTGGCGCTCCAAGAAGCAATCAGTGGTGGCTCTTTCTTCCACTAAAGCCGAATACATCGCTGAGAGCGAAGCCACTCGTGAAGCCGTCTGGCTGCGCATGCTTCTTTCTGAACTTGGCTTCGATCAACTCGCACCTACCACCATCAACTATGACAACGAGGGCGCCATTGCCCTCTCCGAGGATCCCGTTCTCCATGATTACACCAAACACGTTTGCCGGCAGTATCACTACGTCCGCGACGCGGTTGCCGACGGTGAGGTTCACATGCTCTACATTCCTACCGAGCAACAGTCCGCTGACATCTTCACCAAGCCGCTTTCTGCCGACCGCCATGCTGCACTCTGTGCTCGCCTTGGCTTGCTCTCTCTCCCTGCTCCTGCATCCTCTAGGTCCTCTCCTTCCGTCCCCCCCGCATGAGGCGTTGGGATGGACGAAGATGACCGACGGCAATGCCGCTGTCCCCTCCCGTTTCCGTGCCCCCCACATGAGGCGTTGGCACGGACGCGGGTTGCGGTTGGCCGCCACGCCCCTCTCCTCCTCGCTCTGCCCTCTCTTGCGCTCCACGCATGGCCTCCCGGGTTCCCCCATATGAGGCGTTGGACCTGGTGGCCGTGCGTTGTACCTGCGCCTCTCCGCGCTCTCTCGCTATCGCTTCTGCCCCTCTCTCCTGTGTCTTGTTCGCTCCCCCAGCTGTCTCGCGGCTCGCTCCTCGCATCCCGACAAACTGCAGGGTGCGGCTTGCTCCCCGCTACACGCCACACTCCGGGTGCCCTGGGGACCGCGCGCTCTGTTTTCGCATTTTTGTTCCATTCTTCGTCTCGCCGCTCGCTTTCTTCAGTCAAGAAACCGATGGTGGGCTGCCGATGTCGGCCCACCACGGGTCCCGGCCATGTGTGGGGTTTCGATCCCACATGTGTCCGGGCAGGAGGCTCCCCGATGGTACCCCTCCTACATGCCGTACGGCTCTACCTAGGCATTGGCCCAAGTTGGGTACACCAAGGGTCCATCGGGTGCCTTCTGTTCTGCCATTTTGTTCGGCATCGGCTTGTGCCGCCCGGGGGGGGGAATGTTCAACTCTACCGTCGCTGCCCATTTCTGGACGTGCGTGCCCTTGCCTCGCCTTCTCTTCTTCGCTGCCTGCTTTTCCGCTTGAACACCACCCCTTTTCGGGCTTGGCATTCAAGGGGGGGGGGAATGTTGGAAAATCAGGATCTTCATCACCACAAGGCCGATTGCTGATCAGGTGGGACCGATGGACAGATCTCCTCGTCAGCCATCCACTGTCCAAATTTCAGCCAGTTTGGATGGCTCCATCTGGAGATATGAGCAAAAGGAGAAAAGTGACATACATTATGTCACTATCTCACAAGTGTCCCACTTTGTGCTCGGCATGGGCACTTGAGATACAATAGGCAAGAGGGCTGGGGGAGAGGTCGCCACTCTCTCCCCCACCCCTCTGCCTACCCTACCGGACTCTACTCTACTGGACTCTGCTCTGCCGATGGCGGGGTCAGTTACCGTCGTCCGAGAGTCTAACCCGGTACGAGGGCCTGCCGCAGCCTCCTATTGATTTGATAGGATACTGCGGAAGGCCACCTTAAGTTCTGGCGTAATTTGCGGAAGTACAGGTCATGGCCTCGGTGAGGACCGAGTGCAAGTACGAGAGTGCGAACGTGAGCTCCTCTCGATACGATGGGTGCTGACGTGGAGCAGCGGAAACACGGACCAAAGATCAGAGCAGATGGACGGGCTGCGACCGAGGCATCGGATCGAGAGAACAGAGCTACGGGATCTTTATAAACAAGGGATCGACGGATTGTTGGGAAAGGAGCCATCCGGCTCAGTTTCAGGTCCACAGGAGAAAATTCCAGGAAACTACCAGATGCCTGCTCCGATCGTCAATCCGACTTCACCATTGGAAAGATCAGGTGGTAAATGATCTACGGTCCATGTTTCAGGCCGATCCAACGGTCGGATTGGGAGATATGAATTTTCAAAGTTTCCGGGGTCATGGGCCGCCGATGTCTGGGTGGCCATGGGTGATGGCTCCATGCCTTAGCTTGAGAAAAGAAAAAGGCAAGAGTTCCAGGGTCAAGACCTGATGGGAGAAATATCCAAACAGGTCCTTGGTCTTAGGATTGCCTTGTCAGAGTGTGCTGACTAGGATAAAGGTACCTCTCCTTACTTTTTAGGTGAGGTGAGATCCTTGTGTGCTAGCCATGGACACATGGCAATTCTTCATGGGTTTGTGGGTGATGTGACCACTAGGAGTGTGCCATGAGAGCATTCTCTAGCTCTGTAGGTCGTGTGTGACTGGTCACCCTGATTGTTAGGCTGATTTCCTCTCTTGTGTGAGATTGTGGAGTCTAGTGTGTGAGCCTTAGCCTCCATGGCTAAGTGGTGTGGCTTGTGAGAGGGCTGACTTGTCCAAACTCTAGCTCTATATGTACTCCATCATTTTGAGTGATTCAGCAACCATTCTTCAGCACAGCTGATGCCCTTTCAGTCCCACATGCTCGCTGCTCCAAGGCTCCCTCTCTCCTCCAGTTCCAACACGGATGCGAGAGCATCGCGTAGACCATGGAGCGATCGCAGCCGTCGCGGGACCGAGAGTGCGAGCACGAGCTCCTCTTAACCCGACGAGCGAGAAGATCGACGGAAGCAGAGGACCTGCCGCAGATCAGGACGATCTTGTCCGTGGATCGCACCGAGGGCGCTGGGCATCCGCCAACCTCGGTCGCTCGGTGACTGGGGACACCGATTGGCGTCCGGGACGCTCAAGAAAGACACAAGCGGACCGGACAGACCAAGCTCGTGCATTCTGCTTGCTCTTTGTATTTCCTAGTCACTAGACTAGTACAAATAGATAGTAGTTTCATTTGTAGATTGCTTCGTCTGTACTGCACCATTTTTCAAGTATAGCATATCGTTGGAAAGCTCAAGAGACGAGCCGTGTACCTCTGACTTCTGTGTAAACTCTTGAATCGTCAGTGTGTAACAGAAAGAGATTCTTTGCAGCGTACAGTTGCAGTGTGTACAACACAGTGGATTCCAGTCACAGTTGTTTGATTAATTGTATCTCCTGAGACACCTATGATCCTGGAGAAGTACTAATTTTCACACACCTCCCACAAGCCCCTCTTCTCCAAAAGGAGACGGTTACGGATCTTCCAAAACGTGAACTTGGCACGTCCTTCCAGCCTCTCCAAGGGTTGGGATGCTGTTTTTACGCCTGCTGCTGCCATTTTGAGCTTTGGTGATGCTTAGTGCTGTCCTTGAGTAGCGACTCTACCTCTGCTTCTGCTGCTGCTTCTGCCATAAATCTATCTTATAGAAAATGGACCGTAGAGGTTAGTCGACTGGGAATTTAGAAAACTGAGCCCACCACTGGAAAATGCAATTAAAAAACTTTCAGATTGACCCATAAAACATGGTTATCAACAGGAGATTTTCAGAGATATGTCCTTTTGAAAACAGGGTATGCTGCTGCTACTACTCAAGCTCAGACCAGCCAGCTTGTAAACGGCGTTTCTCCCAAATATACCAATGGAATAGAAATATTTTTCCACCAATGGAAAGGTTAGGAAAAATACCTCAATTCGCATGTGCTACTTTTTAAAGTTGATGAAGAAACAAGAGAGTTATGGTCATCACAAGGTGACAGTCTTACTCAGAGAGGAGTGTAGCCCTGGCTTATCTCGTTCTGAGTATAACTTTCAATCCGACTGTTGGATTTTCGCAATCTTGGACTCGTTGGAAATCTTGTCTCTTGAACTTGAATATCATATAGTCTATTTTCAAACTTGGTGAAGGTTTCTTCTGAACCTGTCACACGCAAAATGATGGCTTGTACTAGCTAAAATTAGTAGAACTGGGCTCTAATATCAAATGTTGGAACTAGAGGAGAGAGGGAGCCTTGCAGCAGTGAGTATATGGGACTGAAAGGGCATCAGTTGTTCTGAAGAATGGTTGTTGAATCAGTCAAAATGATGGAGTACATATAGAGCTAGAGCTTGGGCAAGTCAGCCCTCTCACAAGAGGGCTGACTTATCCAAGCTCTAGCTCTATATGTACTCCATCATTTTGAGTGATTCAACAATCATTCTTCAGCACAAGTGATTCCCTTTCAGTCCCACATGCTTGCTGCTCCAAGGCTCCCTCTGTCCTCCAGATCCAACACTTTCCTCTACGGGAAGCTAGACAAAGAAGTGCTGATAGAAGTGCCTGAGGGAGTGAAAGCTCCGGACGACAAGGTTTGTAAACTGGTCAAAGTACTCTGCGGGCTGAAACAGGTCCCAAGGATATGGTACAACATGGAGGACCTGATGGCTTCATGGCCGGGCTCACCTTCACGCACTGCCAAAATAATCTTGGCAGTGCGTGAAGGTGATCCCGGCCATGAAGCCAGTTTGGAGGCCAGGAGGGATCTGACCTGTTGCGGCTGGTGTGCTACACAGACGCCAACTAGGGAGGAAGAATTGATGACAAAAAGTCCACCTCGGACTTTTTGTACCTCCTGAATGGTGGTGCAGTCTCCTAGATAAGCAGAAATTAAGACTGTGTCTCCCTCTCTATCGCTTAGGCAGAGTACATCGCTCTGTCTAAATCATGCAAGGAAACACAATGGCTACGCAGTTTGCTTGCTGAGATTAAAGTACCAGAAATGGCAGCAACAGAGGTCCGTATCGACTACAAGACTTCCATGAAAATGACACAGGATGATATCATCTCCCGGCGGACCAAGCACATCGACATCAGGTACCACTACTCACGTGACCTGGTGGCAAAGGAGATCGTGGACCTGGAATACGTGGAGACCAAGAAGATGCTCGCAGATTATATGACATAGGCGCTTGACAGCAAATTGCACTCTACAGGTATTCGAGGCATCGGGTTGGTCAACGTAGAGGACGAAGACTGAGGCCAAGACTGCTGGAGAGAGGAGAGATCTCACAGCTAATGGACAAAGGAGTAAAGGAGATTTTGTTGACCTGATATGCTCCTTGTCCATCGCTCACATTTGGACAGGCACAGGACGGACTAGATAGGCAAGGCACTGCTCCTTTGAAGTAAGTCTCCTAAGTCTGGTCCAAATAAGCAAGGCATACACTGCTCCTTTGGAGCAAGTCTCCTTGGTCTAAACTGGATAGTATAGCCAGCAAACACTACCTAGGACAACTCCTTGTGGCTTAGATATTCCAGAGTTAGTCTCTAGACCGAGAGGTCACTGGGTCGAATCCCAGCCTAGTGAAAAAAAAAATTGTGACAAAAAAGGGAGAGGAAGGTTCTAAGAGACATCTTAGAACCAGTGGTGGCTGGCACCACTTGGCAGTCGCAGGGAGTGCCATGTAGGCAAGGGAGATGACGCAATCTAGATTGCTTCCAAAGTGGCTCCTCCAAGGAGCCACTGCGCGCCTACGCTAGAGGCTGACTCTAGGACTATAAGAACCTGTCAGTTGCCTGTCATTGAGTACAGTTCTTACATTTGAGACTCCTCACAGAGTTATCCACCAGAGGCAGACACTAAAGAAGTATTGGTTGGTCTAAGCCCCAGGAGTTAGCTCCTCACACGAAAGTGACCAGGTGCTAAGGACACAGTATAAGGAAGTGATTCCTATGAACTGCTCAGTGTGGAACCTTGGCTCAGAGAGTGATACTACCTCTTGGTTGTAATGCCAAGAGCGTCAGAATTTGTTTTCTAGACCGTCATCTCAGGCAGGTTCACATTATGTCCCCAATGGAGATAAACCCATCCTTCTCCCTTGAAGAGTAGTAGTTCATGCCAGAGTCAAGCCCGTAGGCTCCACGCTCTCGGCCATCAGGTTCGTCAACTCCTTCTTACCCTTTCCTTTGCCCTCATATCTACCATCATGATCTCCATCTTCCTTCTTGGAAGCCCTCCACTCCTGTGACCAATGCCCAGGCTTGCCACAGTTATGGCACTTCCCAGGACGCTTTGAACCCTTTCTATCGCCACCATTTGCCTTTTCCTCTACCACCACCGCTTTCACTACTGCTCCGACCAGAAGAGGAGTTCTTGCTACGACCACCATACTGTGCAGCATAGGCTGAAATATTAGCCTCACTACCGCTGCGACGCACAGCCTCGTTGCACACGTACTGGGATACTGCATCATACGTCAAATCCTCCTCCTTCCAACCGCCAAAAACGGTGATCAGAGGTCCCCAGCTTTCAGGTATCGCCATGAGGAGGATCATGGCCTGCATGTTGGTATCGATTTCCCAGTTCGTTTGGGTCACTTGTTGCAGCAGTCGTTCAAACTGCAAGTCTGGAATCGACTCTCCCTCGCTCACCCTCTTCGAAATCAGCTTTTGAAGGATGAAAAGGCAATTTGCAAGAGCCGTTGATTGGTGTATACGTGCAAGCTTCTCATAAACCTTTGATGTATGTGTGATACCTTGGAGGTGTATATGCTATGACTCATGTACTGGTGTCACAAGAATTGCAAGTGCCATGTCATTTTTGACAATCCATGCTTCGTATCCAACATCTGTTTTTGGAGGTTCAACCTCTTCTCCAAGAACCATCTTCAAGTAGCCACGCACCCTCATGACAATCTCAAATTGCCATTTCTACAAGGGTAAACCTGTTCTTGTGAACTTTCACATCCCACCGTTGACTTGCTCAAGAGTGAGCGTCGTGGGTGTCGTTATACTGTTTCTCTATTTCTCTGCTTCTCTATTTTATTGAGGCCAATGTAGGTTGATGTAGGCTATTGTCTGCTACTGGTTTAGGCGGTGCAGATCCGTTGCTTACTCCTTAGCCGTTGATCATCCGCAAAAAGAAAAGAACGCACAGTAGCGAACCCAGCGTCGTGCCCCCAAGGATAGAGCTTATCCTGGTTAGGACCCAAAGGTCGTACCTCCAAGGGCAGAGCTTATCTTTGGCCCTTGTTTAATAAGTGCTAGTACCCGCTATTTGAGCTGATGGAGAAGATGGAGCAGATGGAGCTGATGTACGATGCAAGACAGAGAGGGTAGGAAAGTGTGTAGAAGTGTGCCTTAGTGAGTGTGGGCCCATAATCTTGTGTCAACCTGCCTGAGGCATGGTCTAGAAAACGGGTTCCGACACAATGGTTCCCGTCGACCGCTCTTGGTATTGCAACCAAGAGGCGATATCACCCTCAGAGCCAAGGCTCCACACTGAGCAGTGTTGGGAAAGGAGCCATCTGGCTCAGTTTAGGTCCACAGGAGCAAGTTGCAGGAAACTACCAGATCCCTGCTTCGATTGTCAGTCCCACTTCACCATTAGAAAGATCATATGGCAAAATATCTATGGTCCAAGTTTGAGGCCCATCCAACGGTTGGATTGGAAGATATGAATTTTGGAAGTTTCTGGGGTCATCGATTGCCAATATCTGGGTGACCATGGGCGATGGCTCCATGCCTTAGCCTGAGAAAAGAAAAAGGGCAAGAGGTCCAGGGTCAAGACCTGATGACAGAATTATCCAAAAAAAGGTCCTAGATTATTGGATTGCCTTGTCAGAGTGTGCTGACTAGGAAAAAGGTACCTCTCCTTACTTTATAGGTGAGGTGAGATCCATGTGTGCTAGCCATGGACACATGGCGATTCTCCATGGGATTGTGGGTTATGTGACCACTAGGAGTGTACCATGAGTATTTACTAGTTCTGTAGGTAGTGTGTGAGTGGTCAGCCTGATTGCTAGGCTGATTTCCTCTCTTGTGTGAGATTATGGACTCTAGTGTGTGAGCCTTAGCCTCTAGGGCTAAGTGGTGTGCCTTGTGAGAGGGCTGACAAGCCCAAGCTCTAGCTCTATATGTACTCCATCATTTTGAGTCATTCAATAACCATTCTTCAGCACAAGTGATGCCCTTTCCGTCCCTCATACTCGCTGCTCCAAGGCTCCCTCTCTCCTTCAGATCCAACATTTGGTATCAAAGCCAAGTTCTGCCACTTTCAGCCAGCACAGGCCATCACTTTGAGACTGACGGGTTAGAATGAAATCTTCACCAAATTTGACAATTGACCACAGTAGCTTCAAGTTCAAGAGACAAGCTTTCCAATGACACCAAGATCACGAAGATCCAACCGTTGGATTGAGAGTTAATTTCAAAACGTGATTGGCCAGGACTACACTATTCTCTTTGAGTAAGACTATCGCTTGTGATGGCCATAACTCTCTTGTTTCTTTGTCAAATTTAAAAAGTAGCACATTCAAATTGAAGTATTTTTCCAAAGCTTTCCATTGGTGCAAAACTATTTGCATTCTAATGGTGCGTTTGAGAGAAACTTCATTTACAAGCTGGCTGGTTTGAGCTGGATTAGGAGCAACAACATACCCTGTTTTCAAAAGGGCATATCAATCTCCAGCCTACCGACTAATTTTCTTTGTAACCAAAAGGGGGATAAGAAGGATTTGAGAGACATCTCAGAATGTTTCAATGTCCTTCATGGTGACTGGGAGTACTTGGCGGTCGCAGCGAGTACCATATAAGTAGAGGGGATAAATATAATCCAGATTGTCCCCAAAGTGGTTCATCCAAGGAGCCATTACGTACCTAGGCTAGACGCTGACTGTAAACTGTAAGTACATGTCAATTGCCTGTGATTATTTATAGTTCTTACCGTTGAGACTCCTTATAGAGTTAACTCCCAAAAGAAGACATTAAAAGTATTGGTTTGTCTAGGTCCCATGAGTTGGCTCCTTTTGCGAAAATGACCAAGTGCTATGGACATAATCCAAGGAAGTGATTCACATGAACTACTTAGTATATAATCGTGATTTTGAGGGTTATATCTCCTCTTAGTTACAATACTAAGAGTGGCCGACAATTGCCATTCTTTCGGTCGTCTTTTCTAGTCAGTTACCTTCAGCCAGTTCACTAAAAGTTAAAGGCAAAAACGGACTAGTTGTAAGGGATGTTTCTGCTATTGGACATAGGGCCATCCAGCTCAGTTTCAGGTCCACAAGAGTGTTGGGAAAGGAGCCATCCGGCTCAGTTTCAGGTCCACAGGAGCAAGTTCCGGGAAACGTCAAGATGCCTGCTCCTGTCGTCGATCCGTCTTCACCATTGGAAAGATCAGGTGGCAAATTATGTACGGTCAAAGTTTTAGGCCGATCCAACGGTCGGATTGGGAGATATGAATTTTCGAAGTTTCTTAGGTCATGGACTGCCGCTATCTGGGTGGCCATGGGTGATGGCTCCATGCCTTCGCCTAAGAAAAGAAAAATGCAAGAGGTCCAGGGTCAAGACCTGATGGGAAAAATATCCAAAAAGGTCCTTGGTCTTAGGATTGCCTTGTCAGAGTGTGCTGACTAGGATAAAGGTACCTCTCCTTACTTTTTAGTTGTGGTGAGATCATTGTGTGCTAGCCATGGACACATGGCGATTCTCCATGGGATTGTGGGTTATGTGATCACTAGGAGTGTGCCATGAGAGCATTCTCTAGCTCTCTAAGTCGTGTGTAACTGGTCAGCCTGATTGTTAGGTTGATTTCCTCCCTTGTGTGTCATTGTGGACTCTAGTGTGTGAGCCTTAGCCTCCATGGCTAAGTGGTGTCGCTTGTGAGAGGGCTGACTTGTCCAAGCTCTAGCTCTATATGTACTCCATCATTTTGAGTGATTAAATAACCATTCTTCAGCACAAGTGATGTCCTTTCAGTCCCACATGCTCGCTGCTCCAAGGCTCCATCTCTCCTCCATATCCAACAAAGAGCAAGTTATAGGAAACTACCTGATGCCTACTCCGATTAACAATCTGACTTCATCATTGGAGAGAGCTGGCAATTTGTCTACGGTCCAAGTTTCAGGTCGATCCAACGGTCGGATTGGGAGATATGATTTTTTAAGTTTCCAGGTTCATGGACCACCGATATTTAAGTGACCATGGGTAACGGCTCCATGCCTTGGCCTGAGAAAAGAAAAAGGCAAGAGGTCCAGGCTCAAGACCTGATGGGAGGAAGATCCAAAAAGGTCCTTGGTCTTAGGATTACCTTGTCAGAGTGTCCTGACTATGATAAAAGCACCTCTCTGAACCTTTTAGGGGAGGTAAGATCCTTGTGTTCAAGTCATGGATACATCATGATTCCGTGAATTTCAGCTAGTGTAGGTCATCACTTTAAAAGTGATTGGTTAGGATCAATGCTTGAGTAAATTTGACGATGAAGGACTGGATCTTCAAGTTTGCAAGACAAGCTTTCCAACGACCTCAAGATCCCAAATATGCAACAAAGGGACTGAGAGTTATGCTAAAAACAAGGTCGGCCAGGGATACACTCTTCCATATGAGTAAGACTGTCGCCTTCTAATGACCATAGCTCTCTTGTTTCTTTGTCAAATTGAAAAATTGAAATGTGAGAATTGTAGTATTTTTCTCGAATTTTCCATTGGTGCATAAATATCTGCATTCCATCAATTCATTTGGGAGAAATACCATTTCCAAGCTAGTTGATCCTAGTTGGAATAGGAGTAGAAGTATACCGTTTTTCAAGAGGACATATCTCTCAAAATTTCCTATTGTTAACCTTGCTTTGCGCAATGATCCAAAAGGTTTTGAGCTGCATTTTCTAGGAGTGGGCTTAGTTTTTTCAAATTCCCAGTTTGTTGGCATCTACAGTCCATTTTTTTCAGATAGTTTTCTAGCAAAAAGAGCAGCAGAAGCAGGAATAGCACAGCCAGCCAAGGACAGCGCTGAGCATCACTAAGGCTCAAAATGGCAGCAACACGCATTGTACAGCAGCCCAGCCTTTGGAGACGCTGGAAGGGTGCGCCAACTTCACGTTTTGGAAGATCCGTATCTGCCTGCTTTTGGAGGATAAGGACTTGTGGGAGGTAGTGCAGGGCGACGAGCATACTCCGCCTCCATAGGTAAAAGACATCACCACGGTGCAAGAGGTGGCAGGGAAGACACCGCAGAATGATGCAGTAAATGTAAATTTATCTACAACTGCAGGAGTGGCATAAGAGGAGTGGAAGAAGGACATGCAGGCCTACAGGCTGGCTGTCATCACCATCTCCAACCTGTTTCTTCAGTACGTGAGTAACAAGGCTACTACTAAAGAATGGTGGGACGCGTTATATAAGAAGAATGTGAGCAAATATCCTGCATTCTTCATGATTTTGGAGGAGAAGATGATGGCGCTAAAAATGCGGGGTGGTTAAGGGATGGAGGCGTACTTGAACAGGACAAAGGAGCTGGCAAAGTAACTGAATATGGCTGGTAATCCTGTGGAAGAGTTGTGCTTCATCCTCTTGCTGAGAGGACTCCAAATGAGCTACGACACGGTTGGAGAGACGTTAGAATGCCAGCCCAATCTCAACTTGGACTTTATCTGTACACACTTGGTACAAGTGGAACTGCGTCATAATGTTGTAAAGCACAATGACAGTAGCAATAGTGAAGCAGCTTTTATGGCCATGGGCTCACGCAACCAAGAGCATCAGTAGTCTCGGTAGCAGAGAGGCAAGAAGAAAGGCAAGTACCACTATTGCCAGAAAGAGGTGCACTATAAGAAAGAGTGTTTCAAGTTCAAGTGGGACCAGAAGGAGCAACAGCAGTCCTCGAAACAGCAGTAGAAACAGTAGCCTCCAGAGCAATAACAGCGGTAACATCCGTATGTGCAGCAACAGTAGCACAACTAGACCGGCATGCGCCACTTTGATTACATGAACGTGGCCAAGGAGGTGTACAACCGCCTCTTCATGGCAAAGTCCGACATGTCACACATGGAGAAGGCGGATCTCGCGTAGTACAAGGACTCAGGGTACACAAAGAGTCTGACGTACCATTAAGAGTGGTTTACGCAGTGGTTCTCAATCCCCCAACCTTTTGCTTTCGGTGACAATCGGGTGGTATATAGTGAGGGTATTGAGATTGTGGAGATGTAGTCGGCAACTCCATGTGGTATTGAAGTGGGAGTGTTCCATGGCGTATAAGTACCTCATGTTACGTTCAACCTTCTCTCAGTATCCTCCTTCACCAACACTCGAGTGTGAGTCGTCTTTGATGACGACTATGGCTACATTCTTTACAGGGAAACGGGAGAGGAGCAGGCCAGGTCGTTGAAGGAAGGTGACACTGCCTGTTGATCCCACATTAGTAGAATCTTGACGCAGTGGTACAGGCCAAAAATGGCAAAAGTTGGCATGCTTGCTATGGGCTACATGCGCATGCGTGCCTTGCAGCAGCTTTAAATGAAATAGATGGTGCGTAACTCACCCATCCTCTCCAACTTTGAGTAGCAGTTGTGAATCGGCACTTTGGAGGGGAAGCAGTTTTTCAAAGCGTTCTTTGGAATAAGGGAGCGTGCGAAGGAGAAGTCGAAGCTGGTCTACATAGACTTGTGTGACCCGATGCAGACTCAGAGCTTTAGAGGCTCTAGGTACTTCCTAATGTTTATTGATGATTTCAGCCATTATACTGTTTTGTACTTCCTTGCTTCCAAGGACTAGTGTTTTGACAGGTTCAAGGAGTTCAAGGCAATGGCGGAGAACCAGACCGGCAAGAAGATCAAGACACTGCGCAATGATCGTGGCGGAGAATACCTAAGCAAGGACTTCCAGGACTACCTTGCAACAGCTGACATCAAGGCACAGCATATTGCGCCATACTCACTATAGACAAATGGTGTAGCAGAATGCGCCAACCGCACCATCGTTGAGTCGGTGTGCTCCATGCAGCACACGACTCGACTGACCTACAACTTCTAAGTAAAATCTGTGAGTACTGCATTCTATGTCAAGAACCATAGTCAAATCAAGGCATTGATGCATATGGCACCGTATGAGGTATGATTTAGTAGAAAGCCAGGCGTTCATCATCTTCGCGCATTTGGCAACTTGGCACACATCCACATGCCAAAAGAGGAGTGCCAGAAATGGGATGTGATGAGTGCATAGATGCTGATGATTGGCTTTGATGTGGAAATTAAGGCCTATCGCCTCTACGAGACGGATAGAGGCCACGTCATCATCTCTAGGGATGTCGTTTTCAATGAAAGGAATGTCAATAGTACTAATATATGTGCGAAGAGACAATAAAACCAGCAGCTGACAAAGCAGTGGGACGAGACACTCTCCCTGACCCCATCTCTCCTAACCCTTCCTTTATTATGACAGCAGGAGAACCACTCTACTCTCCCATGTATGGTATAGTAAATATAGTAGCCTCATCGGCAGAAGAAGAGGAAGGAGATAGAGCACAATCAGCAACAGTAGTTGTGCCAGTAGCACCACGCCAGCTGCCTACTAACGCTCTAGCTCTAGGTCGTAGGTACTCTCTCAGGGTGCGCTATAAGCCTAGTGAGTGCGGCCATTTCTGGATGCTGTAAAAACTAGAATAGATGAACGTTGCACTTGCAACATATTCAGATGAGCCAACATCATTCAAGAGGACATGACTGCACCAGATGCAGCAGATTGAGTGTAAACTTTGTGGTAGGAGATACAGTCGGAGCTCGACAACGGCATGTAAAAGGCGACCTAGCATCCACCTGGACGCAAGGTGATCAAGTGCAAGTGGTTATTCAAAAAGAAGCAGGGAGCAGATGGTAACATGGAAAAGTACAAGGTGAGGCTGGTCGCCAAGAGCTACTTGCAGCAAGGAACATTGACTACAGAGAAACGTTTACCCTTGTTGCGAAGTTTGCCTCTATGTGCACACTTCTCTCGTATGTAGCAGTTCAGGATTTTGAGATTCACCACATGGATGTCAAGGCGGGATTCTTGAATGGTGACTTGGAGGAGATCTACATGGAGCAGCCATGGGTTTCGTCATGGATGGCCAAGAGCACCTGGTTTACAAGTTGTACAAGTCACTATACGGCCTCAACCAAGCGTCACGTGCTTGAAACCAGAAGTTGGATGTGGCATTATAGTACATGAGATTTGAGCGCGACGAGTGTGATTACAGTGTGTATTGCTGGTAGCATGAGCATGATATCCTCATCATCAGCATCTATGAAGATGACATGCTCCTTCTTTCAAAGGGCATGTCTGTATAAAGGAGTTTAAGGAGGCCATGAAGGAGCGCTTCTAGATGTCTGATCACAGGAAGGCAACATACTTCCTCGGCATCCAAATGACGCGTGACAACAAATCACGCTCTCTCCCTACAACAGAGTCGCTACATCAAGGACGTCTTACTGCGGTTCGGCATGGCAGAGGCCAAATCCAACCGAACGCTATTGGAGACACGGTAATATTTCCTGAGATTCACTAGAGAAGCACATGTAGTTGAGCAGCAGAAGTACCAGAGGGCCGTCGGCAGTCATATCTACCTGCTGATGATAATCAGGCCGGACCCCACATAGGCTGTGAACGCTGTGAGTCAATACATGACTAATCCCAGACCTGAGCACCAGATCATAGTGAAGCGGATCTTCCGCTACCTTGCCAGAACCATCAACATCAGCATCACCTACAACAGCAACAACAACAGTATCATTGGCTACATAGATGCAGATTAATCTTCAAAACCTTAAGACCGCAAGTCCATCTCTGGACATGTGTTCCTCATGAATGGTGGGATCATCAGCTAGTATAGTAAGCGGCAAGTGGTCATGGCGACCTCAAGCATGGAACTGAATACGTCTCTCTCAACTTTGGAACCAAGGAAGCAGTTTAGCTTCAACATCTCATGGCGGAGATAAGTGGGAATACTATAGTTCAGTTCCCATGTGTGTCGAAAACCAGGGCGCAATCGCACTAGTCAAGAATCCTGAGTACCATGCTCGCACCAAACACATCGACATCGCCTTTCACTTCATCACTCACATGGTACAAGAGGATACTATGAAGGTGGACTTTACTCCAACTAGGAAGAAGGTGGCTGATTTCTACACCAAGCCAATGACTCGTGAGAAGCAGCAGTTTTGCATGAAGCCATGTGGACTCAGTCCACTTTGACTTTGGCAAAATGGGGTATTCTTAGACATAGGATCATCCAGCTCAGTTTTAGGTCTATATGAGAAAGTTCCAAGAAACTACCAGATTCCTACTCTGGTTATCAATCCAACTTCATCATTGGAAAGTTCACGTAGCAATTTGTCTACAGTCGAAGTTTCATGCCGATCCAATAATCGGATTGGGAGATATGAATTTTCGAAGTTTTCAAGGTCAGACCGCTGATGTTTGGATGACCATGGGTGACGGCTCCATGCCTTAGCCTAACGAAAGAAAAAAACAAGTGGTCTAGGCTCAAGACCTGATGGGAGAAATATCCAAAAAGGTGCTTGGTCTTAGGATTGCCCTGTTATAGTGTATTGACTAGGATAAAGATACCTCTCCTAACGTTTTAGGTGAAGTGAGTGTCATCCGCACTTGGCCACGGTCTAGAGTAAACGGCGCCGACAGGCAAACCGCCGACCGCCCTTGGTATTTCAACCAAGGTAGAGATCACCCACGGAGTGGTGTTTCTACACTAAAAGGTTCACTTAGCTTGTCCCAACCGTGGCCGGAGAGTGTTCCAAACTCTCACCAAACTGGCAAAGCTACACACCAAAGTGTGCACTTACACTTGTTCTTTATCCTCTTTCTTGGTGGCCAACAAGGGATTAGTTTTCTCCCAAGTCTCAAGAGTAAGAGATGATGATTATCACATGCAAATGACAGGCCTTATATAGTCTCTGGTCAGTGCTCCCAGTGGCTCCTTGGAGGGGCCTCCCTCCAAGGCCACCCTAGACAGTGTCATCAGCTTTGATGACATGGCACCCTTTGTGACCGCCAAGTGGCGCTTGATCCACCTTGGACCTTAGAAGCTTCTAGGAAGCTTCCTTGGCCCTTTTTAGTCACAAAGAAAATTTGGTCCTGGCGGGATCTGACCCCGGACCTCTCGCTTGCGAGACGGTGCCTTTACCCACTAGGCTGTAGGAAGTTGTCCTAAGGAGCATGCACCAGGTAGACTACCAAGAGTAGACCAAGGGGACTTACTCCACAAGGGTGAGCAGTGCATGCCTTGTCTCTCTCAGCCTCTCTTGCATGTCGCTGGGGGACTTGCGCTACAAGCGCAGTGCATACCCAGTCTAAATCTTCCGCTGATTGGACCAGGGGCATACACAGAACATAACAAACTCTCCCTTGCACCTGCGTCCATCTGCGGCTAGATTCCTGCTGCGGCCATGGGCCCAGCGATGTCGGCCACCCGTGAAGTAGCCCGCCCATTCAGTCCTCGTCTGCTGCGCTCACCATCCCGATGCCTCGTGCCTCTGCCATGTGCGGGTCACTATCCAGCGGCTTCGTCAGGAAGTCCGCGAGCATCTGCTTGGTCGAGATGTACTACAGATCCACCACTCCCTTGGCGACGAGGTCGCGCGTGTAGTGATAGCGGATGTCGATGTGCTTGGTCCGCCTGGAGAGGGTGTCCTTGAACGCGATGTCCATCGCGCTCTGGTTGTCGACGTGGATGACTGTGGCCTCCTTCTGTGGTGCGTGCATCTTAGCGAGCAAGCTGCGTAGCCACTGCGTCTCCTTGCACACCTCAGACAGCGCCACGTACTCAGCTTCTGCAGTTGAGATGGAGACACAGTCCTGCTTGCGGCTGGCCCACGACACAGTGCCGCCGTTCACAAGGCACACAAAGCCCGAAGTGGACTTCCTATCATCCACGTTGCCTCCAAAATCTGCGTCGGTGTAGCACTTGAGGCGCAAAGGGTCTGTTCCTTGAACGCCGCCGTACAACAGCCCCATGTGCCGTGTCTTGTTGAGATAGCGTAAAATGCGCTTCACGGCCTGCCAGTGGTGTGGCCCAGGGTTGGCCACGTACCGACTGACTAGCCCCACAGCAAAGGAGATGTCCGGCCGCGTCCCAACCATGGCATACATGATGCTACCCACCGCAGACTGGTATGGCACATCCTGCATTTCGCGGCGCTCGGCTTCCGTGCTGGGGGAGTGGGCGCAGGTGAGATTGCACTTCGTGGGGAGAGGAGTGCCGAGGGATTTGGCGTCTTCCATGCCATAGCGCCGAAGCACCTCTGAGATGTACTTCGTCTGGTTGAGCTCGATGGTGCCTGCAGCTCGGTTGCGATGTATGGCGATGCCCAAGTAGTACTCGAGCTCGTCCATGTCCTTCATCTGAAACCGCCCATGCAGCTTCTCCTTTAGGGCCTCGAGGACCTTAATGGAGGTGGAGGTCAGAATCAGGTCATCCACGTACAGCGCTACCAGCAACAGCCCCTGGTCATCCGCACGCACATACACACTAGGGTCGTTGTGGCAGTGCGAGAAGCCAAGGCCAGCCATGAAGCTGTCCATCTGCTTGTACCAGATCCTTGGGGCCTGTTTCAGCCCGTAGAGCACCTTGATGAGGCGACACACCTGCCCGGGTTTTGCCTTGACACCCTCGGGCACCTCCATTAGTATCTCCTTGTCAAGCTTCCCGTAGAGGAAGGCGGTCTTGACGTCCATCTGGTGGATTTCCATGTTGCGCACCGCAGCCACAGCCAGCAAGGTGCGAATGGAGGGGAAGGACGCGACAGGAGAGTAGGTCTCGTCGTACTCAGACCCTGCTCTCTGCAAGAACCCCTTCGCGACGATCCTTGCCTTGTACTTGTCGATGCTGTTGTCTTGCTTGCGTTTGACGCGTAAGACCCACTTCACGCCCACCACGTGTGCGTTTGGTGGTCTGTCCACCAGCACCCACGTTCCGTTCTCCTCGATGGAGGCGAGCTCGCTCTCCATCGCCTCCTTCCACTTAGCGCCATCCGGCCGCGAGAGAGCCTCGGCGATGGTAGCCGGCTCTCCCTGCACAAGGAACGACCAGCTGAGGCCTGTCCACTCGGCCTTCCCTCCGTCATAGTGCTTCGCAGGCTTTGCTTTGCGCTCACTGTGCCGCAGTGGTGCTGGTGCTGGCTGCTCGTGCTGCTGCTGCTGTTGTGCTTCTCCAGGAGGGGTCGTTGGAAGGGAAGAGCCACTGGCCTCCGAGGAGGCCTCGGATGTCTCCGACGCTGTGTCGGATGTCAACTCCGCTTCAGCCTGAGCGGACGCTCTCCCTGAATTGGCAGCCTCGCTGGCTATGGCCACTGGCGTCCCACGCCAGTTAGGCGGGGGTGTGTCACCTGCCTCCAGCAGCACGATCCACTCTCCCTGTTTTGGAGAGTTCTCTGGGCCCAGCAGTTCTCCCTTGTCGTGTGACGCTTCCTGAAAGGTCACATCTCTAGAGGTGATGACTCTCCCTGCTGCCTGGTCCCACAGCCTATACGCCTTGTGCGCGGCCTCGTAGCCGATCATCACGCACTTGCGCGGACGTGCATCCAACTTCCCCGCTCCTTGCCCGTCCTGGATTTTGGCCCAAGCCGTGCAGCCGAAAGCCTTTAGGTGAGAGGCATCCGGCTTTTTTCCCGACCACGCCTCCTGTGGCATCATGCATTCTGCACTTTGCTCCTTTTCTGTCCCCTTGCTGCGTAGTGCTGCAGCAGGCATGAGGTTGATGAGGTAGCATGCAGTGCGCGCTGCTTCCGCCCAGAAGCGAGGAGGGAGCTTTGAGTCGAACAGCATGGTTCGCGTCATGGCCAGAATGGTCTGGTTCATGCGCTCGGCCACGCCGTTGCTCTGCGGTGTGTAGGGGGTAGTAGGTTGGTGGACAATGCCGTGTGCCCGAAGCCACGGCTTGCACCCCTCGTACTCTCCGCCGTTGTCGCTCCGCAGGGCCTTGACCTTCCGCCCGGTTTGTCGCTCCACCATGGCGACAAACTCTTGCAGGCGCTCCAGCACCTCTCCCTT
>SZWC01000110.1:447225-493268 GCA_023375785.1 Penium margaritaceum | reverse complement strand
AAGCGTTTCCGCTTTGTCTTCCCTTGCAGACAAGCCTCACACCCAGCGTTGCATCCACCCTTCAGCTCACACCCCTCCAGCCCGCGTACAAGCTTCTGCTCCTGCATGACCTGCAGGGTGCTGTCGGCCACGTGCCCAAGGCGTCTGTGCCACAGCTTCGCAGTTGCTGCTCCCGCGTCTTTAGCCGCCACAGCAGGCGGCATGGATGGTGTCTTGGCGTTCGGCGATGGTGCAGCTTCCGCTACTGCCTCTGCCGCCCCAGCGTGCCCTTCCGTGCTCTTCGTCTGCAGAACGTAGAGCCCATCCATTCGTGGCACCTTGGCGACAAGGTCTGACACAGCCTAGGTAATCGTCACGTCCTCGTTCTTGAGGATGACGGCTTCCTTCTGTGTGAACACCACCGTCATCGCGTGATCCGTAATCCGCGAGACGGAGAGGAGGTTCGCGGTGAAAGTTGGCATGTTGACAACGTTCTGCACCCGTAACTCCTTGTCGGCTCCGTTGAGCCGCGTGTGCACGACCTTCTCTCCCTCACCAGCCGCATACTCGATGCCGCCGTTGGTGCACCGGAACTTGGCCGTGGATGGTGTGAGGGACGAGAAGCCACATGCCTCGCGAGAGGTGTGGTAGTCCGTGCCACTGTCGAGCCCGAAGGCTCCCGGCCGTAGCAGCGTAGAGCCCTTGGGAGGGGCCTTGCTCTCGGCCATCATGCTCGTGGACGTCGAGTCCACCTTCTTACTCACGTTGCTGTTCCCACCACCGCCTCCTTCCTTCTTTGGTGCGCGACACTCCCGCGCCCAATGCCCCGCCTTGCCACAGTTGTGGCACTTGCCCTTCTTCTTGCCGCTCTTCCCGCTGCCACTACTTCTGCTGTTGCCATGAGAGGAGGTACCTCCCGAGCCACTCGCGTACGCGGCGTTATTGATGACGCCGTTGTTGCGCCGCATGGCCTCGTTCCGGACAAACTCGGAGACACGAGGGTACGTGAACTCCGACTCCTCCCAACCACCCAAGGTGGTGATCATGGGGCCCCAGCTTGGCGGTAAGGCCATGAGGAGAATCATGGCCTGCATCTGTTGGTCGAGCTGCCAGGACATGGCGCGGGCTTCTTGAAGAAGTCCTTCGAACTGCTGAAGGAAGTCCGAGATGGATTCCCCTTCGCCCACCCGCAGCCCGATGAGGCGCTGCAGGATAAAGAGTTGATTGGCGAGGGAAGTTGACTGGTACACGTTCGTCAGCTTGGTGTAAGCCTCAGCTGCCGTCGTGCACCCCTCGATGTGGGAGATTAGGGAGGGGCTTATGGAAGTGACGAGGAGTGCAAGAGCAATGTCATTTCGCTCTTGCCACTCTGCATATTCTGCGCTTGCCTCGTCCTCCGGTGCTTCCTTCGTCCCTTTCAGCATGTTAAGGTACCCGCGTACGCGCATCACCACCTCAAACTGCCATTTCCACGTGCCGAAGGCTTTGCCATCGAAGCGTGCGATGGCGTTGGCCGCACCCAACTCGGCGGGCCGTGAGGTGACTGAAACGATCTCTTGATCCCCCGGCATGATTGCGGTGTGGTCAAGGATGCTCACTCAGTCTCTGTTGTTCTGCTTCGTTGAGGCCGATGTAGGCTGATGAGGCTGATGACTGCTACAGATTTTCAAGGTACATTCTGTTGCATACCCCTCCAGCCGATGGTCTCCTTGGTCCAAAGTGGACCGACGATGAAGCAGATGGAGCAGTGGTGTCTTGTCTGCTGCGGAGGTACCTGCTACGTGAACTGAGCGGTAGTACAAAGAACCAAGTTTCCCGATCAGTGTGGGCCCATAACCCTTTGTCACTCCGCACTTGGCCACGGTCTAGAGTAAACGGCGCCGACAGGCAAACCGCCGACCGCCCTTGGTATTTCAACCAAGGTAGAGATCACCCACGGAGTGGTGTTTCCACGCTGAAAGGTTCACTTAGCTTGTCCCAACCGTGGCCGGAGAGTGTTCCAAAATCTCACCCAACTGGCAAAGCTAGACACCAAAGTGTGCACTTAGACTTGTTCTTTATCCTCTTTCTTGGTGGCCAACAAGGGATTAGTTTTCTCCCAAGTCTCAAGAGTAAGAGATGATGATTATCACATGCAAATGACAGGCCTTATATAGTCTCTGGTCAGTGCTCCCAGTGGCTCCTTGGAGGGGCCTCCCTCCAAGGCCACCCTAGACAGTGTCATCAGCTTTGATGATACTGTCCCGCACCCTCTGTGACCGCCAAGTGGCGCTTGATCCACCTTGGACCTTAGAAGCTTCTAGGAAGCTTCCTTGGCCCTTTTTAGTCACAAAGAAAATTTGGTCCTGGCGGGATTTGACCCCGGACCTCTCGCTTGCGAGACGGTGCCTTTACCCACTAGGCTGTAGGAAGTTGTCCTAAGGAGCATGCACCAGGCAGACTACCAAGAGTAGACCAAGGGGACTTACTCCACAAGGGTGAGCAGTGCATACCTTGTCTCTCTCAGCCTCTCTTGCATGTCGCTGGAGGACTTGCGCTACAAGCGCAGTGCATACCCAGTCTAAATCTTCCGCTGATTGGACCAGGGGCATACACAGAACATAACAGTGAGATCCTTGTGTACTAGCCATTGTTGGGAAAGGAGCGATCCGGCTCAGTTTCAGGTCCACAGGAGCACGTTCCAGGAAACAACCAGATGCCTGCTCCGATCGTCAATCAGACTTCACCATTGGAAAGATCAGGTGGCAATTTATCTACGGTCCAAGTTTCAGGCAGATCCAACAGTCGGATTGGGAGATATGAATTTTCAAAGTTTCCAGGGTCATGGACCGATGATGTTTCGGTGGCCATGGATGATGGCTCCATGCCTTAGCCTGAGAAAAGAAAAAGGCAAGAGGTCAAGATCACGACCTGATGAGAGAAATATCCAAAAAGGTCATTGGTCTTAGGATTGCCTTGTCATAGTATGCTGACAAGGATAAATGTACCTCTCCTTACTTTTTAGGTGAGGTGAGATCCTTGTGTACTAGCCATGGACACATGGTGATTCTCCATGGGTTTATGGGTGATGTGACCACTAGGAGTGTGCCATGAGAGCATTCTCTACCTCTCTACGTTGTGTGTGACTAGTCAGCCTAATTGTTAGGCTGATTTCCTCTCTTGTGTGAGGTTGTGGACTCTAGTGTGTGAGCCTTAGCCTCAATGGCTAGGTGGTGTAGCTTGTGAGGGAGCTGACTTGTCCAAGCTCTAGATCTATATACACTCCATGATTTTGAGTGATTTAACAACTAATATTCAGCACAACTGATGTCCTTTCAGTCCCATATGCTCGCTACCCCAAGGCTCCCTCTCTCTTATGTGACTACAGTGTCTATCGCTCACCACATGCTCGAGCCATAAACACTATAGTCACACTCGCTATGCTCGAACTCCATGCATTGCAGCGCCACATCCAACTTCTGGTTCCAAGCACGCAACGCTTGCTTGAGGCCGTATAACGACTTATACAACTTACTAACCAGGTGCTCTTGGACATCCATGACGAACCCCTTTGGCTACTCCATGTAGATTTCCTCCTCCAAGTCACCGTTCAAGAATACCATCTTGACATCCATGTGGTGAATCTCAACGTCCTCAACTGTTTTATAAGAGTGGAGCGTGCGCACAGCGGTAAGCTATGCAACAGGTGCATAACTTTATGTGTAGTCAATGCCCTCCTGCTACGAGTAGCCATTGGGAACAACCCTCGCATTATATTTTTCTAGGTTGCCATCTGCTCCCCGATTCTTCTTGAACACCCATTGATACTTGATCACCTTGCATCTAGGTGGACGCTTAGTCAGCTCCCACATTCCTTTGTCTGGCTGTAACTGTATCTCCTGTTGCACACCTTGTACCCAATCTGCTGCATCTGGTATAGCCATGGCCTCCTTGTATGACATTGGCTCATCTGAATCTCTTATAACTACAACATTCATCTGTTCTAGTTTCTGCAGCATCCACAAATGGCCACGCTTACCAGGCTTATAGCGTGCCCTAAGAGGGTACCTGCGACATGGTGTTGGAGCGTTAGCGGGCGGCTAGAGTGGTGCTGCTGGCACAACTACTGTTGCTCGTGGTGCTCGATCTCCTTCCTTTGCCTCTGTTGATGAGGTCATTGTATCTTCTGCATCAGACATGGAAGAGTAGAGTGGTCCTCACATTGTCGAAGTAGAGGAAGAGTGAGAGGAGACAGGATCAAGGAAAATATCTTTTTGCACTGTTTCATCAGCTGCTGGTTTTGTTGTCTCTTTGCAGATGATGTTGGTGATAATGATGTTGCTTTGGTTGAAAACGACATCCGTGGAGATGATGACGTGGCTTGTGTTCCTCTCGTGGAGGTGATAGGCCTTACTTATCATATCACAGCCAATCACCAGCATCTGTGCGCTCTTTGCGTCCCACTTCTGCTACTTCTCCTTCGGCACGTGCATGTGTGCCAAGCTGCCAAACGCGCAAAGATGACCCACGCTTGGTTTCTTGCCTAACCACGCCTCGTACGACATCATCTGCTCCATCGCCTTAGTTGGACTACGGTTCTTGATATAGACTACAGTACTCATGGGCCGGCCTAGAAGTCGTAGGTCAGCGGAGCCGCGTGTCGCATGGAGCGCGTCGACTCAACCATGGTCCAGTTGGTACATTCTGCTACGCCGCTCGCTGCGGCGAGTAAGGCGTGGTTCAATGCGCCTTGATGCCTGCCGCTATGAGGTAGTCGTAGAACTCTTTACTTAGGTACTCTCCGCCACGGTCGCTACGCAACGCCTTGATCTTCTTGCCAGTCTGGTTTTCCACCATTACCTTGAACTCCTTGAACCTGTCAAACCACTGGTCCTTGGAGGAAAGGAAGTTCACAGTAGTGTAACGGATGAATCATCAATGAAGGTGAGAAAATACATAGAGCCTCCAAAGCTCTAGGTTCGCATCGGGCCACACAAGTCTCTGTGGACCAGCTCCAGTATCTCCTTCGCACGCTCCCCTACTCCCGAGAATACCTCGCTATGCTGCTTCCTCACAAAACAGCCGATGCATAACTGTTGCTCAAAGTTAGAGATGGTGGACAAGTCACGCACCATTTGTTTTGTTTGAAGTTGCTGCAAGGCGCGCATGCCGATGAGGCCATAGCACGTATGCCAGATTTTGCCATCTATCGCCTGCACCACTGCTACAAGACTCTCCTCGCGTAGGATCTTGGTCCTCCCCAATATGCGGTACATATCGCCTTCCTTCATCGACATGACCAACCCCTCTCCAGTATCCTTGTTAAGGATGTAGTCATAGTCATCGTCAAAGACGATGCGTAGTCCTGTATTGGTGATAGAGGAGACTGAGAGGAGGTTGAATGCAGCATCAGGTACGTACAACACGTCATGGAACACTCCCACTTCAATGCCACGCGGGATCTCCAACCACATCTCCACAAGCCCAATCTCCTCAGCATACACCACCCGATCATCACCCATAGCGATAGGACGGGGACGGATAGACAATAGTTGTGTAAACCATTCCGTATGATGAATCAGGCTCTTGGTACTTTCTGA
Organism: Penium margaritaceum; assembly: GCA_023375785.1. Classification (NCBI taxonomy): domain Eukaryota; kingdom Viridiplantae; phylum Streptophyta; class Zygnematophyceae; order Desmidiales; family Peniaceae; genus Penium; species Penium margaritaceum. The sequence goes on along the minus strand of SZWC01000110.1, from coordinate 487,710 downwards.
GTCCTTGTACCATGCGAGATCCGCCTTCTCCACCTGCGACCTGTCAGACTTTGCCATGAAGAGACGGTCGCGTACCTCCTTGGCCACATTCATGTTGCCAAAGTGGCGCACACCAGCCTGGTTTTTCTGCTGCTGCTGCTGACGCTGCTGTGATTACTGCTGCTGCTGCTGTGGAGACTACTGCTTTTGCTACTACTTTTGCTGCTGCTGCTGTTCCTTCTGGTCCCTCTTGAGCTTGAAACACTCCTTTTTCTAGTGTCCCTCTTTCTGGCAATAGTGGTATTTGCATTTCTTTTTGCCTCTCTGCTGCCCATACTATTGTTGCTACCGCTGGTTGCGTGAGCTCGTGGCTACAAAAGCTGTTTCACTGTTGTCGTTGCCATTGTACTTTACTGTATTGCGACGTAATTCCACCTGCACCAGGTGTGTGTAGATGAAGTCGAGGTCGAGAGTGGGCTGTTACTCCAGCATCTCTCGTACTGTGTAGTAGGTGGTTGGAAGTCCCCTCAGCAAGAGGAGGATGAAGCGCATCTCTTCCACAGGATTGCCAGCCGCTCTCAGCTGCTTCACTAGCTCCTTTGCCTTGTCCAGGTACGCCTCCATCCCTTCACCATGCTGCATTTTCAGCGCCATCATCTTCTTCTCCAAAAGCATGAGGAATGCAAGATCCTTGCTCTCGTACTTCTTGCACAACATGTCCCATCCCTCCTTTGCAGTAGCCTTGTCACTCAGGTACTGAAGATGCGGGTTGGAGATAGTGTTGTCAAGCAATACAGTGTAGGCCTGTCTGTCCTTCTTCTTCCAGTCCTCATACACCGCTGCTGCAGTTGTAGATGAACTTGCATCTACTACACCTTTCTGCGGCGTCTTCCCTGCCACCACTTGCGCTACGGTGATTCCTTTTGCCTGTGGAGGCGGAGCACGCTCGTTGCCGCTCACCACCTCCCACAAGCCCCTCTCATCCAAAAGGAGGCAGGTACGGATCTTCCAAAATGTGAAGTTGGAGCATCCTTCCAGCCTCTCCAAGGGCTGGGCTGCTGTGACCACGCCTGCTGCTACCATTTTGATCTTTGGTGATGCTCAACGTTACCCTTGTGTGGCGGCGCTACCCCTGCTTCTGCTACTGCTTTTGCCAGAAATCTGTCTAAAAGAAATGGGACTGTAGATACCAACAGACTAGGAATTTGAAAAAACGGAGTCCACCACTGGACACTTCAGCTCAAAAACTTTCAGATCGATTGATAAAACAGGATCATCGATAGGGGATTTTGAAATATATACCCTCTTGAAAACAGGGTATGCTTCTGTCCCTACTCTAATTCAGACCAGCCAGTTTGTAAATGGCGTTTCTCTCAAACAAAATGATACAATGCAAATATTTTTGCACCAATAGAAAGCTTGGGAAAAAGACTACAATTTGCATGTACCACGTTTTAAATTTGACAAAGAAACAAAAGAAGTCTGGTCATCACAAGGCGACCGTCTTACTCATAGACAAGAGTGTAGCCCTAGCCGCCCTCGTTTTTAGCATATCTCTCAATCCGACCGTTCGATCTTTGCGCTCTTGAGCTTTTGGAAATCTTATTTTTTCAACTTGAAGATTCGGTGGTTTAGTGTAAAATTTGGTGAAGGTTTCACCCTAACCCGTCACTCTCAAACTGACGGCCGGTGCTGGTTGAAAGTTGCAGAACTTGTCTCTGATACCAAATATTTGATCTGGAGGAGAGAGGGAGTCTTGGAGCAGCAAGCATGTGGGACTGAAAGGGCATTAGTTGTGCTGGAGAATGGTTGTTGAATCACTCTAAATGATGAAGTACATATAGAGCTAGAGTCCACAATCTCACACAAGAGAGGAAATCAGCCTAGCAATCAGGCTGATCAATGACACACAACCTAGAGGGCTAGAAAATGCTCTCATGGCACACTCCTAGTGGTCACATAACCCATAATCCCATGGAGAATCGCCATGTGTCCATGGCTAGTACTCAAGGATCTCACCTTATCTTAAAAGTAAGGAGAGGTACCTTTTTCCTAGTCAGTACACTCTAACAAGGCAATCCAAGAATCTAGGACTTTTTAAGATATTTCTCCCATCAGGTCTTGATCCTGGACCTCTTGCCCTTTTTCTTTTCTCAGGTTGAGGCATGGAGCCATCGCCCATGGTCACCCAGGTACCGACGGTCAATGACCCCAGAAACTTCAAAAATTCATATCTCCCAATCCGAAACATCTTGTAGTTTCCTGGAACTTGCTCCTGTGGACGTGAAACTGAGCCGGATGGCTCCTTTCCCAACAATTACATGGCTGATTTCCTCTCTTGTGTGAGATTATGGACTCTAGTCTGTGAGCATTAGCCTCCATGGCTAAGTGGTGTGGCTTGTGAGAGGGCTGACTTGCCCAAGCTCTAGCTGTATATGTACTCCATCATTTTGAGTAATTCAACAACCATTCTTCAATACAACTGATGCCCTTTCAGTCCCACATGCTTGCTACTCCAAGGCTCCCTCTCTCCTCCAGATCCAACACTCGCAAGGCATATCGTCTCTATGAGAGAGAAACTAGTCATGTGATCATTTCTAGGGATGTCTTCAACGAAGGTTACGTCATTGGCACAAATATAATTTGTGAAAAGAGAGTAGAACTAGTAGATGACAAGGCAGGTAGAGCATAAATCCATCCTGCCTAGTATCTCTTGATCGAGGGATCAAGAGACTCTGAGTTAGGACCTCTTCCATTGTGATAGTGGGAGAACCAATCCACTCTTCTATGTTTGATACAGCAGATATAACGGCCACATCAGTAAAAGTAAAAAAAGAGATGCAATACTACGAGCAGCAGTAGTTGTACCAGCACCACCACACCAGCCACCCGCTAACGCTGAAGTACCAAGTCATAAGTACCCTCTTTGGATATACTACAAGCTTGGTGAGCACGACGATTTCTGGATGATACAAAAACCAGAACAGATGAACTTTGCAGTTGTAGCAGATTCAGATGAACCAACATCATACAAGGAGGCCATTATTGCACCAGATACAACAGACTGATGTAAGTTATATAATAGGAGATGTAGTCACAACTGGATAACTACACATGGGAGCTGACTGAAGGTCCACCTAGATGCAAGGTTGTTAGGTGCAAGCGAATATTCAAGAAGAAGCAAGAAGCAGATGCCAACCTGGAAAAATACAAGGTCAAGCTGGTCGCCAAGGACTACTTGTAGCAGGTGGGTATTGACTTTACAAAAACAGTTATCGTGTTGCAAAATTTGCCTTTGTGAGAAGGATCCTCTCTTATGGAGCATCTAAGGACTTTGAGATTCACCACATGGATATCAAGACGACATTCTTGAATGGTGACTTGGAGGAGGAGATTCACAAAGAGCATCCATAGGGGTTTATCATGGATGGCCAGAAGTACCTTCTTTGTAGGCTATCGAAGCAAGCATTGCGTGCTTGGAACCGGAAGCTAGAGTCAGTGTTCCAGTACATGACGTTCGAGCACAACAAGTATGACTACGCTACCTATCGCTGGCAACATGGAAATGAGATCCTTGTTATTGTTGTCTATGTGGATGACATACTCTTCCTTTTTAACAGCGTGTCTGCACTTGAAAAGTTCAAAGAGGTTATACAGTACTTCTGGATATCACATCTCAAGGAGACATCATACTTCCATGGCATCCAGATCACACTTGAGTACAAATCACGCTTTCTCTCGCTACAGTAGAATCGCTATGTCAAGGATGCCCTGTAACGGTTCGGTATGGTAAAGGCCAAATCCATCGGCTCATTGCTAGAGACGCAACAGTACCTCGTGAGCTTCACTGGAGAAGCGGATGCAGATGAGTGACAGAAGTATCAAAGCTTCGTCGGCAGTCTTATGTACTTGATGGTGGGAACCAAGCCGGTCCTTGCATAGGGTGAGCGTTGTTAGCCAGTACATGACTAATCCCTGACCTAAGCACCAGAAGGAAGTGAAGCCGATCTTCCGCTACCTTGCCAGAACCATCAACATTGATATCACGTATAACGGCAATAATAACAGCATCATCGGCTTTACAGATACAGATTGGATATCAAACTCTGAGGACCGCAGGTCCATCAGTGGACATGTGTTCCTCATGAATGGTGGGGTCATCAGCTGGTGTTACAAGCAATAGGTGGTCTTGACCATCTCAAGCACGGAAGCTGAGTATATCTCTTTCAGCTTTGAAACCAAGGGAGTAGTTTGGCTTTGGCATCCCATTGCCGAGATGAGTGGTTGTTCAGCAGTTATAGTTCCCATATCTGTCAATAACCAAAGCGTAATCATACTTGCCAAGAACCATGAGCACCATCAGGGACATGGTACAAGAGGGTGCTGTCAAGCTAGAGTTCACTCCAAGCAGCAAGCAAGTTGCTGATTTCTGTACCAAGCCAGTTACCCATGAGAAGATTTAGTTTTACATGAAGGCATGTGGATTCAGCCTACTCTGATTGTGGAAAAGTGGGAGATTGTTGGGAATAGGACCATTTGGCTTACTTCCAGGTCCACAAGAGTAAGTTTCAAGAAACTACTAGACGCATGCTCCAATTATCAATCTGATTTCTTCATTTGAAAGATCAGGTTGAATTGGGAGATATAAATTTTCAAAGTTTCTGAGATCATGGACTGCCGATGTCTAGGTGACTATGGACGACGGCTCCATGCCTTAGCCTAAGAAAACAAAAGGGCAATATGTCCAGGATCAAGACCTAATGCGAGAAATATTCAAAAAGGTCTTTTGTTTGGGGATGACCTTGTCCGAGTCTGCTGACTAGGATAAAGGTATCTGTTTTTCCTTTTTAGGTAAGGTAAGATCCTTGTGTGCTAGCCATGGATACATGGTGATTCTCCATGGGATTGTGGGTTATGTGTCCACTCGATGAGCCATGAGACTATTCTCTTGTTCTCTACATTGTGTGTGACTGGTCAGCATAATTCTAGGCTGATTTTCTCTCTTGTGTGAGATGTTGCAGGTTGCAGGTAGCTTCAAAGAAGTTGGCAGCAGAAAGGCTACTTGAGAGATTTTGGCAGCTATTGGTAATCAGGAAGTCATTGGACAGTACCACGGATGTAGACTTGGACGTAGAGTTTGGTCACGACAGTCATGAGATCAGCAAACCTTGAGAGGCCATTAGGTTGACACTCCTGACGTCAACTCCTGATGAAGCAGAGAGCTGCAGTGTTGTGAAGAGTAAAGAAGTGAGGACAAGATCAAGGAGAGCCAGGTAGTGTTACCTGATGCTCTTATACCATATTAGAGGAATAGAGTGAGTGATTAAAGCAACAATAGAAGCAAGAGAAAGTGGAGCGGTCGTTAGATATGGAAATGTAGAGAAAAAAGGGTAGTATAGAGAGTTAGTCACAGAAGTAGGGAAGAGGAGTCTTTGCCACACGTTCTGAGATGAGGTACAGCTGTAAGATAGACAGGTAGTTTAGAGTGAGAAATGCTAGCCTGAGGTCAGTGTGATTGGTGTTGTAAAGAATGAGATGACAGGAGTTTAGCAAAGGAGTGAGAGTGATGGAGCAAAGAGGTGTAAGACAAAGAGCTAAGAGTGGATGGTAATAGTATAGTGAGCAAAGGCGTAATCAGAGCAAAGACATGGTAGGGAAGTTGTAGAACCAAAGGCAAATACGATAGATAGAAATGTTTTGGGTTAAATGAGGAGGAAATGAATATCCTCTATATATACAATAGAACAAGATAAATATGTATCAGGAATAGCTTCTTCTACGCTAGCCAGATGCACTTGTGGTATATCCTTTGATGAGGGGATCACTCAGTAGCAGGTCCGTTGGTAAGATGAGGACTGCTAATGGCTAGCAGTAATTATGATCGATGTCATTTTTTGCCGGAGCAGAACCTTTTTTTAGAGAATTTGCAAAATTTTGAACGAGGATTATGATGTCTTCTATTGTAGTCCATCTTCATTTATTCTCACTGTTTAGTGACTTATAAAAACTGGTAATATTCTGATTGTACGGTTACAACACCTCACCAAAAAATAGACCTTGTGAAAGATAGAGAAGGATGTAATAAACCCAGGTAATAATATCTAGTGCTATGTAAAGAAGTTCCTCTTATGGTCCATAATTTTCAAAAGTCTGGAGGGAGAGGGTGTCTTTCTTTGGGTGCTTTTACAAAATGTTATTCGTACATTGCTAGACAAGATCACTATACACATGAATTTGTAGAAGTACCACTGACTCGAGGAGGCTATTGTGGATATAACAGCCTCCTAATATGAGCGGCTTCGCATGACAAAACAGCTATGGGTTCCACTACCAACGGCAACAATAGTAGACGGGATATGCACTGCATAGCCATGTCCAAAAGCCTGTTATGAATGTAAACACTTTGCATATTTGCAAGCATATTATCCACAAGCGGAACGCCATCGCAGGGAACCAACGCATCCAGGACATCATCAAAGCTAGTAGCAGTGACAAGATTATGATACAAAAAGGAACCAAGAATGGAATGACAACCGTATAACTAATTGACAGCCTAGTTCCAAGGATTCGTCAAATGTGAACATGGATACAACATCCCAATTTGGACAAGGACTTGTACTATGTACACGTATACCGTATCAAATCTTGAAATAGATAAATGCTACAGGAGCATGGAACATTATTTTTGGTATGATCATGGAAGATCATGAAACCAGATAATAAGTACCAAGAGAAGAATAACATTGACAAATCAATGTTGCACCTGCGGAAGGATTGGTTGGATGGAATTCACAGGAAGCCATGGATATCCAATGTAGACTATAAGAGTACGTCAAAACACAAGATGTAATCCTTCAAGAGACGATTGATGTGTACTCAGCGTGTTCTTGAGATAGCAGTAATAGTCTTTGTATGGGAACAAACAAGGATGCATCCACCATCATCAATCACGGAGACATCTAGGAACCACATATTAAATCCACAATCGGTATTCTGACCTACTCTACTTCCTCCTTTCCCAGACGTCCCTAGCAATACCATGGTGGCCTTTTGCAAGGACTAGTGGCCAATATGTACTTTTTTGAGTACTCGTAGCTAGCCCAAAAATCAGAACTGAGTAAGACATTGCATCAAGCAGTACCCGGACGTAATGACCATCATTGCAAGAAGGCCTCCTCTCCTAACACATTTTTCCCCATCAACAATACCACCTACATCTATGGACCGATCAAATTCTCCCTCCTTGATACTTCCTCACTAAGTGTAAGGAGGTCACTCACAAAAATGGATTTACTAGCATTCTATAGTGGTCAAAAGACTTCTACAACCTCTTCTACCTCTGCTATATCAAAGATGTCCTGATTGCCTCTATCCTTCAACACAACCCTCTTTACAAAGAGGAGAACACTTGTCTACTAAGTTCCACTCCATGCTAGTACTCTTTGTGGAGGAAGGCATTCAAGTTGTACTTCTCAACATAGTTATATCCATCTTCTATCCTCTCATACTAAAATAAAAATACACACACAGCAAAATGTGGAAGGCCTCCTTCACGCATGCTAGTATTTTGTTCCACCACTAGTTTATGAACAACCAAGACTCCAACACTACCGCATTATCCTATCTATCCCAATTCATTTGATTTGCGACTGCTATAAGGATACCTGTTAGGGGCCACATAGAAAAAAATCAAGTACCTTGGAAGGCTTTAGGTGGGACTCATTTTTGCAAGAATTAAGTCGGATTTAGGGAGGGTGTAAAGAATACTTGGTCTACAACTCTACTTCTTTAGAAGGGCCCTTAAAGAATCTGAGAGGTAGTCCAGTACATCTATTGTTCAAGGGATTAAATACTAATATAATGATCATATATGAACTATTGCCAACCACCTAACTATGATTGGAACACTGTCGTTTGGCTAGCAAAGAAGTGGTTACCCTGTTCTTGTCCTATTCCATTGTATTTATGAAGGATGTTCACTCTCAAAAGTTTTCCCAAAAACAGTTACTTCTAATTTATTTCCTCTTGGATCTACAGCTTCACTGCTGTGTCCATGCTCTGTTTGACAATTGCTCATCCCTTCTCATCATCCAATCTTACCCTTCACTCTTGCTCTTATTTGCTCCATAGCTCTCACTCCTTTCCTCGGTTCTTTGTACCCATCAATCCTTTTCTTTCACTTTGGACATTCTCTTACCAAACTCCAAGTCTACCGCAACACTCTACCTTGGTTCCTGCAACATCTCTATTCTTACTTTCTGCCTAGCTTTGAGTACTAGTTCATAACTCCTTGCCACAGTTGTCACCCTCCCGTCCTTCTCTGTGTTGCATTGCTTTTTCTTGGCTCTCAAATCCTTGACGTTACTGACTTCATTCTTCTAAAATCAATAGCATCCTCAATGCGGCGTAGATAGAGTTCCTTGAGTCCATTATGAACACCAAAAGGATCACACCTATTCGTGAAAAGATGGCAATAATCAAGGAATTGAGATAAACCACTTCTGCATGATAAGGAAATGTATTTCTTAGCTTTGTATCTCCCTACCGCCACTTAATTTGAGTTGATGCTAAGCTTTTATGCCCATTGTATTGGCTAATTCACCATATTGCTCAATTTCTCTGGACCATTAGTAATCATAAGAGGAGATTGAGCTGGGTTTGAACGCGTGTTAGAAGAATGGAGGACGCTGGATGAATGGTGGAAGGAAGAAGAAGAAGCAATGGACCTTGAGGTAGCTGTTGGAACTTGAGGAGAGAGGGAGCCTTGGAGCAGCGAGCATGTGGGACTGAAACGGCATCACTTGCGCTGAAGAATGGTTGTTGAATCACTCAAAATGATAGAGTAAATGAAGAGCTAGAGCTTGGGCAAGTTAGCCCACTCACAAGCAACACCACTTAGCCATGGAGGCTAAGGCTCACACACTAGAGTCCAGAATCTCATACAAGGGAGGAAATCAGCCTAACAATCAGGCTGACCAGTTACACACGACTTAGAGAGCTTGAGAATGCTCTCATGGCATACTCCTAGTGGTCGCATAACCCACAATCCCATGGAGAATCGCCATGTGTCCATTGCTAGCACACAAGGATCTCACCTCACCTAAAAATTAAGGAGAGATACCTTTATCCTAGTCAGGACACTCTGACAAGGCAATCTTAAGACCAAAGACCTTTTTGGATATTTCTCCCATCAGGTCTTGACCTTGGACCTCTTGCCTTTTTTTTTCTTAGGCCAAGGCATGGAGCCATCGCCCATGGCCAACTAGACATTGGCGGTCTATGACCCCTGAAAACTTTGAAAACTTGTAACTATTTCCAACGGTCCGATTGGGAGATATGAACGGGGTCATGGACCGCCAATGTCTGGGTGGCCATGGGCGATGGCTCCATGCCTTAGCCTGAGAAAAGAAAAAGGCAAGAGGTCCAGGGTCAAGACCTGATGGGAGAAATATCCAAAAGGGTCCTTGGTCTTAGGATTACCTTATCAGAATGTGCTGACTAGGATAAAGGTACCTGTCTTTACTTTTTTGGTGAGGTGAGATCCTTGTGTGCAAGCCATGGATACATGGCGATTCTCCATGGGTTTGTGGGTGATGTGACCACTAGGAGTTTTCCATGAGAGCATTCTCTAGCTCTCTAGGTCGTGTGTGACTGGTCAGCCTGATTGATAGGCTGATTTCCTCCCTTGTGTGAGATTGTGGACTCTACTGTGTGAACCTTAGCCTCCATGACTAAGTGATGTGGCTTGTGAGAGGGCTGACTTGCCCAAGCTCTAGCTGTATATGTACTCCATTATTTTGAGTGATTCAATAACCATTCTTCAGCACAAGTGATGCCCTTTCAGTCCCACATGCTCGCTGCTCCAAGACTCCCTCTCTCCTCAAGTTCCAACATTTGGTATCAGAGCCAGATTCTGCCAGATTCAGCCAGCACAGGCCGTCACTTTGAGTGTGACGGGTTTGGGTCAAACCTTGACCAAATTTGATGATCAACCACTGGATCTTCAAGTTTGTGAGACAAGATTTCCAACGAGTCCAAGATTGCGACGATCGAACAGTCGGATTGAGAGTTCTGCTCAAAATGAGGTCGGCCAGGGCTACACTCTTCTCTATGAGTAAGAGTCTCGCCTTGTGATGACCATAACTCTCTCGTTTCTTTGTCAAATGTAAAACGTGGCACATGTGAATTGTAGTATTTTTCCTAAGGTTTCCATTGGTGCAAACATATTTGCATTCCATAGATTCGTTTGGGAGAAATGCTGTTTACAAGCTGGCTGGTCTGAGTTGGAGTAGGAGCAGAAGCATACCCTGTTTTCAAGAGGACATATCTTTCAAAATCCCCTGTTGATGACCCTGTTTTATGGGTCGATCTGAAAGGTTTTGAGCTGAATTGTCTAGTGGTGGGCTCCATTTTCCCATGATCCTAGTCTGCTGGCATCTACAGTCCATTTTCTGTCAGAAAGATTTCTGGCAGAAGCAGCAGCAGAAGCAAGGCTAGCGCCGCCATCCAAGGGTAGCGCTGAGCATCACCAAGGCTGAAAATGGCAGCAGCTGGCGTTGTGACAGCAGCCCAGCCTTTGGAAAGGCTGGAGGGACATGCCAACTTCACGTTTTGGAAGATCCGTATCCGCCTCCTTTTGGAGGAGAGGGGCTTGTGGGAGGTGGTGAGCGGCGACGAGCCGGCTCCAGTTCCACAGGCAAAAGGCATCGCCTCAGTGCTGGTGGTGGCAGGGAAGACGCCGCAAAAGGGTGCAGCTGATGCGGGTTCTTCTGCAGCTATACCAGCGGTGTATGAGGAGTGGAAGAAGAAGGACAGGCAGGCCTATAGGTTGCTTGTCAACGCCATCTCCAACCCGCATCTTCAGTATGTGAGTGACAAGGCTACTGCAAAGGAGGGTTGGGACACGTTGTGCAAGAAGTATGAGAGCAAGGATCCTGCATTCCTCACGCTTTTGGAGGAAAAGATGATGGCGCTGAAAAAACAGGGTGGTGAAGGGATGGAGTCGTACCTGGATAGGGTAAAGGAGTTGGCGAAGCAGCTGAGAGTGGCCGGCAATCCTGTGGAAGAGACGCGCTTCATCCTCCTCTTGCTGAGGGGACTCCCAACCAGCTACGACACGGTGCGAGAGACACTGGAGTGCCAACCAACTTTCGACCTTGACTTCATCTGCACACACTTGGTGTAGGTGGAATTGCGTCGCAATGCAGCAAACCGCAATCGCGGCGGCAGTGGTGAAGCAGCTTTTGTGGCCACGAGCTCACGCAACCAGCAGCAGCAGCAGTAGTCTGAGCAGCAGAGAGGCAAAAAGAAAGGCAAATGCCACTAGTGCCAGAAAGAGGGACACTACAAAAAGGAGTATTTCAAGCTCAAGAGGGACCAGAAGGAGTAGCAGCAGCAGCAGTCATCGCAGCAACAGCAGCAAAAGCAGCAACAGCAGCAGCAGCAGTCACAACAGCGTCAGCAGCAGCAGCAACTACATCAAAACCAGGCTGGTGTGTGCCACTTTGGCTACATGAATGTAGCCAAGGAGGTGCGTGACCGTCTCTTCTTGGCGAAGTCTGATATGTCGTAGGTGGAGAAGGCAGATCTCGCATGGTACAAGAACTCAGGGTGTACCAAGAGCCTCACACATCACAAGGAGTGGTTTACGCAGCTGCTGTCCATCCCTCCCCGTCTTATCACTATAGGTGATGATCGGGTGGTGTATGTTGAGGGGATTGGGATTGTGGAGATGTGGTTGGAGACCCCAGGTGGCATTGAAGTGGGAGTGTTCCATGGCGTGCTGTATGTACCTGATGCTCCATTCAACCTCCTCTCAGTCTCCTCTCTTACAAACACAGGACTGCGCGTTGTCTTTGGTGATGACTATGGCTACATCATCAACAAGGATACAGGAGAGGAGTTGGCCAGGTGGATGAAGGAGGGTAACATGTACCGCCTACTAAGGGCAACCAAGATCCTGCGTGAGCCGAGTCTTGCAAGAGTGGTGTAGGAGATAGATGGCGAGATCTGGCATGTGCGCTACCGCCACATTGGCATGCGCACCTTGCAGCAGCTTCAAACAAAGTAGATGGTGCGTGACCTGTCTACCATCTCTAACTTTGAGTGGCAGTTGTGCATCGGCTGTTTGGAGGGGAAGCAGTACTGGGAGGCATTTTTTGGAGTAGGAGAACGTGCGAAAGAGGTGTTGGAGCTGGTCCATACAGACTTGTGCGGACCGATGCAGACCTAAAGCTTTGGAGGCTCTAGGTATTTCTTGACCTTCATTGATGATTTCAGCCGTAACACTGTTGTGTACTTCCTTCCTTCCAAGGACCAGTGCTTTGATAGCTTCAAGGAGTTCAAGGCCATGGTAGAGAACCAGACTGGCAAGAAAATCAAGGCGCTGCGCAGCGATCGCGGTGCAGAGTACCTGAGCAAGGAGTTCCAGGACTACCTCGCACCAGCTGGCATCAAGGCGTAGCGTACCACGCAGTACGGTGTATTAGAACGCGCCAACCGTACCATTCTGGTGTCGGCGCGCTCCATGCTACACACGGCTCGGCTGACCTACGACTTCTCGGCTGAAGCCGTGAGCACTGCGGTCCACATCAAGAACCGCAGTCCAACAAAGGCGCTGGAGCAGATGACGCCGTACGAGGCGTGGTTCGGCAAGAAACCGAGCGTGGATCATCTTCGAGCATTTGGCAGCCTGGCGTACATGCACGTGCCCACGGAGAAGCGGCAGAAATGGGACGCAAAGAGTGCGCAGATGCTGATAATTGGCTACGACATGGCAAGCAAGGCCTATCGCCTCTACGACAGGGATACAGGCCACGTCATCATCTCCAGGGATGTCGTCTTCAATGAGAGCAACATCATCGGCACCAACATTTTCTGTGAAGAGGCAGCAGAACCAGCAGCTGACAAGACAGTGGGAGGAAAAATCCTTCCTCACTCAGTCTCTCCCGATCCTTCCTCTACTATGACAGTGGGAGAATCACTCTACTCTCCCATGTCTAATGCAGCAGATACAGCAGCCTCATCGGCAGAAGTAGAGGAGGGAGATGTAGCACCACCAGCAGCAGCACTTGTGCCAGCAGCACCGCGCCAGCCGCCCGCTAACGCTCCAGCACCAGGTCGCAGGTACCCTCTTAAGGTGCGTTACAAGCCTGGTGAGTGCGGCCATTTCAGGATGCTGCAAAAACCAGAACAGATGAACGTCATAGTTGTAGCAGATTCATTCAAGCCAATGTCATACAAGGAGGCCATGGCTACATCGGATGCAGGAGATTGGGCACAAGCCGTGCAGCAGGAGATACAGTTGCAGCTCGACAACGGCACGTGGGAGCTGACTGAGCGTCCACCTGGACGTAAGGTGATCAAGTGCAAGTGGGTGTTCAAGAAGAAGCGGGGAGCAGATGGTAACCTGGAAAAGTACAAGGCGATGCTGCCAAGGGCTACTCGCTGCAGGGAGCATGGACTACACAGAAACTTTTGCCCCTGTTGCAAAGTTTGCCTCTGTGCGCACGCTCCTCTCTTATGCAGCAGCTGAGTACTTTGAGGTTCACCACATGGATGTCAAGACGGCATTCTTCAATGGTGACTTGGAGGAGGAGATCTACATGGAGCAGCCGGAGGGGTTCATCATGGATGGCCAGGAGCACCTGGTTTGCAAGCTGCAGAAGTGCCTCAAGCAAGCGTCGTGTGCTTGGAACCAGAAGTTGGATTCGGCGTTGCAATGCATGGGATTTGAGCGCAGCGAGTGTGACTACAGCGTGTATCGCTTGCAGCATGAGCATGAGATCCTCATCATGATTGTCTATGTGGATGACATGCTCCTCCTTTCCAACAGCATGTCTGTACTGCAGGAGTTCAAGGAGGCCATGCAGGAGCGCTTCCAGATGTCTGATCTTGGGGAGGCGTCATACTTCCTCGGCATCCAGATCATGCGTGACTGCAAATCATGCTCTCTCTCGCTAAAGCAGAGTCGCTACATCAAGGACGTCATGCAGCGGTTCGGCATGGCAGAGGCCAAACCCATCGGCACGCCACTGGAAATGCGGCAGTACCTCGTGAGCTTCAGTGGAGAAGCAGATGCAGCTGAGCGGCAGAAGTACCAGAGCGCCGTCGGCAGTCTTATGTACCTGATGGTGGCAACCAGGGCAGACCTTGCACAGGCAATGAGCGTTGTGAGCCAGCACATGGCTAATCCCGGACCGGAGCACCAGAAGGCAGTCAAGCGGATCTTCCGCTACCTTGCTGGAACCATCAACATCGGCATCACCTACAACGGCACCGACAACAGCATCATCGACTACACATATGCAGATTGGGCTTCAAATCATGAGACCCGCAAGTCCATCTCTGGACATGTGTTTCTCATGAATGGAGGTGCCATCAGCCAGTGCAGCAAGCGACAGGTGGTCGTGGCCACCTCGAGCACAGAAGCTGAGTATGTCTCTCTCAGCTTTGGAGCCAAGGAAGCAGTTTGGCTCCACTGTCTCATGGTGGAGATGAGTGGGAGTGTAGCAGTTCCAGTTCCTGTGCATGTCAACAACTAGAGCGCAATCGCTCTCGCCAAGAATCCTTAGCACCATGCACGCACCAAGCACATTGACATCGCATATCACTTCATCAGGCACATGGTGCATGAGGGTGCGATCAACCTGGAGTTTACTCCAACTAGCAGGTAGGTCGCTGATTTCTGTACCAAGCCAGTGATCCGTGAGAAGCAGCAGTTTTGCATGAAGGCATGTGGACTCAGCCCACTCTTACTGCGGCAAAGTGGGAGGTTGTTGGGAAAGGAGCCGTCCAGCTCAGTTTCTGGTCCACAGGAGTAAGTTCCAAGACACTTCCGGATGCCTGCTCCGATCGTCGATCTGTCTTTTCCATTAGAAAGATTTGCTAGCAAATTATTTATGGTCCAAGTTTCAGGCCGATCCAACGGTCGGATCGGGAGAGATGAATTTTTGAAGTTTTGGGGTCATGGACCGCCAATGTCTGGGTGGCCATGGGCGATGGCTCCATGCCTTATCCTGAGAAAAGAAAAAGGCAAGAGGTCCAGGGTCAAGACCTGATGGGAGAAACATCCAAAAAGATCCTTGGTCTTAGGATTACCTTGTTAGAGTGTGCTGACTCGGATAAAGGTACCTCTCCTTACTTTTTAGGTGAGGTGAGATCCTTGTGTGCTAGCCATGGACACATGGCCATTCTTCATGGGTTTGTGGGTGATGTGTCCACTAGGAGTGTGCCATGAGAGTATTCTCTAGCTCTCTAGGTCTTGTGTGACTGGTCAGCCTGATTCTTAGGCTGATTTCCTCCCTTGTGTGAGATTGTGGACTCTAGTGTGTGAGCCTTAGCCTCCATGGCTAAGTGGTGTGGCTTGTGAGAGGGCTGACTTGCCCAAGCTCTAGCTCTATATGTACTCCATTATTTTGAGTGATTCAATAACCATTCTTCAGCACAAGTGATGCCCTTCCAGTCCCATATCCTCACTACTCCAAGACTCCCTCTCTCCTCAAGTTCCAACACACTCCCACTTCAATGCTACGTGGGGCCTCCAACGACATCTCTAGAATCCCAATCCCCTCAGCATACACCACCCGATCATCACCAATAGCGATAGGACGGGGAGGGATGGACAGCAGCTGCGTAAATCACTCCTTGTGATGTGTGAGGCTCTTGGTACACCCTGAGTCCTTGTACCATGAGAGATCCGCCTTCTCCACCTGCAATATGTCAGACTTCGCCATGAAGAGACGGTCGCACACCTCCTTGGCTACATTCATGTTGCCAAAGTGGCGCACACAAGTCTCGTTTTGCTACTGCTGCTGTTGCTGCTGCTGACGCTGCTGTGACTGCTGCTGCTACTGTTGTTGCTCCTTGTGGTCCCTTTTGAGGTTGAAACACTCCTTTTTGTAGTGTCCCTCTTTCTGGCAGAATTGGCATTTGCCTTTCTTTTTGCCTCTCCATGGCCCAGACTACTGTCGCTGCTGCTGGTTGCATGAGGTCGTGGCTACAAAAGGTACTTCACCGCTACCGCCGCCATTGCGCTTTGTTGTATTGCGACGCAATTCCACCTGCACCAGGTGTGTACAGATGAAGTCGAGGTCGAGAGTTGGTTGCCGCTCTCAGCTGCTTCGCCAGCTCCTTTGTCCTGTCCAGGTACGCCTCCATCCCTTGACCACCCTGCATTTTCAGCGCCATCATCCTTTCCTCTAAAAGCATGAGGAATGTAGGATTCTTACTCTCATATTTCTTGCACAACGTGTCCCAATCCTCCTTTGCAATAGCCTTGTCACTCACGTATTGAAGATGTGGGTTGGAGATGGTATTGACAAGCAACATGTAGGGTTGCATGTCCTTCTTCTTCCTCTCCTCATACGCCGCTGGTACAGCTGCAGAAGAACCCGCTTCAGCTACACCCTTTTGCGGCGTCTTCCCTGCCACCACCTGCGCTACGGTGATGCCCTTTGCTTGTGGAACTGGGGCCGGCTCGTCGCCGCTCACCACCTCCCACAAGCCCCTCTCCTCAAAAAGGAGGCAGGTACGGATCTTCTAAAACATGAAGTTGGCGCGTCCCTCTAGCCTCTCCAAAGGCTGGGCTGCTGTCACAACGCCAGCTGCTGGCATTTCGAGCCTTGGTTATGCTCAACACTGCCCTTGGATGGCGGGGCTACCCCTGCTTCTGCTGCTGCTTCTGCCAGAAATCTGTCTGACAGAAAATGGACTGTAGATGCCAGCAGACTGGGAATTTGAAAACATGGAGCCCACCAATTAAAACTTTAGCTCAAAACATTTCAGATTGATCCATAAAACAGGGTCATCAATAGGGGATTTTGAAAGATATGCCCTTTTGAAAACAGTGTGTGCTTCTGCTCCTACTCCAACTCAGACCAGCCAGATTGTAAACGGCGTTTCTCCCAAACGAATCAATGGAATGCCAATATTTGTGCACCAATAGAAAGCTTAGGAAAAATCATACAATTCACATATGCCACTTTTAAATTTGACAAAGAAAGGAGATAGTTATGGTCATCACAAGGCGACAGTCTTACTCATAGAGAAGAGTGTAGCCCTGGCCGACCTCATTTTGAGGACAACTCTCAATCCGATTGTTGGATCGTCGCCATCCGGGGCTCGTTGGAAAGCTTGTCTCACGAACTTGAAGATCTTCTGGTAGATTGTCAAATTTGGTCAAGGTTTGACCCTAATCCGTCACTCACAAAGTGACGGCCTGTGCTAGCTGAATCTGGCAGAATCTGGCTTTGATACCAAATGTTGGAACTTGAGGAGAGAGGGAACCTTGGAGCAGCGATCATGTGGGACTGAAAGGGCATTGTTTGTGCTGAAGAATGGTTGTTGGATTACTCAAAATGATGGAGTACATATAGAGCTAGAGCTTGGGCAAATGAGCCCTCTCACAAGCCACACCACATTAGAGTCCACAATCTCATAGAAGGGAGGAAATCAGCCTAACAATCAGGCTGGCCAGTCATACACGACCTAGAGAGCTAGAGAATGCTCTCATGGCACACTCCTATTGGTCAGATAACCCACAATCCCATGGAGAATCGCCATGTGTCCATGGCTAGCACAGAAGGATCTCACCTCACCTAAAACGTAAGGAGAGGTACCTTTATCCCAGTGAGCACACTCTGACAAGGCAATCCTAAGACCAAGGACCTTTTTTGATATTTCTCCCATCAGGTCTTGACCCTGGACCTCTTGCCTTTTTCTTTTCTCAGGCCAAGGCATGGAGCCATCGCCCATGGCCACCCAGACATTGGCAGTCCATGACCCCCGAAACCTCAAAAATTCATATCTCCCAATCCGACCGTTGGATCGGCCAATAGATAATTTGCCCGCTGATCTTTCCAATGGTGAAGACGGATCAACGCTCGAAGCAGGCATCTGGAAGTTTCCTGGAACTTGCTCCTGTAGACCTGAAACTGAGCCGGACGGCTCCTTTCCCAACAGTAGCATGGGATGGTCATGAGTTGTGATGAATTGTGAAATGATGCATTAAGTTAGTCACAAAATCTATGGTTGAATCGTTTAACATCAAGGCAAAGCGGTGAAGTAGATAGGTGACCAGTGAGAGAAAGTCTGAGCACAGCGTGCAAGCTTGATAAAACAAGTAATGCATTAAGAAGAACAGGAGAAAATAACAAGAGTAACGGAGCAAAGATGTATGAAGGCAAGAGCTAGGAGTGGATGGCGATGGAAGAATGAGCAATGAGCAAGTAGAGCAAAGATACGGCGGCAAAGCCACAGAACCAAAGGTGAACAAAATCAAAATATTATTCGAGGTTAACTAAGAAGGAATGAAAATCTTCTATATGTTCAACAGAACAAGTCAAAATAGCAAGAATAACATCTTCCTGTTGCTAGTCAAATGCGTGTTACATATGTCACATTTTTAAGGAATTACTTGATGTTTGAGGTCCCAATGGTCGATCTTAGTGAAAAGCCATCGAGTCAATGTGTGGTGGTCTTGGACTTGAACCGTTGTTGCAAATAGGAATAATTCTTCTTGGAATCCTATGTTTCCCAAGACGCCTTGAGGCTAATAATAGTTAATAACAGTTTTCCTCCCCATTCATAGGAAGTTGACCATTACAGTTTTTCAAGAGATCATTCCACATGGCTCGAATATGATAGAGATGAGTGAAGAGGAGAGGTTGAAGACTTTATGTCATAAAGTAGCGACACTAGGACCTCTTCCTTGATTAAGGTTTTCCTGTTTCTTTTCTAACTATGCAGGGGAGTATTGCTTGCTGAGATACTTGGATATGCAGTGGAAAGCACGTGTGATTGTCAATCCACTAATGAACTCGACATAGATAAAGGTAGAGATTTGCATCTTCCACTCTGTGATATTTGTTTTCCACTTGAAGCATACTTCAATGACATGCTGTGAGGAAAATCCTGTGAGGGAGGGTGGAGTAGGTATATGGACCTCCATGAATTTCTCTTCTTCTCCTCCGTCTTCCTCCTCTTCTCTTACAAAGTCATCCTTGAGAAAGGTCATTCCTTGAGCTCTGCCAACGAAGAAGAAAGTGAAGATTGTCTCGGCACGTGAGGATGATCCTTCCTCATTTCCATGCCTCTTGTTGCAAGCTGAACCGGAGTTCTCGTCAACTCCTAGTATCCCTTCATAGATGGAGAAAGCACACATCAACGAGGTTGGAAAGGTGTCCTCAAACAAGTAAAAATGTAACATGGTAGAGGTGAGGAGGTTGATGTGGGGTGTATTGATGTTTATATTCACAAAGAAGGAAATATGAAAGACAATATTCATTGATAAAGATGGTACTGCTGATGGTCAATTTTATGTGAGAGTAGTTGTAGGTGTTGTGTCCATCTTCATCAAAGATTGGACAATTCATCCAGATATTGGCTATGGCTGTAACTATATGAGTCCTTGTATGGAGTGTTGTAGACGTATGTTGAGAAATGATCCATCCGCCTCAGTTTCAGGTCCACAGGAGCAAGTTCCAAGAAACTACCAGATACCTGGTCTGATTGTCAATTTGACTTCACCATTGAAAAGATCAGGTGGCAAAATGATTACGGTCCAAGTTTTAGGCCGATTCAACGATCCAAGTTTCTGGGGTCATGGACCGTCGGTATCTGGGTGACCATGGGCGATGGCTCCATGCCTTAGCCTTAGAAAGAAAAAGACAAGAGGTCCAGGGTCAAGACCTGATGGGAGCAATATCGAAAAAAGGTCCTAGATTCTCGGGTTGTCCTGTCAGAGTGTGCTGACTAGGAAAAATGTATATTTCTTCATTTTTTAGGTAATATGAGATCCTTGTGTGCTAACCATGGACACATGGCGATTCTCTATGGAATTGTGGGTTATGTGACCACTAGGAGTGTGTCATGAGAGCATTTTCAAGCTCTCTAGGTCATGTGTGAGTGGTCAACGTGATTGCTAGGCTGATTTCCTCTCTTGTGAGAGATTATGGACTCAAGTGTGTGAACCTTAGCCTCCACTAAGGCTCACATACTAGAGTCTATAATCTCACACAAGAGAGGAAATCAGCCTAACAATCAGGCTGACCACTCACACACGACCTAGAGAGCCAGAAAACACTCTCATGGCACACTCCTAGTGGTCACATAACCCACAATCCCATGGAGAATCGCCACGTATCTATTGTTGGTACACAAGGATCTTACCTTATCTAAAAAGTAAGGGGAGGTACCTTCTTCTTAGTCAGCACACTCTTACAAGGGAATCCAAGAATCTAGGACCTTTTTGGATATCTCTCCCATCAAGTCTTGACCCTGGACCTCTTGTCCTTTTCCTTTTCTCAGGCTAAGGCATGGAGCCATCGCCCATGGTCACCCAGACACTGGCGGTCCATGATCCCGGAAACTTAAAAATTTCATATCTCTCAATTCGACCGTTGCATCGGCCTGAAACTTGGATCGTAGACAATTTGCCACCTGATCATTTCAATGTTGACTTCAGATCGACCATCATAGCAGGCATCTGGTATTTTCCTAGAACTTGCTCTTGTGGACCTGAAAGTGAGCCGATGGCTCTTTTCCCAACAAGAAGCAAGGGTAGTGCCTTCATCCAAAAGCAGCGTTGAGCATCACCAATGCTTGAAATGACAGCAGCAGGCGTGGTCACAGCAACCCAGTCCTTGGAGAGGCTGGAAGGACGCGCCAACCTCACGTTTTGGAATATCCGTACCCGCCTCCTTTTGGAGGAGAGAAGCTTATAGGAGGTGGTGAGCGATGAGTGTGCTCCGCCTCCACAGGCAAAAGGCATCACCGTAGTGCAGGTTGTGGCGGGGAAGACACCCCAGAAAGGTGCTACAGATGCAAGTTCATCTAGAACTACAGAGGCGGTATATGAGGCGTGGAAGAAGAAGGACAGGCAGACTTACTGGCCACTTGTTAACACCATCTCCAACCCACATCTTCAGTATGTGAGTGACAAGGCTACTGCAAAAGAGGGGTGGGATGCATTGTACAAGAAGTATGAGAGTAAGGATCCTATATCTCTCATGTTTTTGGAGGAGAAGATGATGGCATTGAAAATGCAGGATGGCAAAGGGATAGAGGCGTACTTGGACAAGGTAAAAGAGCTGGCAAAGTGGGTGAAAGCGGCCTGCAACCCTGTGGAAGAGACGCGCTTCATCCTCCTCTTGCTGAGGGGACTCCCAGCGAGCTACGACACGGTGCGAGAGACATTAGAGTGCCAACCGACTCTCGACTTGGACTAAATTTGCATGTACCTGGTGTAGGTAGAAGTGCATCGCAGTGCAGCAAAGCGCAATGGTAGCGACAGCAGTGAAGCAGCATTTGTGGCCACAAGCTCATGTAATTAGCAATAGCAGTAGTTTGGGCAGCAGAGAGGTAAGAAGAAAGGCAAGTACCACTATTGCCAGAAAGAGGGGTATTACAAGAGGGAGTACTTCAAGTTCAAGAGGGACCAGAAGGAATAGTAGCAGCAGTACCAAAAGCAGCAATCTCCATAGCAATAACAGCTGCAGTAACAGTAGCATCACCTGCAGCAGCAATAGCAGAACCAGACTGGCGTGTGCCATTTCGGCAACATGAACGTGGCCAAGGAGGTGCACGACTGCCTCTTCATGGTGAAGTCCTATATGTCACAGGTGGAGAAGGCGAATCTCGTATGGTAAAAGGATTCAGGGTGTACCGAGAGTTTGACGCACCACAAGGAGTGGTTTATGCAGCTGTTTTCTATTCTCCCTCGTCCGATTGCTTTGGAAAATGATCGGTTGGTGTATTCTGAAGGAATTGAGATTTTGGAGATGTGGTTGGAGACCCCGCGTGGCATTGAAGTATGAGTGTTCCATGGTGTGGAATATGTACCTGATGCTACGTTCAACCTTCTCTTTGTGTCCTCTCTCACCAACACACGACTGCGAGTTGTTTTTTATGATGACCATGGTTACATCCTTGACAAGGAAATCGGAGAGGAGTTGGTCAGGTTGGTGAAGGAAGGCGACATGTACCGCTTGTTGGGGGCGATCAAGATCACGCGTTAGGAGAGTCTTGCAGTAGTGGTGTAGGCCATAGATGGCAAAATCTGGCACACGCGCTATGGCCACATCGGCATGCGCACCTTGCTACAACTTCAAACAAAGCAGATGATGCGTGACTTGTCCACCATCTCTAACTTTGAGCAACAGTTGTACATTGGCTGTTTGGAGGGGAAGCGGTATTGCGAGGCGTTCTCCGGAGTAGGAGAACGTGCAAAGGAGGTGTTGGAGTTGGTCCACACAGACTTGTGTGGCCCGATATAGACCCAGAGCTTTGGAGGCTCTAGCCATTTTCTCAACTGCATTGATGATTTCAGCCGTTACTTTGTTATGTACTTCCTTTCCTCCAAGGATCAGTGCTTTGACAGGTTCAAGGAGTTCAAGGCAATGGTGGAAATCCAGACTGGCAAGAAGATTAAGGCAGTGCACAACAATCGCGGTAGAGAGTACCTGAGCAAGGAGTTCCAGGACTACCTCGCAACTGTTGGCATCAAGGCAGAGCATACCACGCCATACTCACCGTAGCAGGACCGTGTAGTAGAACGCACCAACCGCACCATTGTTGAGTCGGCACGCTCCATGCTGCACGCGGCTCGGCTCACATACGACTTTTGGACCAAAACAGTGAGCAATACAGTGTACATCAAGAATCGCAGTCCAACTAAGGCATTGAAGGAGATGATACTGTACGCGACATGGTTCGGCAAGAAGCCGAGCGTGTATCATCTTTGCGCGTTTAGCAGCTTGGCATATATGCACGTACCGAAAGAGAAGCGGCAGAAGTGGGACATGAAGAGCACACAGATGCTCATGATCGGCTATGACGTAGTGAGTAAGGACTATCGCCTATACAAGAGGAATACGGGCCACGTCATCATCTCTAGGGATGTCATTTTCGTTGAGAGCAACGTCATCAGCACCAACATTATCTGTGAAGAGACACGAGAAACAGCAGCTGACAACGTAGTGGGAGCAGATATCCTTCCTGACCCAGTCTCTCCTAATCCTTCCTCTACTGTGACAGTGGGAGAATCACCCTACTCTCCCATGTCAGATACAGCAAATGCAGCAGCCTCATTAGTCCTCTTAGGGTGCGCTACAAGCCTGGTGAGCGAGGTCATTTCTAGATACTACAGAAACAATAACAAATGAACGTTACAGTTACAGCATATTCAGATGAGCCATCGTCATACAAGGAGGCCATGGCCTTACCAGATGCACTAGATTGCACGCAAGCCGTGCAACAGGAGATACAGTCACAGTTGGACAATGACACGTGGTAGCTGACTGAGCATCTACCTGAACACAAGGTGATCAAGTACAAGTGGGTGTTCAAGAAGAAACAGGAGCAGATGGCAACCTGGAAGGTACAAGGCGAGGCTGATCGCCAAGGGCTACTTGCAGTAAGAAGGCATCGACTATACGGAAATCTTTGCTCGTGTTGCAAAGTTTGCCTTTGTGCACACGCTCCTTTCTTATGCAGCAGCTGAGGACTTCGAGATTCACTACATGGATGTCAAGACGTCATTCTTCAATGGTAACTTGGAGGAGGATATCTACATGGAGCAGCTGGAGGGATTCGTCATGAATGGCACCTGGTTTATAAGCTGCAAATGTTGCTTTCCGGCCTCAAGCAAGCATCGCATGCTTGGAACCAGAAGTTGGATGCGGCACTGCAGTGCATGGGGTTTGGGCGGAGTGAGTGTGACTATAGCGTGTATCATTGGCAGCATGAGCATGAGATCCTCATCATCACTGTCTATGTGGTTGACATGCTCCTCCTTTCCAACAGCATGTCTTCACTACAGGAGTTTAAGGAGGCCATGCAGCAGTGCTTCCAGATGTCTGATCTTGGGGAGGCATCAGACTTCCTTGGCATCCAGATCACGCGTGACTGCAAATTAGGTTGTTTCTCGCTGTAGCAGAATCGCTACATCAAGGACGTCCTCCATCGGTTCGGCATGGCAGAGGCAAAACCCATCGGCACGCCGCCTGAGACGCGGCAGTACCTCGTGAGCTTCAGTTGAGAAGCAGATACAATTGAGCGGCAAAAGTACTAGAGCGCCGTCCACAGTCTCATGTACCTGATGGTGGCAACCAGGCCAGACCTCGCACAGGTTGTGAGCGTTGTGAGCCAGTACATGGCTAATCCTGGACCTGAGCAACAGAAGGTAGTGAAGCGGATCTTGGGCTACCTTGTTGGAACCATCAATATCGACATCACATACAACGGCAATGACAATGGTATCCTCGACTATACAGTCGCAGATTGGACTTCAAACCCTGAGGACCGCAAGTCCATATTTGGACATGTGTTCCTCATGAATGGCGCGGCCATCAGCGGGTACAGCAAGTGACTGGTGGTAATAGCCACCTCAAGCACGGAAGCTGATTACGTCTCTCTCAGTTTTGGAGCCAAGGATCGAGGTGCAATTGTGCTCTCTCAGAGTGCAATCGCATTTGCCAAGAATCCTCAGCACCATACACGTCCCAACAACATTGACATTGCATATCACTTCATCAGGCACATGGTGTAGGAGGGTGCTATCCAGCTAGAATTTACTCCAACCAACAAGCAAGTCACTGATTTCTATACCAAGCCAGTGACCTGTGAGAAGCAGCAGTTCTGCATGAAGGCATGTGGACTAAGTCCAGTCAGACTACGGCAAAGTGGGAGATTGTTGGGATAGGAGCCATCTAGCTCAGTTTCAGGTCTACAGGAGCAAGTTCCAGGAAACTTCTAGATGCCTAGTCTGATTGCCAATCCGACTTCACCATTGATAAGATCTGGTGGCAACATATCTCCGGTCCTAGTTTTAGGCCAATCCAACGGTCGGATTGAGAGATATGAATTTTCGATGCTTCTCGAGTCATGGACGGCAAATGTCCGGGTGACCATGGACGATGGCTCCACGCCTTAGCCTGAGAAAAGAAAAAGGCAAGAGGTCCAGGGTCAAGACCTGATGGGAGCAATATCCAAGAAATGTCCTAGATTCTTGGGTTGCCTTGTCAGAGTGTATTGACAAGGAAAAAGGTTTCTCTCCTTACTTTTTAGGTGAGGTGAGATCCTTGTGTGCTAGCCATGGACACATGGCGATTCTCTATGGGATTGTGGGTTATGTGACCACTAGGAGTGTGCCATGAGAGCATTTTCTATGTCTCTAGGTCGTGTGTGAGTGGTCAGCCTGATTGCTAGGCTGATTTCTTCTCTTGTGTGATATTATGGACTCTACTGTGTGAGCTTTAGCCTCCATGACTAAGTGGTGTGGCTTGTGAGAGAGCTGACTTGCCCAAGCTCTAGCTCTATATGTACTCCATTTTGAGTGATTCAATAACCATTCTTCAGCACAATTGATGCCTTTTCAGTCCCACATGCTCGTTGCTCCAAGGCTCCCTCTCTCCTCCAAATCCAACAACGTGGAGGAGTTGTTTTGGAAGGATAAAAAAGATGGAGGATGCTGCAAGGTGGGGACATGAAAGAGCCCCATGTGCTTATGGAAGATCGACATGGGTGCAAGCCGTCATGAGGTTGGTGGTTCGACTGGACAAATTGAGATCCAAAGTGAAGCTAATGATGGCTGTTGCAAAACGGGTACCTAGCTTGTGTAGATCATTTGTATATCCTATACATACCAAAAATTGCTGATGATAAGAAGGCAGATGATTGACGATAAAAGCTAGGTATAGGAGTGAGCTAAGTGTATTGTGAGAAAGATTCGGCTTGGGTATAGATTGCGGCAAGAATGGTGGTTTCAGTGGTTGGATCCTTTTGCAGAACGGATGATGATGATGGAATCCGTGGATTGAGGATGAAATTTAGATATAGGGATAGAACCATGTGCAATGTGGAAGATGAGGAGGATGATAACGAGGATGATGATGATGATGATGATGATGCGAAAGGAAAGAGGAAGGCAGATGCTAAAGGAAAAGCTGATGTAGAGAGGTGATGATGCGTAAGGAAAGGAGCTGAGATTGAAGAGGATGATGAAGTATAACAGCAGATGATAACGAGGAGGAGATCATATTTTGGCAGATGTTGATGTAATACGAGGATCCTCAGATGTCACGAGACGGATGGCTTGTGCCCGTAGTTGGCTCGAGACCGACGTATAGGAAGACATATGATATT
This sequence comes from Penium margaritaceum, assembly GCA_023375785.1. Lineage (NCBI taxonomy): Eukaryota > Viridiplantae > Streptophyta > Zygnematophyceae > Desmidiales > Peniaceae > Penium > Penium margaritaceum. The sequence goes on along the minus strand of SZWC01000110.1, from coordinate 461,589 downwards.
TATTATCCTGATGTCAAAATGCATTTTATTGCATAGAACGCATTTTGAAAAGAGTATTCGTATCCATATACATCAAAAGAGTGACAGTTTATTCCCCAACTAGCCCTAGTACGACAGGCAAGAAGACTAGTGGTATCCAATCTCTTGACAATGAATGTTACTGTTGTTGTGGACAAGAGGAGGCAATACAAGGAGGCAGCATGAGACTATGACTGGAGAGGATAAAATAGATTTGAAGAAGATAGTGAATGAGGATGGACACTTTTGACATTGACAAAGGAGAACAAAGTAGTTACTACACCTGGGAGAGAGTAGGATGAAGAAGGTACTATGAGAAATGGATGTGGTGATGAGAGGATCACTATATCATACAGTCACTAGATGTGTTAGGAGCAGTGTTGAAGAAGTTGATTCAATAAATTTGTGACAAGAGGGTTAGTAAAGAGCAGATGCAGACGGATACATAAATATGGCAAGGTAGTAGGAAGCTTAAAGGAATTTTGTCACAGAAGACGACTCAAGTCATACTTTTTATTGTTGACGGTAGACAGTTAACCGACATAAGCACGTGTATAGGATTGGAAACAAGGTCTTGGTTATGACAATAAAAAGATCTTTCATAGTTTGAGAAGCGGTAAAAAAAATGCTTCTAACGTCAGCTTTTGATCAAAGTGAGGGGTACAAGATGGTGGCGGCGACAGAAACTGGCAAGAAAGCAGAAGAAGATCAACATGACGAACTAATAATGTCGTTAGGAGGAACCATGTGATTTCACTTGTGGCTCTGACACGATGTGATATTAATAGAGGCTGCTAGACAATAGAAGCAAGCAAAAGCACTGGGACTTGTGAGAGCATAAGGTGACTCAAAGGAGTTGTGAGATGATACAAGAACTTAGTTGTAAAATCCTGGTTGGAAGAGTAGGATTAAGGCAAAGCGGTGAAGTAGACAGGTGACCACTAAGAGAAAGTTGGAGCAGAGCATACAATCTTTTTGGAAAACGTTAGGCGTTGAGATAAAGAAAGCAAATAAATAGGAGTAACTAAGCAAAGAGGTGTAAAATTGAGAGCCAGGAGTGGAAAGTAATGGAAGGATGAGCAATGAGCGTGTAGAGTAAAGACACAGTAGCAAAGTCATAGAACCAAAGGCAAACACAATAGAAATATTATTCTAAGCTAGCTATGAGAGAATGAATATCCTTCATATATGCAACAGAATAAGACAACATTAGAAAAATAACGGTTTGTTTCTCCTAGCCAGATGTGGGTGACATGTATCACATTATTGCGGGATAACTTGAGGTTCGGGGCTCAAACGGTTGGTCTCAACAAAGAGCCATTGTATAAGCTATCGAGCTAACCACCTCTGGCAAAGAAGCTACGAAACCGAAAACAATCATAAAAGCTTCAACACCTTCTTTCTTTGTTGATATTTATCATGTATCCTGAACTTAATCAGGCATATAAGAGTACTAACGCCTTAGTATAACATCTCAAGAAGAGCTCAAGTCGTTAATATGCAGAGAGAATCAAGCAAGGATTACAAGTCTTTTTATAGATGTTTGTCTAGTCTTAGAATTATAAAACCAAATTCCTGGGAAGTAGCCTGAACCAGCCACATCACCAATATACTTGCATTGTGGGATTGACACATAAGCAACCTAGTGTCAAGGTAACAGACCAACCATGTAGCATCCAAGAAGCTACAGATTTATTTTCTTAGAAACTTCCATAGAAAACAAGATGTACATGGAGCCAGGATCAAACACATGACCTCTCACTTGGCCAAATAAACAAAAGTGCAAAGGTAACCACTCACCCACATGGTGTACTCACGGGTCATATCTCACATGAGACAGAGCATAGTTGAGTCACTCTATAACTGATATACAAATCATACCTCTACAAGGGACAGAACATTCCTTATCCATCATAAAATACTAAACAAGGAGAAACAATATTCAGCATATTGAATTAAGGTGGTTCAGTCTTTGACCTAAGACCATTATGGAGAATGAAAATAACTATTATCGAAGTCCTATTCTTCCAACATCATGGTGCCGATGTTCGAGCTCTTTGACTTCAACCGTCCTTCCATCTTCAGAACAGATTGGTCCCACAAGGGAATCGGTGGAATTGTATCTTAGGAATTGAAACAAAGGATTGAGTGTGACCTTGCGCATGCCAGCCAATTTCTTAATAACGCGGCAAATAAGTAATCACATGTCAAGGTGAAGATCTTATAGTCCTCTAGGTATTAGGCTATTTCCACAACTACATGAAGAATGGGATGTCCTTAATCATTTATACCAATCACCAGGCTCCGCAACGGTTGTTCACCATGTACAACCATGAAGATATCCTTGTAAAATGGGATTTCCTCCTTCAAGGCTATAACTACTTCATGGAGTATCATTCCACTCTAGTCAACCGCCACACTAATGCTTTAAGCCACGTACCATAAGAAGGTTGACCACACCCTACACCGTCTATATATTCTCATCCTCCCGGACTTATCAAGAGTCCACCAAAAAAAGTACAGTGTGCATGGGAAGGTATTGCATACAATTTCACTTCACATGAAGAAAAATTGGCATTTCAATTTCTTTGTATGGCCCTTCATGAAATTTCCTAATTTGCAAGCCACAGAGTTACCCATCAACAGTGTCAAATTCTTTCTAGTTCATCTTACTTCCGTATGCGAGGAACCATCAGGTGCCTATTGTATGTACAGATGTTCTCGTCATGGGTTTAAAATCTTGATGGCAAGGGATGTATGGGAGCGCCTAAAGTCCAATCTGAATGACACTACAGAGTGAGCTATTATAGCACCACCTCATGGCCGCCCAGATCCATCTTCTCCCTCTTGCCAAAATCGTGATCCTCCTACATCCTCCTATTCTCTTGACCAGCAAGTTTTAATATTTTTCAAAGAACCTCTTCTCCCGGTCATCCTGATTGACAATATCATTGTCCATCACCACACAACGGATATCATTTTCGACATCTTCACAATGGCCAATGCCAACGTGTCTCATGTGGGCCTTTGTCTCATATGTAATATCTGAATGTTGAAAAGAGGGAGAGTCTTGGAGCAGCGAGCATGTGGGACTGGAAGGGAATCAGTTGTGCTAAATAATGGTTATTGTATCACTCAAAATGATGGAGTATATATAAAGCTAGAGCTTGGACAAGTCAGCCCTCTCAGAAGCCACACTACTTATCCATGGAGCCTAACGCTCATACAATATAGTGCACAATATCACACAAGGCAGAGAATGATCATAGCAATCAGGCTGACCAGTCACATATGACTCAGAGAGCTAGAGATTACTCTCATGGCACACTCCTAATGGTTACATAACGAACAGTTCCATGGAGAATTTCCATGTCTTCATAGCCAGTACACAAAGATCTCAGCTCATCTAAAACGTAAGGAGATGTACCTTTTTCATATTCAACACTCTAACAAGGCAATCCTAAGACCAAGGACCTTCTTGGATATATCTCTCACCAGGACTTGACCCTGGACCTCTTCTCTTTTTCGTTTCTCAGGCTAAGGCATCGAGTCATCGTCCATGGTCACCAACATACCTGCGGTCCATGATCCCAGAAACTGTTGGATCTATAGGAGAGAGGGAGCCTTGGAGCAGCGAGTATGTAGGACTCAAAGGATATCGGTTGTACTGAAGAATGGTTTTTGAATCACTCAAAAATGATGGAGTACATATAGAGCTTAAGCTTGCGCAAGTCAGCCCTTTCACAAGCGACACCACTAAGCCCTGGAGGCTGAGGCTCACACATTAGAGTCCACAATCTCATACAAGAGAGGAAATCTGCCTAACAATCAGGCTGACCAGTCAAATACAACCTAGAGAGCTAGAGAATGCTCTCGTGGCTCACTCCTAGTAGTCACATAACCCACAATCCGATGGAGAATCACCATGTGTCCATGGCTAGCGCACAAGGATTTCATCTCATCGAATAAGTAAGGATAGGTACCTTTATCGTAGTCAATACACTCTGTCAAGGCAATCCTAAGACCAAGGACCTTTTTGGACATTTCTCGCGTCAGGTCTTGACCCTGGATCTCTTGCCTTTTTTTCTCACGCTAACGCATGGAGCCGTCATCCATGATCACCTAGACATCAGCGGTCTATGACTTCAGAGACTTTGAGAATTCATATTGTTGGATTTGGAGGAGGGAAGGAGCCTTGGAGAAGCAAGCATGTGGGACTGAAAAGCCATCAGTTGTGGTGAAGAATGGTTATTGAATCACTCAAAATGATGGAGTACATATAGAGCTAGAGCTTGGGCAAGTCAGTCCTCTCACAAGCCACACAACTTAGCCATGGAGGCTAAGGCTCACACACTAGAGTCCATAATCTCACACAAGAGAGGAAATCAGCCTAACAAACTCAGATCACCCAATCTAACTGTTGGATCGGCCTGCAACTTTGACGGTAGAAAATTTGCCACCTAATCTTTCAAATGGTGAAGTCGGATTGACAATCAGAGCAGGCATCTGGTACTTTCCTCGAAATTGCTCTTGTGGACCTCAAACTAAGTCGGATGGCTCCTTTCCCAACAACGTTCCACTTTGCCACAGTCAGAGTAGTCGGAGTCCACATGCCTTCATGGAGAACTAATGCTTCTCACGGGGCACAGGCTTGGTGTAGAAATCAGCGACCTGCTTGCTGATTGGAGTAAACTCTAGCTTGATAGCACCCTCCTGTACCATATACCTGATGAAGTGATATGTGATGTCGATGTGCTTGGTGCGTGCATGGTACTCAGGATTCTTGGTGAGTGTGATTGTACTCTGGTTGTGGACGCGCAGAGCTACTGGAAGTGCTGTACTCCCAATCATCTCTGCCATGAGACACTGAGTAAAACTACTTCCTTGACTCTAAAGTTCAGAGAGACGTACTCAGCTTGTGTACTCGAGGTGGCCATGACCACCTGCCACTTGGTCCACCAGCTGATGGCCCCGCCATTCATGAGGAACACATGTCCAGAGATGACCTTGCTGTCGGAAATAAAAGAAGAGAAACCAGTACAAAGGCCTGAGCACATCCGAGCACCCACAATAAAGAGAACCAAACATATCTCAACGGATACGTACAACCGAGAACCGTGCGCCGACAACATCACGTCCGCAAGTCTCGGAGCACCTCGACACTCTACGCTCCGGCGAACCCTTCGCAACACGTCTCTCGAAGAACACAAACTAGCGCTTCCACCTCGCAGGGGTCCTAGCGAAACCCAAGCATCACTACTTTAAGGTAGCTTAGTCCAATGTACTCTTCGTTTCCGCTATTCTATCAATCAATCATTTCCTTCCATCACTTTCGCAACTGCCATCGCTTCCATCCTCATTCAACTGCCTGCCTCACATCGCTCAGCTCCAGAACTTGTTACTACGAACTCGCTCAGCTTACAAACTTGTGTCAAGCCGCGCCAGGAGCCTGCCCGTGTCGTTCTTTCCCTTTCACAAACTTCTGACATGGTATCAGAGCGCTAGGTTCACAGCCCTGGCCAACAAGCCACCATGATTCCAGTGATCATCCTCATAGTTGCAACCGTAGCTGTTTGTATCCTTACATCTCGCGCCGCGGCCGATCATGACCACACGAACGCCGGGTCATCACCCGAGCCCTCCATTCTCGATGTCGCGCAAGTCTCCGTTCAAGACGGAGAACCTCCTCCGCTAACTCTTCTCGCAACTTCGGACTCCCTCTTCATTGAACAAGAACTCGACTCAGGGTGTGCTATCCATGCTCTCAAGGATGCTGACATCACCACACCACTGGCAACGCCAGTAACCATCACTGGCGCTACCAAGGGAATGATGTCACTCTGTCGCTACTCCGCTACTCTTATATCTCCGGCAGCACCAAGTGGACAAATCCGGGGCTACCATACTCCTGATCTGCGACACAACCTCCTCTCCGTCCATCAACTCCAAAAGGAAGGAGTAAATATCTTCTTTCCTGCCTATGGTTCAGAAGCCCAACTGACAACAGTGGACAACAAACCATTGGCAACCTTCACAGTTCGCAACAACCTCTATTGACTGCAAATTCCTCGTACAACAGCAATATTTGCTATTGAAACTGACGTTCAACCCACCACCTATGACTGCCGCAGCCTCTCAAATCCTTTACTCCTACAGCATCATCGCCTTGGTCACCCGAACTTCAACGCACGTCTCCGTCTTCAGGCCAAAAATATGGTCAAAGGCTTGCCACCGCTCTCCCCACTAACTCGCCTTGCAAGTCCACCGTACACCGCTTGCAGTCTTGGAAAACTAAAAGCATCCCCTCACCCTCCTCGAACCGCTCGAGCCGCAAGACCTCTCGACATCCTCCACATGGACCTTGTGGGACCAATCCGTCCCACCTCCCTTCAAGGATATGAGTACTTCCTCACCATTGTGGACGATCATTCTTGCTTCGGCGCCAAAATTCCTCTCAAATCTAAGGCCGTTGCCAAGCCTGCCTTCATCAAGTGGTCAAAGTATCAGATGAACCGCCTCAATCGGTCCATTGGTAAGATCTGGACAGACAGAGGTGGTGAATTCCTGTCTCATGAACTCTGTGAATTCCTGGCGGAACGCGGGATTGGGCATGAAATGAGTGTCCCAGAAGCACTTGAGCAAAATGGAGTGGCAGAGAGACGGAATGGTGTCCTGGTCGCTCTCACACGCACTCTACTTGTGCATGCTGGAGCTCCGGAAACCTTCTGGACCTATGCACTCCGCTATGCCACCAGGGTTCACAACTACTATCCAGCCAAGCATCTCCCCGACATCACTCCAGCAGAGCTCTGGCTGGGGTACAAGCCAGATGTCTCCAAACTCCGAGTCTGGGGATCCACAGCCTACGTTCTACTCAATAAAACCGACAGAGCCCACGCACATCTCTCCAAAGTCGGTCCACGAGCCTCGCGCCGCATGTTTGTGGGATTCGCTCTCAACTCTCTTGGATACTTATTCTACGAGCCTGACCTTCAACGAGAAACCTGCAGCACAGATGTCCACTTTGATGAAATCACCCCTTTCTTCCGACAATCAGCTCCAGTCTCCACCACTCCTCTCACCTGGACGCTCTTTCCAGAACAAGCCTCAGCGACCACAACGCCAGCTGTCTTACCTCCAGCAGTCGCTCCCGCCACACCAATAACTCCTTCGACGGCATCCACTCCATCAAACCTCTCTCCTACACACATTCCTGCACAACCTCGACCGGCAGTACTACCACCTCTCACTCCTCTCACCCCTGACGATGATTTTGAAACCATCTCAGAACACCTGCCAACACTTGGACGACCCCTTCCGTCAGCAGAAACAATCCCTCCTCCGTCAACAACTGCAGACACAGGGGCCACAGCTTGTGGGACACCAGACCCAAAAATGACATCTGCAGCAGAACCTGTACTTCGACGATCTACTAGAAACAAAACCGCCGCCTCTCTCATCACCCTAACCAACACAGATGGAGACCTTAACATCCAGGAAGATCGACAGGTAGAAATTCTTTGGACCTCCTTCTTGCCCTCCTGGATTGTAGCTGGAGATGGCCTTAACTCTCTTCGACGACCAACTCATCCAATGAATCTGCGACGACGGTGCTATCCTCGACTTCCCCTACTCAGTACCACCATTGGCACGGCTCCCATCGTCACCCCCAGCACGTACACAGAAGCTGTAAACGGACCACAAGGAGACCAATGGCGAGCTGCCATTGCCAATGAATTGGCATCCTTCAAAGCTACCTCGACCTACACCGATGTACCACGCCCAATGCACACCAATGTGGTCAAAGGGAAATGGGTCTTCCGCGTTAAAACTCATTTGGGGAAGCCGCCAGAATTCAAAGCCCGCTACGTGGCAAAAGGGTTCTCACAGCGATATGGCGTGGACTTCTTTGACACCTTTTCACCAACTGCCAAACTGACCACCCTACGAGCTCTGCTACACATTGCAGCTACCAAAGACATGGAGCTATACGCCATGGACGTGTCCACAGCCTTTCTCCAAGGAGACCTGAACGAAACCATCTACCTGGCGTGTCCTGAAGGATACACACAAGATCAACCCAACACTGTCTGGAAGCTACACCGCCCAGTTTATGGGCTCAAACAGTCTCCCTGAGAATGGCATGCCAAACTTCGCACAACTCTCCTTGACCTGGGATTCACAGTTTCCACTGCCGATCCCAGTCTGGACCTGCGCTCCCGACCAGATGAGGAAACATACATTCTGGTCTACGTGGACGACCTTGCCCTCGCGTCCAACAATCCCAGCGCTCTCCAGGACCTCAAGCAAGCACTTCTAGGACACTTCACCATGAAAGATCTTGGAGAACTGACCCATTATCTGGGAATCGACATCAAAAGGGACAGAGAAAAACAACTCATCACTCTGTCCCAAGGACCCTACATCGCCTCACTTCTGAAGCACTTCGGACTGGAAAACAGCAATGGAGCACCAACTCCCATGACGGTGAACCACAAGCTCACCTCACCAGCATACACAGTCTCATCACCTTCCCCAGAACCCTACCCTGAGCTGGTGGGATCACTTATGTATGCCATGGTCTGCACTCGTCCTGACCTTGCCTTTCCCCTCAGCGTTCTGTCACGATATGTTGGAGAAGGGAATCACAGTGACCAACACTGGAAGGCAGCAAAAAGAGTGCTGAGGTACCTAGCAGAAACTGCCTCTTTCTATCTTGAGCTGGGAGGAACTCAGCCAATAACACTGGAAGGATACAGTGACTCCTCCTGGGCAGATGATCAAGCCAACCGAAAATCATCACAGGGTTACGGTTTTCACCCTGGCTCTGGACTAATCAGCTGGCAAAGCACCAAGTCCTCTTCTGTTTCACTCTCATCCTGTGAAGCTGAGCTGTATGCAGGTACCATGGCTGCTCAAGAAGCCATCTGGCTGAAGTATCTCCTCCAAGACCTGGGGTATCGACAGCCACTCCCAATCCTGTGGTGTGACAATGAAAGCACCATCGCTCTCACAGAGAATCCAGTCTACCATGGACGAACCAAACACATTGAGCTGCGCTACTTCTTCATCAGGGAAAAGGTGCAAGCAAGGGAACTCCTGGTTCAACATGTGGCCTCGAAATCCAACAGGGCTGACATTTTCACAAAAGCCCTAGACCAAGCCCAACATGCAACCCTGGTGTATCTTCTGGGTCTTAGGACCAGAGACACCTGAAGCTTCCATACTGGTTTCCCTTCACGGGGGGTGTCGGAAATAAAAGAAGAGAAACCAGCACAAAGGCCTGAGCACATCCGAGCACCCACAATAAAGAGAACCAAACATATCTCAACGGATACGCACAACCGAGAACCGTGCGCCGACAACATCACGTCCGCAAGTCTCGGAGCACCTTGACACTCTGCGCTCCGGCGAACCCTTCGCAACACGTCTCTCGAAGAACACAAACTAGCGCTTCCACCTCGCAGGAGTCCTAGCGAAACCCAAGCATCACTACTTTAAGTTAGCTTAGTCCAATGTACTCTTCGCTTCCGCTATTCTATCAATCAATCATTTCCTTCCATCACTTTTGCAACTGCCATCGCTTCCATCCTCATTCAACTGCCTGCCTTGCATCGCTCAGCTCCAGAACTTGTTACTACGAACTCGCTCAGCTTACAAACTTGTGTCAAGCCGCGCCACGAGCCTGCCCGTGTTGCTATTTCCCTTTCACAAACTTCTGACACTTGCAATCCTCAGGATTTGACGCCCAATCTGCGTCTGTGTAGCCGATGATGCTGTTGTCGTTGCTGATGTAGGTGATGCCAATATTGATGGTTCCAACAAGGTAGCAAAAGAACCGCTTCACTTCCTTGTGGTGCTCAGGTCCGGGGTTCGCCATGAGCTGGCTCACACCGCTCATAGCCTGTATGAGGTCTTGCCTGGTTACCACCATCAGGTACATGAGAATGTCGACGACGCTCTTGTACTTCTGCCGCTCAGCTATATATGCTTCTCCATTGAAGCTCACGAGGTAGTGCCGCGTCTCTAGCGGTGTGCCGATGGGTTTGGCTTCTGCCATGCCAAACTGCTACAGGACATCCTTGATATAGTGACTCTGCTGTAGCAAGAGAGAGCGTGATTTGCGGTCACGCATGATCTGGATGCCAAGGAAGTATGATGTCTTCAGGCATCTGGAAGCACTCCTGCATAGCCTCTTTGAACTCTTGTTGTGCAGACATGCTATTGGAAAGGAGGAGCATGTCGTCCACATAGACAATGATGATGAGGATCTCATGTTCATGTTGCTAGCAATATACACTGTAGTCCCACTTGTTGCGCTGAAATCCCATGCACTACAGTGCTGCATCCAACATGTCAGAGTGTACTGACTAGGAGAAAGATATATCTCCTTAATTTTTACGTGAGGTGAGGTCCTTGTGTGCTAGCAATGGACACATGGCAATTCTCTATGGAATCGTGGGTTATGTGACCACTAGGAGTCTACAATGAATGCATTTTCTAGCTCTCAAGGTCGTATGTCAGTGGTAAGCCTGATTACTAGGCTGATTTCCTCTCTTGTGCGAGATTATGGGCTCTAATGTGTGAGCCTTAGCCTCCATGACTAAGTGGTATGGCTTGTGAGAGGGCTGACTTACCCAAGCTCTAGCTCTATATGTACTCCATCATTTTGAGTGATTCATTAACCATTCTTCAGTACAACTGATGTCCTTTCAGTCCCACATGCTTGCTTCTCCAAGGCTCCCTCTCTCCTCAAGATCCAAGATTTGATATTAGAGCTAAGTTCTGCTAGTTTCAGTAAGCACAGGCCATCACTTTGAGAGTAACGGGTTAGGGTCAAACCTTGACCAAGTTTGACAGTAGATCTTTAACTTTGCAAGACATGCTTTCTAAGGAGCCCAAGATCATGAAGATCCAACTGTCGGATTGAGAATTATGCTCAAAACAAGGTCAGCAAGGGCTACACTCTTCTCTATGTGTAGGACTATCGTCTTGTGATGACCATAAATCTCTCGTTCCTTTCTCAAATTTCAAACATGGCACATGCGAATTCTAGTATTTTTCCTCAGCATTCCATTAGTGCAAACATATATACATTGTACGGATTCGTTTGGGAGAAATGACGTTTACAAGCAGGCTTGTCTGAGTTGGAATAGGAGCAGAAGCATACCCTATTATCACGAGGGCATATCTTTTAAAATCCACTGTTGATGACCCTACTTTTCTTGGTAAAAGAGCCATCCGGCTCAGTTTCAGGTCCATAGAACCAAGTTCCAAGAAACTACCAGATGCTTGCCTCGATCTTCCGGGTGGCAAATTGTCTACGGTCTAAGTTTCAGGCCGATCCAACGGTCGGATTGAGAGATGAATTTTCAAAGTTTCTGGGGTCATGGATCGCCAGTGTCTGGGTAACCATGGGCGATGGCTAAGTGGTGTGGCTTGTGAGAGGGCTAACTTGCCCAAGCTCTAGATCCATATGTATTCCATCATTTTGAATGATTCAACAACCATTCTTCAGTAGAACTGATGTCCTTTCAGTCCCACATGCTCGCTGCTCCAAGACTTCCTCTCTCCTCCAGATCCAACATTTGGTATCAGAGCCAAGTTCAGCCAGCACAGGCCATTATTTTGAAGGTGCTAGATAAGGGTCAAACCGTGACCACATTTGATGATCAAGAACTGAATCTTCAATTTCGCACAATACGCTTTACAACAAGCCCACAATCGCGAAGATCCAACAATTCGATTGAGAGTTATGCTCAAAACGAGGTCGCCTAGAGCTCCACTCTTCTCTAAGAGTAAGACTATCGTCTTGTGATGACCATAACTCTCTCATTTCTTTGTCAAATTTAAAAGGTGGCACATGCGAATTGTAGTATATTTCCTAAACTTTTCATTCATGTAACAATATGTGCATTCAATTGATTCGTTTGGGAAGAACGCTGTTTACAAGCTGGCTGGTCTGAGTTAGAGTTGGAGCAGAAGCACACCCTGTTTTGAAGAGGGCATATCTTTCAAAATCCCCTGTTGATGTCCCAGTTTTGTGGATGAATCTGAAAGGTTTTGAGCTGAATTTTCCAGTGGTGGGGTCAGTTTTTTAAAATTCCCAGTCTGCTGGCATCTACTATCCATATGATGTCAGACAGATTTGTGGCAGAAGCACCAGCAGAAGCAGGAGTAGCGCCGCCACCCAAGGGCAGCGTTGAGCATCACCAAGCCTCAAAATGGTAGTAGCAGGTGTGGTCACTGCAGCTCAACCCTTGAAAAGCTGGAAGGACGCGTCAACTTCATGTTTTGGAAGATTTGTACCCGCCTGCTTTTGGAGGAGAGGGGTTTGTGGGATGTGGTGAGCAGCGACGAGTGCGCTCCGCCTCCACAAGCAAAAGGCATCACCGCAGCGCAGGTAGTGGCAGGGAAGACACCGCATAAAGGTGCAGCAGATGCAAGTTCATCTACAACTACAGCATTGGCATATGAGGAGTGGAAGAAGAAGGACAGGCAGGCTTACAGGCTGCTTGTTAACACCATCTCCAACCCGCATCTTCGGTACGTGAGTGACAAGGCTACTGCAAAAGAGGGGTGGGACGCGTTGTACAAGAAGTATGAGAGGAAGGACCCTGTATTCCTCATGCTTTTCGAGGAGAAGATAATGGCGTTGAAAATGCAGGGTGGTGAAGGGATGGACGCGTACTTGAAGAGGGCAAAGGAGCTCGTAAAGCAACTGAAAACACCCGGCAACCCTGTGGAAGAGACGCCCTTCATCCTCCTCATGTTGAAGGGGTTCCTAGCGAGTTACGACACGGTGAAAAAGACGTTGGAGTACCAGTCGACTCTCGACCTGGACTTCATCTGTACGTACCTGGTACAAATAGAACTGCGTTGCAGTGTAGCAAAATGCAATGGCAGCATTTGTGGCCACAAGCTCATGTAACCAGCAGTAGCAGCAGTCTGGATAGCAGAGAGGCAAGATGAAAGGCAAGTACCACTATTGCCCGAAACAGGAGCAAGATAAAAAAGAGTGCTTCAAGTGCAAGAGGGACCAGAAGGAGCTGTAGTAGTAGCCAAAGCAAAAGTAGCAATCTCCATAGTAGCAATAGCAGCTGTCACAACAACATCAGCAGCAGCAGTAGTAGCAGAACCAGACCGGCATGCACCATTTTGGCAACATGAACATGGCCAAGGAGGTGCGCGACAGCCTCTTCATGGCGAACTCTGATATGTTGCAGGTGGAGAAGGCAGATCTCGCATGGACTCAGAGTATACCAAGAGCCTGACATACCACCAAGAGTGGTTTACGCACCTGCTCTCCATCCCCCCCGTCCGATTGCTTTGGGTGATGATCGGGTGGTGTATGCTAAAGGGATTTGGATTGTGGAGATGTGGTTGGAGATCCTGTACGGCATGGACGTGGAAGTGTTCCACGGCATGCTATTGTTGGATCTGGAGGAGAGAGGGAGCCTTGGAGCAGCGAGCATGTGTGATTGGAAGGGCATCACTTGTGCTGAAGAATGGTTGTTCAATCACTCAAAATGATGGAGTACATATAGAGCTAGAGCTTGGGCAAGTCAGCCCTCTCACAAGCCACACCACTTAGCCATGGAGGCTAAAGCTCACACACTAGAATCCATAATCTCACACAAGGGAGGAAATCAGCCTAGCAATCAGGCTGACCACTCACACACGACCTAGAGAGCTAGAGAATGCTCTCATGGCACACTCCTAGTGGTCACATAACCGACAAACCCATGGAGAATCGCCATGTGTCCATGGCTAGTACACAAGGATCTCACCTCACCTAAAAAGTAAGGAGAGGTACCTTTATCCTAGTCAGCACACTCTGACAAGGCAATCCTAAGACCAAGGACCTTTTTGGATATTTCTCCCATCAGGTCTTGANGAAAATTCATATCTCCCAATCCGACCGTTGGATCGGCCTCAAACTTGGACCGTAGACATTTTGCCACATGATCTTTCCAATGGTGAAGTTGGATTGGCGATCGGAGCAGGCATCTGGTACTTTCCAGGAACTTGCTCCTGTGGACGTGAAATTGAGCCGGATGGCTCCCTTTCCAACAATCTCCCACTTTGCCGCAGTCAGAGTGGGCTGAGTCCACATGCCTTCATGCAGAACTGCTGCTTCTCACGGGTCACTGGCTTGGTGCAAAAATCAGCGACCTGCTTGCTGGTTGGAGTAAACTCCAGCTTGATAGCACCCTCCTGCACCATGTGCCTGATGAAGTGATATGCGATGTCAATGTGCTTGGTGCGTGCATGGTGCTCGGGATTCTTGGCGAGTGCAATAGCGCTCTGGTTGTCGACGCGCATGGGAACAGGAACTGCTGCACT